>OX451396.1:6689023-7289023 GCA_949629135.1 Eremobia ochroleuca
ATAACTCAATACTTCATATGTTCGACATACCGGCAACCCGTAATGCAGCCGCACCGCGTTCTGCGCCATCTCGCTCTCGACGTGGCGCGAGGTGAGGTGGCGCAGCGCGCACACGGCGGGCTCGGTGATCTCCTCGCGGTCGCCCGCCGACACCACCGTGCGCACCAGCGCGTCCACGCCGCCCGCCTGGCACACTGTCACCTGCGGAAGTAAGTGTATCTTACAATATTCTCATATCTAGTAAAAATGTGTTGTTGTCATTTGTAAGTCGTTGGGCTCCTTAAGTTCTAAGCTACACAGTTACTGACAAATGCATGCACTGACTGAACAGTCTTGTTCTTTCCTGAAAAGACCATTTCTGATTTGACCACGATTATGTAGCGACTGTGGGTTTCTTTTCGGTGTTTCTTGTCAGAGTACTCAGATACTGAAGAAGAACTGTCATAAATTCAAAATTATTCCTCCCATTAAGTTATCTGACGTTGGGAAAGTCAGCCCTTACTCTAAAAGAGAATTTCATTAGCTTTTGACTTCAACATAATTTGCTCTTGATAAATTACTATACTTGTATTAGACATCACCAAAGGGTTCCATTAAATTATTTTTTGCATCTACACCAGTAGACTAATGAACAACAAGAAATACTGAAAAGGATTACCTTATTGCGTTGGTTGTTGCATGTCAAATTGGACAGTGATACCAGCAGCGCAAGTGACGATGTTGACGTCAGTAGAGGCGAGAACTTGCACGAGGCTTTGCAGCAGAGCTTCCAGGCCCTCCACCTCATGAGAAATTAAAATAAAATCATTATAAAGTTCACATAAATTCATAGTTATACAGTCGAGGTAAAAACTTGAACAAAAGCTCAGTACTTTATTGCAAATTGAATTTAAAACTGAGAGTTCCAATATCATAAATATAAGTCATAACATAGAAACCATAATTTTGTAATACCTTAGTGGCTGCATCGGACAGATTCCTCAAAGTCCAGAGACAGTTCTGCACGAGGCGACCGCTGGGGTTACCGAGGTGCATGGCCAGGGCTTGCATGCCGCCGGCCTCAACGATGGCAGGCTTGTTGCTGGAGCAAACTGACAGAACCTGGGGAATAATTTGGTATTACAGTCAATGTTTAGTTGATGAAGACGAATGTTTAAAAAAAAGTTTTTTTTACATGGGAATGAAGGCCTCGTTCTGTGTGTGTAAGGAGATAATTTCACATGAGCACTGTTATTTAATTTCATATCTATATATAATACAGTCCGCGACAAAACTTTAGCACACCTAATAAATTTAACTTTATTTGCCAAACCGTACAAGTAACTATCGTCTTACAAATGCTTCTGAATTTCCGTACTTAGATTATTTCTATACGTTACTATTTTGATTATCGTCGCGCTGCCTACATGTCGGAACATGTTTAGTCCCGACTTGTAGGCGCGACAAAACAATAGCGCAGTTGCAGTGTCACTCCATCTATGGACGCGAATAGTCGATTTCGATAGTTAGTTTTAAGTCCTTAGTATTTGCTATTTAAATACGTGCTGTTATTTAATATAATTTTTTACAATGCCCCACGGAAAAAGACTCAATAGTACTGAAATAGACATGATTAATAATTGTAAGAAGAAACAATATAATATCAGTCAAATTGCTCAATTGATTAATCGAAGCCGTAAAGTGATTCAAAACTACTTGAAAGATCCTGAAAACTATCTAAAAAAAAATCGTGGAGGTCGTCCAAAGGCGATAAGTGACAGAGACAGAAGAGCAATTTTAAGGATTGCCTCGAATTCAACTTTGACAGCCAGAGAAATAGCTGCACAGGCGGGTGTAAACACTAATGTTCGTAATGTTCAGCGTTTACTGAAGGGTTCTAAACATTTAGTAAGAAAAAAATTACAGCGTAAACCTGCTTTAACAGACAAGCATAAAGAAGCAAGATTGGAATTTGCACAAAGACATATTTCCTGGAAGAAAAAGTGGCGAAAAGTAATTTTTTCCGATGAAAAAAAGTTTAATTTGGACGGACCTGATGGTTACCAGTATTATTACCACGATTTGAGAAAGGAACCCCAGTTTTTAAGTCGACGTCATATGGGAGGAGGTAGTGTAATGTTGTGGGGCGGGATTGGCTACCACGGAAAAACTGACTTAGTTTTTTTTTTCTGGAAATTTAAACAGTGAAAACTACTTAAGGATCATAGACGAGCAGCTGTCGAAACACGGGAACAATATTGCTGGAGAACAATATATTTTCCAACAAGATAATGCCAAAGTGCACATCGCGAAGAGAGTTCAACAATATTTCTCAGATCGTAACATTACAACACTGAGTTGGCCAGCAAGGTCTCCTGACCTAAACATAATGGAAAATTGTTGGGCAGACTTAACACGAGCTGTGTACGCCAACGGCCGTCAGTTTGACAATATCAAAGACTTAAAAAAACACTTATTGCAGGAATGGGAAAATATGGATCAAGAAAAGATAAAAAAACAATTTGATTCACTTCCGGAAAGGATGATAAATATTGTCATGAACAAAGGAGGATCCACACGTTTTTAAAATAATTGTTTTAAAAAGAAATACATATTTCGTTTTAATATTTTATGTAAGTGCGCTATAGTTTTGTCGCGATTATAATTATTAATAAAAGTAAAAAAATATACATTAAATATTACAGTTACTCTTCATAGTCTATAAGTTAAGTAAACGAATAAAGAATAATAGCTGATTATAAACTGCATCTATTTATTATAAACCGTGGCATCAATCCTTAAGAACATCTAGTGTGCTAAAGTTTTGTCGCGGACTGTAACTTACTATTGTCAAGGGACACACACAGGGGCTCAAGGGACATTATCGCCTGTATCACTGCTGTGCAAATGGACAATATGGCGTATGTCCCAGCAGTAGAAATATTATGCTTATGCACTGCTGTTATTTTGGTATTGTTTTTGTGGAGTCGTGGGTTTTTTACTTCATCATATTCAAAAATAGTTTTTATAGGATTACCTTCAACACCCGAGAGGTGGTCCACAGCAACTTTTCGTAGTCGTACGAGCGCATAATACGGACCAATTCTATAGGTCCCTGGGAAGCAAGAATGATCAACTTTGACTCTTGGTTTCCATAGGCCAAGATTTGCAGGCAATCGGTCACAATCGCCAGGAACTTCACATTGTTCCTCTGGAGTAGAGCCACCATCTTCTGAAGACCTCCAGCAAGACGTACAGCCATCTTGGATCCATCCTGATGTAGGAGTAGGTTGTGCAGAGTCGTGATGGCGTAGAACAGCACGGACTCTACTGGAGAGCTTAACAGTTTCACCAAAGCAGGGATTCCACCACTCTTGAAGATGGCAAGTAGACCTTGACGGTGGTGAGACAAATTGTGCAAGGTTCCCACAGCCCCCTTGGTAGTCTCCAGATCATTGGAATTGGAAATGGCGCGCACTAAAGCAGCAACCATTTGAGGAGAGTTCATGATGGCATGGCGAGAAGCCTCCTTCTTGGAGAGCTGGTGAACCATCATGGCAGCTTGAGAGACTACCACTTGATCTTCGTCATTGAGTAGCTTGATCAACTCTGGTATAGCCCTGGAATGGAGGTGTGTGGTCAAATAATGCTGCCTTTATAGGTCAATGCATGATTTTAATTTTTTGTACACGAAGTTACAGTAGAAGACTGACTCCTAATTCCCCCCTAGTTTAGGAGGCAGGGTTTTCACTCTTTATGCAACCCTTTGTTTCCCTAAGTTTAATGTTCCTATATGTAATTGTTTGAGCATTGTACATTAAGGTTTTTGTGTTAATAAACTTATTATTATTATTATTTTAATATACTATCACTGATGCACATGACTGACTGTGTGGCCAAGACCACTTTGTATGATAATGGTATTGATCAATCATTATCAACTATATTTATTTTCTGAAAACCTGTTACTAGCATGCTTAAAAAACAGAGTTAAACTGTGATCCAATTTGAATGACTGCCTTTTTATCTTGGATTGCCTCATTGGTGTAGTGGGCAAGTATGAATACTGAGCATGGAGTTTAGATTTTAATTCTCATATCAGGCAAGTGTTAATTAATTTATCTACTAGTAATTTCTCAGCTACATCTAATCTCCAAATTTTGGATTTGTGCCCAGTTCATGACAATAGGCTTATCCTCATATGGTATTTTGACATAACTGGCGAAGAGTGAGTGTTCTATACATCTCTGCCTACCACTTAAGATACCAGATTTTATGTGTGTAATCCAACTTTGTCCAAAAATAGAGCGTAACTAACCTGGTGGCTAGATCAGCATCATCCTGATAGTTGATGAGGTTGACGACAGCATGCTTAAGCATCTGCGACGGCTCAGCAAGACGTTGCACGGCCGTCGGCTGGGCAGGATCCAGTTGAGTGGAGGGGATCTCAATACCTTCCTCCAGAGTCTCAGGGAACATGGCAGCCCGGACACGCTGGGAGCGGGTTTGGGATAGCTGCTGGTTCATGTCTAGGAAAACAAAGTAATTTTTACCAATGTCAGCAAAATTATGAAACAGCTACTTCTGTTGTATTGATATACAAGTATTCTATAGGACAAATCTAGAAAATGTACTTCTACTTGTATGTAAATTTGTTGAAAAAATCAGTCTGAGCCTAAGGTAAAAAAGTTGTAAGCTATAGAATTTGGCATACAACAGAGGATAATAATTTAAAATATTTGTTATAGTTTTTTTTTGTTTTTAAGTATTTTTAATACCCTTGTTTCCAAGTTAATAGGGTGGTATTTAAATATTTCTTATATTTTATATCCTTGTATCATAATAACTAGGTTGGTGTCCATCCATGAGGATTTATTAATTTAGATTAAGTAATAAAAACAGAATAACATACAATATTGCTATCATTAACCTAATGAGACATGTCCACCTATCCCATGAAAAATATAAAAAAAATCAATTAATCAAATCAATTAATATTATGACAACTTGACTCCTATGACTATCATATTTTGAAATTAATTGATGAGCTAAATATGTAATAAAATTCTCACAAGTGTTTGTCGAACATACCATCAACTTGCTCCTGGGTAAAACCCTGAGCGAATCCCTGATCCAGGTCAAACATGAGCTGGTCTCCCTCCATCTCGTCATCTTCTTTGCCCGTAAGTGATGGGACCTATGAAGGAAAGATAACTTATAATAGGTATTCTATAAGCTATGCTTTAAACACCTATCGCATTACACAATATTTGGGGCCTGACATTTGGGTGATGTTTTCTTAATATTGACGCTCCCTCCCTTTCTCTTATTATACCATCCCAATTTATGAAAAGGGTCCCTGAATATCACAGTGTAATAAGGTTATATAGGGAAACAAGTCTTATCTTGTTCCATTTTTTATTGAAGAAATCCTATACCATGGCACAACCTCATAAGAATAAAAACCATTAAACTTTGTTTGAATGAAGAATATTGTATATGAAGAATATTGAATACATCCTTTGTCCTTACAGGACAACACAGTTGAACTAACAAATTAGGGTAAATGTCTTCCACATGCTTCTAGGTACTAGAAACATTAGGTACCTACAACAAAGCATTTTGTCATTATTTGAATGTTTTCTCTTCAATAGTGAAGTCAGTCCATCAATTATGGTAATCACAACCAAGTAATATAAGGAATACTTTCTTACTAATCCATTTTATTAAGAACTGGCTAACCGGGCGAACTTAGCACCATCTCAGAATCAATAAGAACAAATGTTAGAGAAAATGAATGATTTTAATTATTTTTATTTTCCTGAATTTCTGCCTTGCTTTAATAGTTATTCTGCTATTTGGGGCAGAGACAAATCCATCAAAACAAAGATCCCAAAAATCGGTCTAGCCATTCTTGAGGTATAAATGGTGTTAAACTAACCTGACTTTCTTTTATATAGATAGATATATAATATAGATGAAGGAAACAAGTGTCTTTTAACACTATTGGAATTTTAAAATGTAAATTGAAGTTGTTTTTGATTATAAGTGTGAAGTTTTTAATGTTCTGAAGAGTAGAACACAAGAGAGAATATTATAATCATAATTTTTCTCTATAGTTCTCACCCTTTCAGCTAAAATAATCAACACATGAGAAGAGTCTAGCCTATTTAATCTTTTCACTAGGTTTCACAACAAAATAACAAGTGATACATTGCCAGTTTTAGCTGACCTCGCATTGTAAAGGCTTTTCATACAATGAGAAGTCAGCTTATACTGGAAATTATGGTTTGATAAATGTCATTGTGCATACCTACACAGACCAAATTAAATATTATTGGCTCAATACTATCACTTATTTAATTCTCAATGAATCTATACATTGTTTAGACTGCCTGGTTTATCTTTTATTGACTATAGACAATCATACCCGAACTTAAAGAGGTGTATTGAACATACCTGAGTAGCAGCCCCCGAGTTGATGCCAGAGTCAACCAGGTAGGAGTTCTGCTGCCACATGAGGGTCTGCTGCTCCTTGCTGGGCGCCATTGGCACATCGGAGCCTGCATAGTTGCTGTGAGACACTGGAAAAGAGAATGACAATGTTTGTAGTTACATTTTCAAGTGTACTCAGCTAGGAACCAAACCTCCTGAACTAAGATTCTTCTTTTGTATTTGTGACTTTCAGAAAATTAACTAAGTAATTGGAAGTAAATTTATTAAGTAACAGACATTGAATGCAAACGATTATTAGGGATTCAACCAACATTGCATGGGAGTGTGTAAGAGGTAGTTAGAACAATAGATTTAATAGTAATAAACACTTATGAAAAATAACCAAGGTGATAGTGTAGTACTACCACCCTATGCAGTTATGAATGAAATGTATTTGATAATATTGTCGAAACTCCAGTCAATACCTTTGTTATGAGTCACATCACAGTCACGACGATCTGAAAGTACCTACCTAACTATACTCATTATCTAGAACACTTCTATAATTTATCTACTCCTGCATACCTATGATTCATAAAATAATGAATACTAAACATGTTTGACTTACTCGTACGGCTCTGGGACGATGGTATCTGATAGCTCATGGTTCAGAGGATGCAACAATGCACCCTGCGCCTGTAAAAAAAAACACCATGAATTTTTTTTACCGATCACTACGCGGCCATGACTATCGATCTAAGCTTTTGAGTAAACAAATAGATTGGGTTCTTTTATTCACATAAACACTTCAATCTGCACCGTGTTTCATGCATTCAACGGCTCTAGGAAACGTATAATAAAACAAAACAAACAAGTACTCCATGAACTAAATACCAATACCACACCCGACCCCATAAAATGTTTGGTATTCGATTGATCGTTACACTTAAGATTTTTTTCATTCTATTGCTAACTAATGTGACGCGGATAATACTTGCCTTGACTACCGTAAGCTGTGAGAGATTTATACAATTAATTTACACTACTATACTGATAAAATGATGCACAATGAACCCACCACCGTCACAAAATTGACATGACAATATGGCGGCCATGCAATCGTAACTTTTCGTTTATTATCGGGTGTTTTCGTAGAGATCAGTAGCCGAGTTAGCTATATTGCTATCTCGTTTTAGCTTGTTAAGCTTACGTAAGTTTATCTTATTCTTTCATCAAAGCAACAGTACACAACAGTCGTACCAACTGAATCAAAAGCTGGCCACGTTTTGTTCTACGCAAAAACCTTGTTGAAAAGGCATAGCACAATTTTCTTCAATATAACATTTTTTTTTCTTTTAATTTATCTGAAATTGGCAGTGATAATAAATGATATTCCAGAATACTCCCAAATATATTTATCCAAGATTCATGACGTATGTATTCATGCATTTTTCTGGAATTACGGCCAGCGCGGTACCGCTGGCCGTATTCTAATACTAAGAAATTCCCAATGGAAAAACCCAGTAACACTTTGCCCGAACTGAGAATCGAACTCCGAACCCCACGCTCAGCAGTCGCGCTTGCGACCACGAGAACAACGGGGCAATTACAGTAGTCTACAGTACTAAAGGCACAGTTCTATGGCAAACAAACAAGCAAAAAGACGGTGTAGGCCACAGTAGACGTCTTTGCACACGGAACCCAAAAAATATTATTGACGGATGACTTAACTAGCTGCTGTCTATTTTCATTTCCTTTGATTTACTACATTGATTATACATATAAAATATCAGAAGAAATAGTAATTGAAGAGGATATCTGCCGAACACTAGCTGCAACCCAATAGTAGTTGCAGAACCTCGCATGGTGTTCTATAGTTACTGAATTTAATTAGGAACAGGCATTTCAGTGCAAACATGAACCTAGACGGCGTTTCAACCTACAGTCTAGGCAGATCAAATTACAGCCGCTTTAATGTTTCTGAAAGCGTCTCAGACATCAGGGTCTTCGTGCGTGAGTTTAAAGAACGAGTAACACATTGCCTGAAACGCGAAGAAGAGCACGGTAGAACTCCATTTAGGTCATTTGCTGAAAAGAAGCTCAGTGTTGCTGAAATAGCTTGGATACAAGATAACACTGAAAGATTTCTTAAAGATACGGCTAATGAAAGTTTAGTGCAGCAACATTATTTGGCGGAATGTGGCTTTATCTGTTCTATGATTTATACACCTGACGGAGAAGCTATCATCCTCGGACATTCTTCTGGTCTGATTCAGGTAAGTATGTGGGAAACTCACCCAGCCTCTAATTTTATTCATTTCTGAAGTAGAGCTGGCAGTAACAGTGGAAGCTATTAGAGTCATTCGTGGTGTAGTTCGCGTCAAACTTAATGATGACTCTGAAGTGCCTTCACCCCCTCTGATCCATGAATTTGTTACTGCGCAGCGGCTCGCCTCATGATCCTAGCCGCCTTTTTGACCCGAATTATAAAAGGACGCTGTGGGCAAAAGTATACTCTGAGGAGGGTGGAACTTGGAAGGAGGGACGGACGCTGTTTCCTCGAGAATGTGTGCGGTGCTGTGCGCAGGGCCCGTCCTATTGTCTCATAAACCGGGGAGCGGTGCGTGTCGCGTCTGCGATTTTAGTTGCAAAAAATTGGAATCAGGATAAAATTCCGTACTTTTTCTCTACTGGGAAAATTTTGTGGCAATGGAATATTCGTACTTCTAAAGCTAGCGTCGCCTTGGCTGTTTTTAGTGGTTGCGGACGCGACTACTGTGCCTGAGTTCCTGGGTTCGACGCCCAGGTCAGGAAAATTATTATTAGTTATTGACTTGCCCTTATATAACATGGGATTCATACAATAACTGGCGAAATATAGTTGTATCTTGATCTACCCCTACAGGAAACGTAGGCCTGGTGTTATGTTATGTAGGTTATCATCACTAGTCTGTGAAAGTTTATATCTATGTTTATGTGGGGTAAATAGGTAGGAACCTGCAACACAAAACTTTCAATTTGCCTATAAACAGGTAGGTCACGCCAAAATGCCAGACCCTGAACTAAAAGAGGTTCTTCAGGAATACGCAAATGACATCAAAGAATATTTTCGCAATGAATCACACCCGAAAACATGGTATCCGATGTTCTATCGCGAGAAATCTAAAGGAAGGTTTTTCCCATGGAAAGCATGGGTAAAAGAGAACAATGACAAGTACTTGAAAAATACTCCTAACAAAATTTTGCAACACAGATGGTACAGTTCTGAAAAGGGTGCTATAACCTCAATGGAGTTTGCACCAAATGGATATCATATTATTGTCGGCCATGCCTCAGGCAGCATTGAGGTGAGCTTTGGTACCAAGCTAATTGTTTTAGCTCCTCAAACACTACTGAAGCTCCTTAGTTAATAGAATGAAGAAATGCAAACGGATGATATTGTAAGCGACCTAAAATAACAACCTATCATAGGAACCAAGAATTGCTGCCTTTTGATGTGCGGCAAACGAACTGAAACGACCATGAGTATGAAAAGCTCAAGCATTTTGTGTAATTACAGTAGTCCGATTTGATTCCCTTTGAATAGGAAGGCACTTGCAGACAATAGAAGATTTCTAAAATGTTCAAATTGAGTCAGTTCATTTTCACGCGCTGTAGGATTTTCAAGTTTGGGCGCTGTGCCGAGCGTTGAATATCCAATATGTGCAGCGCGCTTTTATCTAGGTATTCATTTAGGTGTCGCCTAGTGTTAGTGAAAGCGAGGTGGCGATTTTTGTTACTTATAAGTATTTTTGAGTACCGACCTAAAACATGGTTGAGTGGTTGCCCATACGCCAGCGTAGAGAGCTAAGGGCGCTGACCACCTTGTTTTCATTTCTTGATTCTTTCTCTTCCCCTGGTTATCTAGCCCCCCCCCCCCCCTTTCAGTACATTTGCGCCAACCACAACAGAAATCTACGTTCATCACACAATCGTCTTCTCCAATGTCCCACTCACCGCACAGACTTCATTCACTTTTCCTTCTTCGTTCAGTCTATCTCTCTGTGGAATGCGCTCCCCCAGGAAATCAGGATGGCAACCAACTGATTATCCTTTAAAGTTATGGTTCGCGAGCACATTCGCAAGAAGCTTTCTCATTGTCTGTCTTATTTATTTTTAGTATATGTATGTATATTTATCATTGTTTATATGTAATTATGTGTATATATTTAAAATATTATTTTATCCTTCAATTTTCATGATTGCACCTACTACTGTTTGTCTCTGCATCACCCAAAGGTTGACTATGGCATTAAGTCCGCCTCTGTACATTTATGTGCTTGAAGTATTAAATAAATAAATAATTTCTGGAATTCCAGATGCGGCATGGTGGTACAGGCACAGTGTTGTGCACGTTACGAAACATTCAGTTCCCGCCGAAGCCCGTGCATGCTCTGGAGTACAGCCCAACTGAACCGAATATCTGTTACGCGGCCTGCGTGGACGGAGCCGTGTATCGAATCGAGATCCCACACGTATGTGAAAACCGAATCTATTAATAGCATCGACTATGGGCATTGAATACAAGCGCCTGTTTAATTGGAGGGAAAGCATTGGTTGAGCTCTACATTGTCAGGGGAACGGACATCATTCATTTCGTACCCAAATAATTAAAGTGATAAAAGATTTATATAAATATAAATAAATAATAAAAGCCAAAAAAAAAAGTACTACTGTCTTATGGGAAATGACCTCTTGAGCATTTTTTACTATTACAACGAAAGTCTACCATTGAACCCTCGGCTGCTATTTGAAATTGAAAATGCCGAAAATCATATTTTAATAACAAATATACAGTTAAAACATGTTCAGGGTGTTAAATTCAATTAAAAGTTGGCATTTCTTTCATAACGTTATGCATATAAAACTTGTTATAAAAATATGATTTTTGACATTTTCAATCTCAAATAGCAGCCGAGGGGTTAATTTTAGGCTTTGGCTGTAATAGTAAAAAATGCTCAAAATGTTATTTCGCATAAGAAAATAGTACTTTTTTTTTTCTGGCCGGCACTTTAATTTTTGGGTATAAATTGTTCGACACTTGAATGATTGTCCTTTGGAATCCGCGAGTTGACTACACTAATAGCTTGGTATAAACAGTTTTTTAATATTTTTTTTTAAAAATTGAAAAGATATGAGCGTTCAAAACTCTCAATTAGACAGAGAGGGAAATACTGAATTGTGACGTCATAGTTCAGTATCGCCATATAAATTACATGCAAAACTTCGTTTTGCGAGAAAGAGATAGACAAAAAGTTTCTATAAGTTATAAGTTTTTTATTTTTCGACCGATTTCAAATTTGATTTCGAATTCTATTATTGTATTACATGTGTGGATATATTATCTACTAGAATATATAGTATTCAATATCATGCAACTACCCAATTGGAATCTTTAATGATGGGTCAGTGGCGGATCCGGGATTGTCGTTTGGGAGGAGTTTGACTCCGCTGAGGGTAGGCTTTAACAAAGTAAACACTGAAAAAGGTGCGCGAATTCAAAATTCTTTACGTAAACAAAACATCTTACAGGAATTCATAACTTGAAAACATAATATTTAGGTATTAAGTTTTGGATGATTATGACTATTGTAGCTTAATAAATATGTGTAATGCTTGCTAAAAAGTGTTAGAATAACATCAAGTTAACTTTAAGATTTGTCATGGAAGAACTCAGACGCTTTTGGGGGGGCATGAGCCCCTTAGCCCCCCACCCCTGGATCTGCCACTGTTATGGGTACATTTACACGATACTACATAAATCCAACTTAACGTACCTACCTTTGTTGAGCTATCATCCTGCAGAATACCAAGACATGGAATCCTCCAAATTGTTTTCTTTTACGCATCGTATCCCTTTGTTTGGTTTACAATAACATCTATGCATAACTGAGCGGCACAACGAAGACCATTAATTTTTAGGGCTTCGTAGTCAGCAAGGAACCCTTCTAGTTTCGTCATGTCCGTCTGTTCATCCGTCCGTCCGCAGCTTAGCTCAGAGACAGTACTAGAAAGCTATAATTTGGCATGGATGTATAATTTTTTTTAGGGTAGGTACCTCCTCTACACGTAAAATGGGGATGTTTTTTTCTCTCGTCTGCCCCATGGCGTGGGGCATCGTTGGATAGGTCTTTTAAAATAATTGCGGGTTTGTGAAAACAATTTATCGCTTCAGGGATCCTTTTGTGAAATATTAAGCTTTAAAGTGCTAAGACCCCCCTAAGCTAAATGGTTGTTTATGGATATATGTGAAAAAATTCACGGTAGGTAGTAGTATATATAACGAAGTTGAAAGAAAAACTATCACAGGTAAGTGGGCTTTACAAGTTTACGAGTAATAGTCGACCAACTTACATTTGCAGTTGCAATGTATGGCAGGACATGATTTTCAACTACAATGTGAAGTTTGTTCTTGGGATAAATTCATTCCAAGTACGGAACCATTCGTTGTGCGTGGTCCGACACGCACTTGTTTATCATCCGGTTAGGTACCTGTGAAATTCAATATTCGTATTTTGTTCTCTTTCACGCAAAATTTCTGAGTGATTTCAATTCATTCAATAGAATTATTTATCGGAGCACAAAAGCGCGTGTATTCATTTCCGTTGTTACGATTGCGATGTAGCAAATAACAACAGGGAATAACGAAGATTAAAATGTTATCCTCCATTCCCACTGGTATTAGCGGCCTAGCGGTTTGTGTAGATAGCCTTTCACCAGAAATTGTTCCTGCGAGGCTTTGAAACAAGCGATGCGATGAATTGCTACACTTGCTGCCTCAGGTCACGACATGGTACGGACAGATGGGTTAATTTGTTACCTACTAGTCTAAGGTATTATGACACCTTGCGTGAGTCCCCCAACTTACCCGTGATCTGTACTTAGGTACTCTTACTTAATATTGATATTTCAATCAGTCTATGCATAAACAATACCGGATGACACAAAATAATAAATCTTTGTTCGGAGCTTGTCGAGTGCTGCTCCGAATGACCTTTCCAAGTAGAACACGGCGCGCCACCGTCTCGGACCTTTCACTGTTCAGGCAAGAAACTCCCCAAGTCTGTTGCCTGCAGGCCTCACCCTAAGGCGGCCGGAGATCTTATGAAAATGAGTACCCCTTCCTGTGCAATGCATTACAAGACTATACGTCATGGCACAGTATACCGGCACCGCAACGGCACCGCTCCAACCCAGCAATTAACTTGTCATTCAAATTAGAGCATTAAATCATGTGTATAATATATTTAATAATGCCAATATGAAAAAACCAATGGCGGGCACTCAGCGCGATTGCCACTACCATACAACTCGACTCGCAGCCCGCGCGCTGCAAGCGAGCGGATCGCATACGTGCTTACAGCGTGCCGACTTCGAGTCGCCAGCGACGTTATGAAAACGTGAATATGCTAGGCGTGTTCAATCACAAATGCCATAAAGCAATAATTGTGTTCGCGGTAACAGCAGCTTGCACCTCGCGGCCAGCGCGCGGACTGCGAGCTTGTACCTCGCAGAGGACGCGTAGTTAGCACGCTGGCGGCTAGCCGTAGCCTAAATTAGAGGCGACACCGTGCTGCAGCTGTCCAGTTACGATGTCGGAATAATGTGCCATGACCTTTAGGGAGGGTGCCCACGAGCAACTTTTGTCTCCGCAACTCATTAGTCTCTCACATCAAGTCTACGGGTTTGTATGAAAGTGCGAGCATGCAGCGACGCGACAGCTGGGAGACATTTTTGTTTGTGGGTTTGGACGCAACCGGCAACTTTTTTGTCGCCCGTCTATTAGTTGCAATTCAAGTGCGTACACGGCGACAAAAAAGTTGCCGGCTAGCCAGTTGCCGCTTAACCGAAAATTTAACAAAAAGTAGCGTTGTTGTCGCTCCCGTGAGCGCATCGTCCAAATCTCGGCAACGGGACAGCGACAGAGACAAAAAAGTTGCTGGGCAATAAGTTGCTCGTGGTCCCTTACCTAGCAAATTTCTATATTTATGTCTGTAATTTATATGGTGTACATAATAAAGAGTATTCTATTCTATTCTAGTGGATAGTTTTCCGTTAAATACCAATCGCCTTCGCAACATATCGCTAACTTCAAAGCCCCGTCTTAAGGGCAGACCTACATAAATCAACTCAAATTGGTTGTCGACTCTAGCGATTAACATTGTCCATTTATTTGTGAAGATAGACACGTCCGTGACAGACCCTCCAGGGTTTTGCATCAGAGCTGACCCGATGCTGGATAGCCTGAACATGCAGTTTTATGGAAGTCCTGGGATCTCGTCTTTTGCGAAGCCGTTTATAACACGTATGTTTTTCTAGAAGTAATAATAATAATAATAAAGTATTTTATTGACATGAAAAGTATTTAAACATTAAGATGTAGTCATTAACATAGTGGTCTGTGTACAATAGTGGACTTATAGATCTAGTGGACCAGAATGAGGTAGTGGTTAGCACAACTCGAAAAGAGCACGCAGTATGCCATATATAAAATGAGTGGGAATTCGAATCGCACGAAGAGTTCGTTCTTGTTGTTTTAATGTGGCGTGATGTCATATATGATTTCATTCTACCGTTATGTAAATATATAAGCTGCACTTCAAACCCAATCCATAATACTTTTTGTCTGAAATAAACTAAAGCCACTAAATTAGTTCACATCTATTGTCTACACAATAGAAGCCTCCGGTGATCAGATTTCGCACATGTCTGGGTGTTTCAGTAAAAGCCCAAAATGACGGTAGAAACGTTTCGGCTAACGGGCTGCCAGACAGTATTAGTTAATCCACGGGTACTGTAAGGCTTACAGTCGACTCAATTTAGCAATGCAGCTGGGCGCCGCCGGTCGGTTGGACTTTCAAATGCAATTAATGCTGTCAAACAGAATCAACGAATGTTCTTGCTTTTAGCATAGTCGCGTTAATGAATAGATCATTAAGCTTAGTATGTACTGCTATTGTTGTGTTATTAGTCTGGCTATTGTTATGTAATTAGTCTTTTGCTAGAGATCTGTCTATTAGGCAGAGTCAGTTTATGAAACTGAAGACCGATGATGGCAGGATCGTATCCGTCAAACCTGAGCTGTTGAGAGAGATCGAGAGGTTCTATGGACAGTTATACACGTTAAAAAATAACCCCGTTATGAATCTGGCAAACGACCCAAGAGCTAGATCGACTCAACACTATACCGAAGACATCCCGAACGTCAGTCTGTACGAGATTATAATGGCGCTGATATAATGTGGCGAAAAGTCAGTTCATGGTTTTTGAGGCTGGCTCTAAATGTCCTATAGCAGTACCTCCCATCAAACTGTACGGGGTTCCCTTGGTCAGAGTGGATCATTTCAAATACTTGGGGCATGTAGTAACAGCCAGTCTCAAAGATGATGCTGATATCGAGAGGGAGCGGAGGGCCTTGGCTGTAAGAGGTAACATGATAGCTCGCAGGTTTGCGCGTTGTTCAGGGTCGGTCAAGCAGACCCTTTTCAGGGCTTATTGTACCTCTCTGTACACGTGCAGCCTGTGGGTAAATCACACTCAAAAAGTATACGAAGCCCTCCGCATCCAATATAATAACGCATTCAGAGCGCTTATGGGGCTGCCGCGACATTGTAGTGCCTCGGGCATGTTCGCCGTCGCTAACGTCGACTGCTTTTATGCTACGATGCGTAAGCGAAGCGCGTCCCTCGTACGCAGAGTTCGCGGCAGCTCCAACAGCGTGCTGATGATGATAGCCGACAGGCTCGACTGTCCATACATCAGACGCTGCAGTGACTTGCACGTCACCTACAGTCGTCGGCTGTCAATGTAAATGTTTTGTGTGGTAATTGTTTTGTGTTGTACCTATTGTAATGTAATGCGTTACTTATGAAACTAATAGTGACATCTGAGTAGTGTTATTGTTTGATTATTTATTTTAATGTGATTTGTTTTGATTTCATTTAATTTGATTTATTCTGTTTCTATCACATCTGATTTGTATTGATTTTATTTCATTTTAATTTTATCTGATTTTATTTGATTTTATACATGTGCTATTTATGGGTGTAATGTACCTGAAATAAATGAATTTATTATTATTATTATTATTAAAAACAACAAGGCACTGAGTAATGACGGAATTACGGCCGAGGTCCTGTAGGCCAGCGGAAAATCCGTTCGTAAGGCCCTTCTGAAGCTGTTTGGTTTACCGTCATACTCGAGGGTAAAACACCACAGTTATGGAACAGAGGTGCGGTGATACTATTTTTGAGAAGGGCGACAATGCCCTTCTTAAGAATTATAGGCCCATCTCACTTCTGAGCCATGTCTACAAGCTGTTTTCAAGAGTCATCACCGTCTCGCGCGCAGGTTTGACGACTTCCAACCTGCCGAACAAGCCGGATTCCGTAAAGGCTTTAGCACCGTAGACTACATATGCACATACGCTACGACAGGTTATACAGAAGACCGAAGAGTATGACTTGCCTCTCTGCTTAGCGTTTGTGGTTTACGAGAAAGCCTTTGATTCGATCGAGACCTGAGCTGTACTGCAGTCTTTTCAACGGTACCAGATTGACTATCGGTACATCGAGGTGCTTATAAGTGCCTGCACGAAAACGCCACCATGTCAGTCCAACTCCAGGATCAGACCTCGAAACCTATCCTCCTGCAGCGTGATGTGAGACAGGGAGACGTTATCTCTCCGAAACTGTTCACCGTTGCACTGGAGGATATCTTCAAAATTCTGGACTGGTAAGGGGCTGGCATTAACATCAATGGCGAGTACATAACTCACCTTCGGTTTGCCGACGATATCGTAGTGATGGCTGAAATTATGGAGGACCTCAGTACAATGCTCGATGACCTGAGTAGAGCCTCCGAAAGGGCCGGTCTTAAAATGAACATGGACAAAACGAAGGGCATGTCAAATGCCACTTCAAGTCGTGGACGAATATGTTTACCTAGGACAAACTGTACAGTTGGGTAGGTCCAAAAGGGCAATGGAGAGGGCTATGCTTGGAGTTCCCCTGCGTGATCGAATCAGAAATGAAGAGATCCACAGGGGAACCAAGGTACCCGACTTAGTCCGAAGAATGACAAAAGTTAAGTGGCAGTGGGCAGGGTACATTGCTCGCAGAATAGTTGGCCGATGGGGTCGAAAGGTTCTGGCGTGGCGACCGCGTACTGGAAGACGTAGCGTTGGAAGGCCTCCCACAAGGTGGACCGACGACTTTGTGAAGGCCGCAGGAACCCGTTGGATGCGAGAAGCACAGAACCGGTCGAAGTGGAGGTGTTTGGGGGAGGCCTGTGCACAGCAGTGGACGTTTTTCGGCTGAAATGATGATGATTAGTCGATTAGTAGATTAGTATGGTAGTCTTTAGTAGTACATGTTTGTTGGTTGTGAAGGCTGGCCAAAAGAGCTACCTACGTTAAAAAAATCAATGGATGTATATGAGGCGTTTGGTGATTGCAAATGAATTAACTTTTGCAATTATAACTGTTTCCAGTTAAGGCACTAGTGTTTGAGTGGTGCTTAATGTTGGTATCACATAGATTTCAAACCCTTAGATATTGTTACTTTCAGTCGCTTCATGTAAAATTCTGGGGACAGCTACATACCATTAGACTGGAAGACTGGGCAGTTGATGAATCTTTCTTGAGATGTGCTGCATATTATTTGCTAAAGACTATATTTTGAAACAACATTTAAAGGTCATTGGGCATATCTGACCCGCTTAGCGAAGAGTGGCGGACATTAACCAAAATAGTTTTAAATTAAGGGGAATAATATGACCTTTCATTGCATATAATTATTTAATTAAAAATCGATGGAGAAAATTGTACAGGATCGTTTAAAAAATATAAAAAACAAACGGTTTCAGAGGATTTTATTTAATCTTATAAAGGCATAAAAAGAATTCCGATACCATACAGCATGGTGCATGGATGCGCCAATGTTCAGACTGTTCAGAGGCATGTATACGCTGTCTCTTTCACACATTAGACAGTTAGAACAAGTTTCGTTGCGCTCGCGCACTGTCTCACCGCCCTCCGTGCAGTCCTTCGTCACGTCATATCCGAATGAAAAACTACTATACATATATTATGTTAAACCCGACACAACATGGAAGACAAAGTATAGAAGAGTATTACTGCTCAAGTATACATGGCCGCCGCATTGTCGGGAGCTGCGCCCATATCGCAAGCATAGTTTTTTATCTGTCTTGGGCCAGACATCAGGAAGCAACAGATGCACCCGCTGCCTTTTTAAATGATCTTATGCTTGATTTGGATCAAATTGAATAAAAAATATTCTAATGAATTAGCATTTTATTCATCTTCCCTATATCAGTTTATAACACTTGAATTTTTCGAGATTCCCGTGGCTCACATTAATGTGACTAATGCCATAGTAAATCAGAGCCATATATCAATACACTGTGCTATATTTCGTTTGTGTCCGCCATGGGTATCGTTTCCATACTAAGGTGCCCAATGACCTTTTTTCTACTTTTATATCTGTAATATTTATGGTATCATAATAAAGAGTATTCCATCTATCTATTTGCTTCTTTTAAAGTAATCTGTTATTTTCTTATAGAACGTTTCGCGGCACTTTCATTGGGTATAATGGCGGACTCAACGAAAATGGCCGTCGGCTATGGAGACACATCAATCAAGGTCTACGATATGGAAACACAGGAGGTGCGTTGATTAAATTTATGGATAGAAAAATAGATACATAAACCATTTTGTTTAGTGCACACAAAAGGAATAGCAAAACACACAAAAACACAGTGAAATGATATAAAAATTACATGAATTTAAGAAACATATATTTTTAAAGAAATAAACTGTGACGTGACTCTGTAACTATTTACACACTTTAAATCAAATAACGAACACACAAAGTGCGGTTTGCGTCTCAAGGTTGAACCAAATGGGAGTCCAGCTCAGCATAATTATGTCTGGTAAATAGGTATACCTGCTTACCTACCTGATGCTGACATTCTGCTGGATCCCTGCAGTGACGTACGGATCTCGAGCAGACGATATAAATACGCGAATTATTGATGTTGTTATATGTTACACAGGTACGAGTATTCCTGAAAACTAAGTAAATCGCAGTCAGATGCTATTACGTTCTATAGTAATTATATTGGTATTATAACGCAGTTGTCGTTTTTAACATAGGGCCAAGAGTAAATCCTTCTTTATATTCACTGTGCATAATACATTACGTCTGCAAATTGCATTCTTTAAACCCTCATCTCTCAAACACTCACAACATATTTCAAACAAAAAAAAAAATACTAGTTCGGTTTTTTAGGCAAGTTTTTATATAAGTTTTACTTTGTAAAATATACCTAGCATTAACTGAAGAAAGCATTAGGTACTGAAATATACTGAATATGCATAATCCAATACATTAACAGCACATATAACTCTTGTGAAGTGATTTAAACATTTTCTTTTGTATGTTTTAGTAAATTTATGTTCATTGGATATTTTATTACGTTTTGAGGCGTTTATTTACTTTATCTGCAAAGAAAAACGTTCTGAAACCGGCCGTTCTTATTTTTATTGTTATTTGAGAAAAGTAAAATATATTCTTTTTGTATGTATTGTAGACTCTAAGTCTTTTGGTAATCTTTTTTTTTTGTATTTGAGAAGCCTACATTTTTATATTATTTAGGGAAAAGGAAATTGAAATTGTAAGTTACAATAGGTTAGTTTTTCCCTATACCAATAATTTGTGTGGTTCTCTGTGGCCGGACCACAGTTTAGTACTCAGATGATATAGTTCGAAATAATACCTACCTAAAGTCTTCTTTCATCGGAATATAAATATTATATTATATTTATATTTTTAGTACCTCAAGAGATATCTTTTTAATTAACAATTTATGTGGTCCGGCCGCGAGGCAGTGCTCTCTGGCCGCGCCACCTTTAATTAAATAGAGTATAATGAACTATTAATAAATCAATATCCCGAAAAAAAAACTGCCTAAAGAGTACCTTGCATACGAGAAATACGGTCCAATAAACCCCTTTAGTTAAGGAGTTATTGGTCGTAGGGTGTGGTCGGGCTGGAAGTTAATTTTGCAATATTTAATATTAACTAGCGATAAATCAATTTATATAATAGTACCCTTTCTCTACTCTTCGTTGATATTTTTTTTTTTAAGAAACTATTTATTTTGATTAATTAATCTTTAAAGTATGTGGCGCGGCTAGGGAGGATTACTTTCAGCAAATATAACGAAATATGCTTTATTTCTTTATGCCAACGAAAACTGCATAATAAGTACTTTATAAAAAGACCTGGACTTCATCTGTAAACTTTTATTTTTATTACCAACAATGATTTTGAAAAAGATGCACTTTTTGGTTTTTGTTTACCTATCTACCTAAGAATAGGTAGTTAATTTGACGAAGTAAGTGAAAATTTTTCATCTGAGTACTAAACTGTGGTCCGGCCACACCAATAATTTTACCTGTGTTAAAAATTCCTACGGTAGGTAATGTCTTTTTTTTTTTTAATAAATTGTAGGATTTATCACTTTTGAAGTTCTCTTATTGCATAGATACGAGTACGTCTTTCATACTTGAATTTACCTATCTACACCCTGGACGAATCTCACAGGCATTCATCAAGTTCTCAGAATTTAGGGAAAACTTACTCTTTGGGTAGGTACTGTGAAGCTCTTTACGATCTGTCAGAGTACCGGGAGGAATCAATTAACCACGGTTTATTACGTAATATGTTCAATAATGATTCCTAAAAATCATTCTACGTATTTTACATCTTTTTCCTTTGGCTTGTCAGCCAAATCTGACGCCCAATGTCTTCTTATCTTAAACTAAGTAAGCCAATGTTTGCGTCGTATTTCTTGCCAATAACTTTTAACTGACTCGCGGAGGTTGCATGTAAGTACAGACCAGCACAACAAGCTACCGAAACTGTCAAATTTTCCCAATCAACTTTAAACCTTATGTTTTAGCGATAAAGTTAAAAATCTATTAAAGGAATTTGACAGATTGTAGTACTCGTAGCTTGATGTGCTGGCGTCTGTACCAAATGGGCTCAAATCTCTACAGAATCTATATAAACCAGAGTTAGGTACTACAACAACTTCACGGCTGACCGATAACCATTTCCCCAAATTGATGTTTATCTTTCAAACAATGGATAGATATAGAACCTACCGTCTATATCTTGCGCCCATGAGATATAGGAGCGAACGGTAGACGAGATAGTTATTGTGTTACAGTACAATCATAACATACAATTTCAAAGCCAAGCAATAAGGTTTATCTTACAAATTGTTAGACACGCAATGCTTATAATTAAAGGGTTTTGTGTGATATAGAGCCTTAATAACTTAATTCAACAAGACCAGAGACACTTGAAACACTCAAAACTCTACGACTTATTGGGCACTATTGACGGCTGCATTACGTGAAAATTAAATTTTGGCCAATGCCTGTGAGCAGTGGCGTGCCTAGTGGTTAAACTTAGGGCAAGCCAACATACTTAAAAAAAAAAACTAAGTACCTACCTACCGTATCGCCTGTCACAAGTTGTGCCTACCGACTGATTCGTTTTAATTCTTACTAATATTCTTATTTCATAATTGTAAGTTTTTGCTATTAGCAATTAAAATGAAATGTTTTTTAATAGCACCATTTTTTTCTTATATTATAAATTATATACTCAAAGTATTGGTAATCCTTTACAAAATCGCAACTTTTTCATTTTCATATTATCAGTTTCGTGTAAAATATGATAAGACGTATAAGAGCCATCTATTAACATTATTGGCACAACAGAGCTCAGAGTTAGTTCATATTTCACTCGCTCGCAACAGTCGCTATAGGCAAAATATTACAATCTGGCCACTAGATGGCGTACAAGTTATTGATTGATTTCTAACTACACATTGTTTACGATGTTGATAATATTTATAATTATAATTACTCACAATGTGAAAAGCCATAACTCTTCAATTTTCGTTTCTTTATCACAGACAGATGACAAACACCACACACACGCACACGGAAGGCATGGTAAAAATTACTAGACAGATTTACTTTACCTTCAGTAGCTTTGATAAAAGCCGTTTTTTGTCAATTCATTTAGAGAACATGATCCTGGCGCCTGCTTTAATTTTTACAATTAATTAAGCGGCCTTTACAAAATATAAAAATTATATATTCTAACTCAAAACGGCGTAATCAGTCGGCGTCAAAATTTGGCGAACGTTTTAATTTCTACCAACAGCTGTTTTTCTATTGCAATTTTCGATAATTCGGAAAGCCGTTCTTGTTCTTGAGTACTTATTTCTTAAATAAATATGTGTGAATACTTATTTAACACGTTCCGTGAAACAACTTGTCGCAGGATTGGTCACAATTAAATGAGCTATCTTTAAAAGTTCCGGAAAGGCACCCTGAAGGCAATTTTCGACTAAAATGCCTATTACGTAATTTAGATTTCTGAGAAATAGGTACTCAAAAAGTAGGTTTAGGTGAAGTAATGAGATTATATTCGTCTGTAAAACTTGAAAGTATTTACCTTTCCGAATAAAGATTGCACATACTTTAATCCATCACAAGGCACATTTGCAAGCATTTCCGAATTCATTTTAATGTCAAGAAACTTTTTAATCACTTCAAAACAAAGATAATCACCGCAAAACTAATCACAACACTTCATTTCACAGAAAATGTCCAAGCAAAAAATGCACCAGTAACCGCTCGAAACGAACTTGAACTAATTTGAAATTGTATCATTCCATTCCATAGATCGAGCTTTGCACAGCGACGCGCTCATTCATACCATTTACACACACACGCTTTGCTATACGTTCCATTCATAAAAAATCAGAAGCCAGGCTTAAAAATCAGTACAATTTGGAAAATAAGTACATACTGATGTAATCAACAACGTGAACAATTTGTATACAAATAGTGAGAGGTCCAGAAGCCTCATAAGAAGCCAGCTGGTGCGAGCGAGACGGGACGATGTTTATTGTTGCGTTCTCGCAATAGCGGTATTGGAGAGGTTTGGCAACGGTGCGCGTGATGAAAACCGTGCGGGATTTAAATATTATTCTTCGAGTATGTAAACCTGGCAACCTTGCATCGAACGTATAGCAGGCGGCCGCCGGCCGGGGCGCGCAGTTTTTATTATTCTTATCAATTCTTGCGACATGATTGAGTTGGTTAATTTACAAGTTTACTTGTGTAGTTTTATTTTTTATTGTTAGGCTCACGTTTGACTGAAAGCCGGGCTTTTCGGCTTTAATGAAAGGAACGCCCCTGCCTGTGAGCAGTGGTGGCCCTGTGGAAAAAGCCGCGACTTACGAGTTGAAGGTCGTAAGTTCGAACCCTAACAGGCGCTTTGCTTTTTGTAAATTATTTAATCACCATTGCTTTCAACCGGCGAAGGGAAACATCGTGAGGAAACCGGCATGTCCTGGAACCAAAAATTAGAAGGTGTGTGTAATCTACCAGCCCGCAGTGGGATTGCGTGGTGGATTACGGCCTACTCCCTCTCACAGAAAGGAAGCCTGTGTCCCACCAGTGGGAACAATATGCTGATTGTGTCTATATGTGCCTATGCCTGATTTACGGTGCGTGGCAAAATGGGTTACAAGTCTGTTACTTTCGTTACGGCTTTGCATAAAATGTGACCAGTAAAAGGTTACGGCTTAAACTCGTTTGAGTGTGGTAATAAAAGTGACATTTCTGCATTGGATTTATTATAACTTTGATGGCCTTGACACTAAAATTTAGGTCGGAGATTTTAAATGTTATTGGAAAGACAAGTCGTTGAGCTGCGCCGAAATGGAAAAATGTGTGATTTAATAATAAACTTAAAATCTGACCTTGGTTTCCACCCGTGAGATTAAAAAAATTACCAGCAGTGCTATTCTGTAAAGATCTCTCCGTGAGAACTTAGGTGAAGTGAAAGGGAAGTGAGCTTTGTCATTCCCTAATGTTAGGGATTCACACTATTAAGTGCTCACTTCACTTATGATTTCACGGTGAGATTTTTACAGAATCGACCGGCAGGTTCTAGATCCTGAGAAATAAAATTTTAAAACAAAATAATAATAAAATCATTTCGGTCGGTCTTGCCTCCGGTCCTTTGTTATTGTTTTAGGAAATACTGGCTGTAAATAAAAAGTCCGTCAATCTTCCTACCTCCGCAACAGACTCAAGCCTCGGACGGGCAGCAATATGAGACCAAAATAATAAATTGAACCAATTTGCTGGACATACGTAGGTATTAGTTATCCCACATTTAATAGGAATAGGAATTGTACTGAGAAGAAATTATAAACAAGGCGATGTGACATAATTAACATTTACTAGCGATCCGCCGCTGTTTCGCATTGTTACGTCGGTTACGACTTGAGGAAACATCGAGATTTCTTTATTATATGCAACTTTAATAATATCAATGTATTAAACACATAAACCGAAACGTCGAAACGTGGACATTGACGGTCCACGAATTCAAGTTCACTCAGCGTGCTATGGAGCGAGCTGTGCTCAGAGTCTGTTTGAAGGATAAAATCAGGAATTAAATTATCAGGAAAAGAACCAGAGTTACCGACATAGCTTGCAGTGTCAGCAAACTGAAGTGGCAGTGGGCTGGCCATGTTTATCGAAGGGCCGATAGCTGGTGGAGCAGGCAAGTCCTTGAGTGGAGACCGCGTATCGGCAAGCGTAGTGTGGGACGCCCCCAGCTAGATGGACGGACGACCTAAAGAAGGTAGCTGGGGTAGACTGGATGCGGAAGGCGGAGGACAGGGTGTTGTGGCGCAGCCTGGGAGAGGCCTATGTCCAGCAGTGGACTGCAATAGGCTGAGTTGAGTTGATTGATACAAATAAACCTTTCAGAATAAATTCTCTAATAATGGTGAAAATCGCATCAAAATCCGTTGCGGAGTTTAGAAGAACAACGCGGTCACACAGACAGACACGAAAAGCGACTTTAATTTATAATAAGTAGGTCATAGAGCAACACGGGCCACCGGTGGACCGCCGGTGGCCCGTGTTGCTCTATGTAAGTAGGTATTTATGTAGATTAATTTCGTCTATCTGTTTCTCATTGCAGCCTGTACTAACATACAAAGTGCACAAGTTGCGCCTGCAGTTTATACCGAAGAAACTGCAGAGGATGCACTTTGGTCAGGTGGTCGCGTTGAGGACTCATCCGCAGAATCCGTTTATGTTCGCCAGTGGGGCCTGGGATAAGACCCTTAGAGTGAGTAGAATATATTCTGTTTTAACACTATATTTGAGTATAAGATGAAGTAAATGATTTTCTAGTTCTCCTGCAAATACTACCCTCAGGAGAGTTAAAAAAACTACACAGTACCCAGCAATGAATTAATTAATGGAAACTGTTGATAACTGCAGATATATTTTGTAAAAATTCTCACCGTGATAAGTTGTCAATAGTGTCAATTCCTATTATCAGGAATGACAGCCACCTAAGTTTTCACGGTGATATTTTTACAGAATAGACCCGCTGATCGCAGCTTTAGTATGCCGTATTACCAAAACCTTTAAGCCAATATTAAGAAAACTTAGTTGTCATGCACTTTGGCTAGGGGTTATTATTCCTGTCACGGTCACACAACAGTCAAACTACAAGTACAAGATAGAGACGTGGAAACCAAATCAAGTGCTAAGTGACGGTTATAGACATCGCGGCCTTAGTTCTCGAGATTTTCTTTTTTTTTTTTTTTTTCCGTATGGCTTCGCACGGTTTGTGCATTCAGCCAGTGTCACGTTTTTGAGATTTTCTTAAAAGTAAGATACTCTTATCGACAGTATATCTACGTATATAATAATCAAAATAAAGCTGTACGTACGTTTGTAAGATTAGAGCAAAGCATTAATTTATGAATAATTGTGAAATTGTGACAGATTAGTTAAAGAGCCTTTGAGAAAATAGCTATAATCAATATATCGCCTCTTTGCAATAACTATTGAAAATTGATTATAATAAGAACAGCAGCAGTGGTCAGATAGTTGAACATATATTCGTGGTCCATATTTTTATGTGCAAGTGACAAGTATAAAACATAAACAACTCGTAACTATGAATATTTAAAATCAGACAGACATGTGTAAATAGGATTATACACAAGCCAGTGGCATACAATATGCGACCTCCAATACGCCCCCTTAATCTATTACACATGCGTATGATCCCATCTGTACTTGTCAGTACTCGGTACATAAAACTAATTAAATTACTAACACTTCTGTGTCCGTCTGTACTACGCTGTACCCAAAAGTAGAGTACAAAAACAGAAGAAATCTAACAAAATAAGGCATGCATAACGAAATAAAATTTAGAAAAAATTATCTATTACACAAAACACTATTAAAAAACATAACACATCAAAACATCTAACTAGTCATTCGCCCTCTTAATAGAATAATTTGACATGGATAAATCCTTTAAAAATTCTCTAAGCTTCGGGCTGTGAACACTTTTAGTTAAAATGTCCGCTATCATCTTATCAGTTGACATGTACCTTATTTCAACTTTGTTATCCAGTACACACTCACGAATAAAATGATACTTGATGTCTATGTGCTTTGTTCTATTATGCATCATTTTGTTAGCTGCAATTTTATGCGCCGACTGATTGTCATTATAAATTACTACCGCTTTACTATCCACAGCTGTCAAACTGCTCAGTAAACTACGTAAATAAAGAGCTTCCTTCGAAGCTTGACTCAATCCTATGTACTCTGCCTCTGTGGAGGACAAGGATACTGTCGCTTGCTTCCTACTCTCCCATGACACAATATTTTTACCTAGTCTGAAAATTAACCCCGTAAAAGACTTCCTATCAAGTGCCCCTCCCCAATCTGCATCAACGTAGCCTCGTAAGTCTAAATCTCCTGACTTCCTAAAAGTAAGACAAAGGTTAGACGTACCCTTCAAATACCTTAAGATCCGTTTCGCACATTTAAAGTGTATTTCGTCATAACACGAATTAAATTGTGAAAGCACACTTACCGCATGTGCTATGTCTGGTCGCGTATTACAGGCTAAATAGTTTAGACACCCTATTAAGCTTTGATATGGCAGATTGCTATGGGAATTTGTCGATCTTTCTAATTTCATACCGACTTCCATTGGGGTCGAAACTGGTTTGGCGTCTGTCATGTTGAAGTCATTCAAAATATCTAAAATGAACTGTTGCTGATCTAGACAAATTACATCTTTATCTCTTCTCAGCCTCATGCCTAAAACATGCCTAGCCGCGCCTAAATCTTTCACTTTAAACTTGTCAAGCAAATCGGTTTTTAATTTTTGCTTTTCTTGTTCACAATTTCCAAAAATAAAAAGGTCATCTACGTAAATAACGACAATTAACTTCTTATTGTTTTTAAGCTGCTTTTGATACAAACACGGTTCTATTTTTGATTGCACAAAACCTAAATTCAACATTTCTTTGTCTAATTCCTTGAACCAAGCATTCGAAGCTTGTTTCAATCCATACAAAGAACGCTGCAGCTTACATACTCTGGTTTCTTGACCTTTGACTACTGCTCCTTTCGGTTGGAGCATGTAAATATCCTCTTTAATCTTACCATATAAAAACGCGGTCGTGATGTCCCACTGGTCAATAAACCAACCGTATTCAACAGCTAGCGAGAACAATAATCGTAGCGTGGAGCTTCTAACTACAGGAGAATAAGTCTCAGTATAGTCTACACCACATACCTGTGTGAACCCTTTCGCTACTAGTCTAGCCTTGTACTTCGTTACCTTGCCATCGCTATCTCTTTTGATTTTGAACACCCATTTGCACTGGATAGGCTTCTTATCAGCTGGAAGATCCACCAACGTCCAAGTTTGGTTCTCTCTTAGTGACATAAGTTCATCATCTATCGCTTTTTGCCATAAGTCACTATCGGGTCTCGCCAACGCTTCATTAATATTCAATGGATCACCATCAAGAGTGCTCTCCTTGGCATACATAACATTGCATCCGTACCGATCAACTTGTCTGCGTTCTCTTAAAGGATACCTTCTTTCTGATTCAGGTATTATCACTTCCTCTTCAGTCAATACGTCGTCAGGTACTTGCTCTGTTAGTACTGGTTCAGGTCCTATCTCCTCCGATACTTCTATGTTCTCTTCTACAGCATCACGGTACGCATCATCGTGAGTCTCCAAGAGTTCTGATCTGTTTGTTGATCTGTTTGTTAAACTGGAAGGAACAGAATCTGTATTCAGGTTTATGATCACTTCCGACTCTTTCACGTTTTCTTTCTGAAGAAAAACGTTTTCCAGAAATTTGACATCTCTTGCAGTTGTCACTTCACCTGTCTTAGGATTCATCAGACGATAACCCTTCTGATTATCTGGATATCCAATAAAAATCATCGGTTCCGTCTTCATATCCAGTTTACGTCTCTTTTGTTTTGGTATCAATCTATACGCCAAACAACCAAAGATTTTCAGATGACTTACATCCACATCTTTTCCAGTCCAAACCTTCTCTGGTACTGCATTATTCAATGCTTTCGTGGGGCTTCTGTTTTTTAAGTAAACAACAGTATTAACAGCCTCGGCCCAATACTTCTTGCTCAAGTTCGATTCTGACAGTAATGTTCTGGCCTTTTCTATTATAGTCCGATTCGCTCTTTCTGCAACAGAATTTTGTTCCGGCGTGTACGGTACAGTCGTCTGGTGTTTTATACCTGCAGACTTCAAAAATGATTTAAATTTACCATTACAGTACTCTGCGCCGTTGTCAGATCTCAGACATTTAATAGATTTACTAGTCTCATTCTCGACTTCCGCCTTGTATTCACGGAACTTCTCAAAAGTTTCGCTTTTGTTCTTCAAAAAATAAACATGCGTCTTCCGAGTATAATCGTCGATAAATAGAAGAACATACCTCGAACCACTGAACGACGGCTCCTCGATTGGTCCACAAACATCGCTAAAAACCAACTGTAAGACCTCGTTTGCTCTCGTACCTTGGTTTTTAAAAGGACTTTTGCATGTCTTTCCTTCAACACATGGAATACACGGCTCGCATAAATCAGTACTCTTGAATTCCATACCACTTACTAAAACTTTCATTTTATTCATATAATTACGCGATAAATGAGCTAATCTTTTATGCCAAATGTTCGAAATATTTTCATTTTGTTTTGACAATGTCACATTCACGACGTTATTTTTCTTTTCTGTCAATTCATAAATTCCGTCGACCTCTTCACATGTTGCAACCATTCGATTCTTATTTTGAATGATGCAACCTCCTTTGTCAAAATTCATGGAATATTTTTTCTTGGTCAAATCGCTCACCGAAATTAGGTTCATGGATAAATCAGGAACATGTAAAACGTTTTCTAAAATTAATTTTTCGTTTTCGCTGACTTGTGGCTCAGCATTTCCTCGTCCTTTAACCAACAATTTCTCGCCGTTTGCTACTGCAATCTTCATGTTACCTTTTTCAGGTGTATAAGACAACAATTTGTTTTTATCGTGGGTCATATGATTTGAGCACCCACTGTCTAAATACCACTTGTCTTTGTTTATCGCCTCCTTTGTATTCAGGCAGATATTCGCGGTTTTGATCCGCTCCTTGCATTCGGACGCCTTGTGGCCTTGCTTGTGGCACTTATAACACTTGTAGACAAACTTCTGCTTACGATCGTTAGTTTTAATATTAGATCTTGCATCGTTCTGTACTTTACGTGTAACTAAGGCTTGTTCGTACTCTGTGTTCAACTTACTTTGTCTACTTCCTTCTTGTAACAATTTCATTTTAATTTGCTCTAACGTGATCTCTTTTCCACTATTATCTACAGCCATTATAAGAGGGCTGTAATCAGCAGTCAACCCACCCAGCAAAATCGATATGATCCAATCATCAGGGATTTGAGCATCAATATCGGACAATTGTTGTGTCAGGAATGTAATTTTGGATATAAAGCTTTCCATAGAATCGAAATTCTGTAACTTACAGTTGAAAAGCTCTCGCTGAATATGTATGCGTCTTCCCCAACCTTTGTCTTCATACGCTTTCTGTAAGCTGTTCCAGGCTTCTTTCGCAGTCTTCGCATTGTAGACGTGGGTAAAGCACTCTGGTTCTAACAACAAGCATATTGTCGTTCGTGCCTGCCGGTCTACGTCAGCATTTACTACATCTGTAGAAATTACTCCCCACCAGTTTTTATTCTCCAAGTAATTTCGCACCAAGAATTTCCAGTTTGGGTAGTCGGACGATCCTTTCAGCTTCTTTATTCCACTTATGCCACCTTCAGCAGACATAATTGAAATTTCGTAAATTTCACACTTATCGTACTCAATTAATATTAAAACCACTCAACTTATTATGCTCTAGCACTATCAGAGCATGCAAAAGGGCAATAACTTATTAACCTTTTATTCTGGGCCCATAACCTATTGAAAATTGATTATAATAAGAACAGCAGCAGTGGTCAGATAGTTGAACATATATTCAACCTATTGAAAATTGATTATAATAAGAACAGCAGCAGTGGTCAGATAGTTGAACATATATTCGTGGTCCATATTTTTATGTGCAAGTGACAAGTATAAAACATAAACAACTCGTAACTATGAATATTTAAAATCAGACAGACATGTGTAAATAGGATTATACACAAGCCAGTGGCATACAATATGCGACCTCCAATAATAACAACGTGGCATCTTTAAAAATTGCAGTTTTCGAAATATCACGTTGTCATTGCAAAGAGGCGATATATTATAAAAGAATGTGTACAATGTGCGTGCTGAACTCAGAAATTAGTCCCGGTACGATCAAGGGAGTACGATCAAGGGAGAGAAGAAGGTTCCCGTTTTTACCTGAAGGGCATGCTTTTTAAGATATAAGGGCTAGAATTTACACCCTCTAGAAATTTCTAGAACAGTCCAGAACATTCAAGAGTATTCGAGTGCATTTCACAACATTCCAAACATTCTGGAATGTTGTGGAATTTTCCGGGACATTCGAGAGCGTTCCTGAGCGAAGCCGGGTACCCTAGCTAGTGCTAATAATAAATCTGAAGAGTTTAATTGTTTGTTTGAATGGGCTAATCTCTGGAACTATCTTACAACTCTTATTAAAAAAAATCTTTTTGCCTTTGATAGCCGAATTCTTGAGGAAGGCTATACGCTATTTAACATCGCGTTAGGACCAAAAAGCAGAGCAAAAAGGAAAAAAAATGTCAGAAAGAACGCTAAGCAAAAATGAAGTAATAGCGCGGGCAGGCGATGCGATGCGATGGGTCGGGGGAACAATAATAGCGCGGGCATGCGATGCGATGCGATGGGTCGGGGGAACAATAATAGCGCGGGCAGGCGATGCGATGCGATGGGTCGGGGGAACAATAATAGCGCGGGCAGGCGATGCGATGCGATGGGTCGGGGTAACAATAATAGCGCGGGTATGCGATGCGATGCGATGGGTCGGGGGAACAATAATAGCGCGGGCAGGCGATGCGATGCGATGGGTCGGGGGAATAATAATAGCGCGGGCAGGCGATGCGATGCGATGGGTCGGGGGAACAATAATAGCGCGGGCAGGCGATTCGATGCGATGGGTCGGGGGAACAATAATAGCGCGGGCAGGCGAAGCGATGCGATGGGTCGGGGGAACAATAATAGCGCGGGCAGGCGATTCGATGCGATGGGTCGGGGGAACAATAAACACGCGGACGAACTCACGACCTGCCGGTCGATTCTATAAAAATCTCACCGTGAAATCATAAGTGAAGTGAGCACTTAATAGTGTTAATCCCTAGCATTAGGGAATGACAGAGCTCACTTCCCGCTCACTTCACCTAAGTTCTCACGGTGAGATTTTTTCAGAATAGCACTGCAGAAGCTAGTCTGTAGCATAAAGATAAACTATAGTGGTTTAATACGGACCTAAAAATTTACAAGCTTAAATTGAACGGATTTCAATTCTCAACTTTTTTTACACACGATTAAACAGTTGTTCAAAAAACAAAATTGTTCACAATGTTGCAATGAAACTAACTTTATTATGAGGTACAACAAAAAATAACAATACAGACGTAGATAACTTCGAAACTATGAGTGCAATTTGACCGCAGAACGTTTAACCCTGACGACCAATGTTTAGACCTCGACGAAGGTGAAAAGGGAACTCTGGACGTGAAAAACACAGAGCTGCTGTAGTTTGGTCGTCACGCCTATTAACTGCGAACAAAGTGTTGTTATGCTCCGTTTGAGCTGAACAAATTAGTCTTATTTTGGTTGTTTTTCTAAACATGTACTAGGATTGTTTATTTGTTGCAGTTTTATTTTCATAGGTACATACTTATTTGTTTTTTTGTTCACTTCGCGTTTTAATTAATATTTTGAGATTTTCTTAAACTTCTGCGATGCTTTACTTATAGGTACTTACATGATGGTGAGTGTGAGTGAGCTTTCTAGATGGTTCGGAATTATCTTACAGCTCAATTCAAACTTTTTGGCGGCTCGGAACACGAGGCGAGTCGATGCGCAGTAACAAATTCACGTGTCAGGTACTGCGCAAGGGGTAAGGTACTGCGCAAGGAGTAGCACATTTCAGAGCCGCCATAAAGTTTGAATCGGATTGTACAGACGCCAGCACATCAATCTACTACAATCTGTCAGATTTCTTTAATAGATTTTCAACTTTAGCGCTAAAGCATAAGGTTCAAAGTTGATTGGGAAAATCTGACAGTTTCGGGTAGCTTGATGTGCTGGCGTCTGTACAAAGCGTGATGAACAACAGGCAATACCTAATGCCTCGTTTATGGAGGGGTCTCTGACCAGGCTTGCATAAATAGATACGACACTCAACCTTTACTGAAAAGTGCTTAGTTGACATGTTTTGTAAGTAAATATCGCTATATAAGTGTGCAAGTATATGTCATACAGACAGGTAGCTCCACCAGCCCAATAAACAGTTTAGGTGATAGTTTTTTAATACCCCCACGCTCACTGTCGTCGTCCTATAAATGTAAGAATCCGCTGTCGGCGAGTACGTGGGGCGAGTAACTTACTGGAAGCTAGTAAACACGTGCTGAATTAAACATGGCGGACAACGACCGCGGACAGACTCAAAGCATCTCTGTCGAGATTAAAATATTTCTCTCGGCGGTTAACTGCTCAAATTATTTATTAAGCGCGCTTTAACAGACGGTACCGTATTGTTCGCAGGTTATTATGGAATATTCTATTCTTAATTCGCTGGTACATATTGCTTTGGGGCTTTGATGTTGGTAGTTTTATATTCAGACTTGCTTTCAACGATAGTTGTGTAAGAAATAACGAAGACGTAGGCAGCCAGTTCGCGTTGATAATGTACAGACGCCAGCACATCAAGCTACTACAATCTGTCAGATTTCTTTAATAGATTTTCAACTTTAGTGCTAAAGCATAAGATTCAAAGTTGATTGGTAAAATCTGACAGTTTCGGGTAGCTTGATGTGCTGGCGTCTGTACATATATGAAAAAATCAATGAGTTGAAGAATAGTAGGTAATGGTGCCGATTCTCTTGTTTACAAACTAAACTAAATTTAAGTTCAGTGCATCTTTTTCTTTCTATATCATTAAGAAAAGGACAGAAGATAATATTAGTTTAGTCCTGTCAAATTAGTCAGCGCCTGACGTAAATTGACGTATATTTAGTAGACAATTTTTTAATCACGTCTAAATCTGTGGAGTATTTTAATATGACAGGACTAAACTAATATTTATCTTCTGTCCTTTTCTTCATGAAATAGAAAGAAAAAGCTGCACTGAACTTAAATTTAGTTTAGTTTGTGAACAAGAAAATCGGCGCCATTAGCGTTTTCAATTAAAATCTATGATTACTAACCCATTTTGATTCCATTTGCGGTGCTGGATATTCATTATAATCCTAAATGGGTTTGGACGTTACTACTAGATAATAGATGATATTCGTTGGATACGTATGATCTATATGGTACGTCTATAATAAATTATTATAGGCATTTATAAATCGGATCGCGTTAATGTTAGGATCGCGTATAAGCTCCGAGTGCTTTGACCGTGTGATACGATTCTCATGGAGTTGACGACTGGCAGATTATAAATTTCATTTAATTACCTACTAAGGTACGTATTTTTTATACAGTCTCGGTACAAATAGTTGTAGGAAAGATATTATAGCGAAAGAAAGGAGATTAGAGAAAAGGCAGTGAATTATAACGTAACGGTTGACAAGGAAGAATGGAAGAAGAAAGGATAAGGAAGAAGCGATAAGGCCAATTGTATATTTTGTAGTTTTTGATGTATATATTTTTTATGTTATGTATTTTTGAGGTGTACAATCACACTAGTATTATAAAGGCGAAAGTTTGTGAGTGTGTGTGTGTGTGTGTGTTTGTTACTTCTTCACGCTCAAACGGCTGAACGGATTTGGATGAAATTTGGTACACAGATGGGTTATAACCAGGATTAACACATATGCTACTTTTTATCCCGATTTTCCCACGGAATCGACAGTTATGCGGGTGAAACCGCGGGTCGCAGCTAGTAAAGTTTATACAACGTGTAACGTTAAATGCGCAAAACCTGAAAATAGTTTGCTCAGAATAACGAGCAGAATTAATTGAACCACTTTTTAATATGGGTCACATTTTAAAAAAAAAACTTCATTAAAAACGTTGCCGTGTCTATTTATTAATAGGTCAAGCAAGCCAATGTCAGCGCGGCGCAGCGGCCCGGTGACGACTCCTCCCTCGGTAGAGCGTCGTCGCAGACGCGAGAAACGATCAGAATGGCCAGTAAAACTAAAACAGCACATAAAACCTTTACACTTTTATTAATGACTTATTTTCTTTCTGAAATAGGTCAATTGAATTAAAAATCAGTTGGGGTGTCTGAGGTTTTGCGCATTTAACGTTACATGTTGTATATAAGAAATCGTGATGCGTCGACCCCAAGTAACATGGGACAAGGTCAGAACGATGATGATGATGAGATACTCGTAATAGGGATTATGACTACTAATATTATAAATGTTCGGAAAAATAATGGAATTTCAAAGAAGGCATAGTATAATGATATAAACGAAATATTTTGTAAAATCGATAGAAATATGGAGAAGCTACACGCTTTAAAAGTTTTTGGAGAGGATTAAGAAAAAAATACCTAGTTATGTGTGATGTAACTTCCTGCATTACTTCTAACGTAATGTTTTTAAGACTCAATTGAGAAAATGATAATGTGGAAAACGTTGGAACTTTTCCTAAGTTAGTGGGCGTTGCAAGAGACTCAGAATAAATTACTATCCTTTGAGAAGTTTTAAGAGTAGTGAGTACTTAGGTGTGTAAGCTACTTATTCAACAGAATTTCAATTCTGTTTTGTGACTAGAACTGTTTATAATCCCTTGAACCAATGGTCTACATTACAAGAAGAGTAAAGTGTAGTTAACCGGACCAGGAATATTTACATATTTTAAAGAGCAATGTAAAAACAAAGTGATCGAACAAAATAGAATAAGCCCATGTTCGCACGGACGTTAAGTATCGCGGCGAGATTTTATCGCGCATTGGATTTTCGACTCTCGGTGTTGAGCCGAGCATTGAGATTCCAACAGAGTGCATCCCAGCGCGACAAAAGACAAGACTAAGCAGTGCGTTGAAAATCCAGTGCATGAAAAAAATCGCCTTTGCGTACCTGGGTTAAATGTGTTTTAAGCAACAATATCACAAGATCAGACAAGATCTTACTGATCGTCAAAAATTAGCATATCGAGCAAAAATCAATCAATCAACTCAGCCTATCGCAGTCCACTGCTGGACATAGGCCTCTCCCAGACTGCGCCACAACACCCTGTCCTCCGCCTTCCGCATCCAGTCTACCCCAGCTAACTTCTTTAGGTCGTCCGTCCATCTAGCTGGGGAGCGTCCCACACTACGACTACAATAACGATCGTCAAACATCGAGTATAATCTGTAGGCACGTTTGTGAATTTTTTTCACACGGCTTTTGTCACCTAGTATTTACTCAAAAGATTTTAAAGTAGGAATTCTCAAGATTATTTTGTTACAATAGTATTTTCCTTTTATTACAAACTCATTCATATATTATTGAAGTACGCTGCTTTATTAGTGTTTTAAGTGCAATTTCCTGTTTTCTTTAATAAAACTCACCACATTTTAATACTATTTTTCAGTCACGCAATAAAAGTATTTTCTTTTATAAAAGAAATAGACCACGTTCCAGCTTTTTTCTTGCCCTATTGTTCTCATTTTTTCCCTTTATAGCGGCTACTGGTTTCCCATGTTTATAAATAGAACGTTGGATGGAGTTTCTGAAAGACGATAAGGCTAGGAAGGCGTGACTACCCTTATGGCGGGTAATAGAGAAGTAGGTATGGGTTTCTCCCATACCTACTTCTCTATTACCCGCCATAAGGTCATGTTGTGCCGACACCAAAAAATTGTGATAAAGCTGCCTTTATGACAATTTTTTAGTGTCGGAGAATGTGATGATGAAATAAAATCTACATAACTAAAGACTGTCTCATTGCTCCAGTGTTCGCGAGTGGGGGGTTCAGGCTTCGATTCCCATGTCGGGAAAAGTGTTATTGGGTTTATTTCATTATTAGCAGCGCCCTGTGGTTTCACTCGCGTAACTTTCGATCCCGTGGGAATATCGGAATATAGGAATACAAGTATTCTCTGTGTTAATCCTGGTTATAAACTGCGTTTTGCGTGATTGAGTAACGAACACCCAGAAATGTTCACAAACTTTCACATTTATAATATTAGTAGGATCTAGTTATTTCTCAGAAGAAACCAGCGGGGTAATTGCATAACACACCAACAGTAGCATTGGCATTCACTTTGACACTTCATCAACGTTAATCTTATATTAGTGCGAAATTTTTCTAACATAAGAAACAATGGATTACCAAAACCCTTGAAAACGATTCAAATTGAGATTTATAGTGCGTTACGCAATTAGTGTGCTGGAGTCTGTCAAGTGGCAATAGGCTTCCCTGATACCTAAACTAAAATCAAAAATAATTAGTTAAATATGGGTGCAATCCTTCGCCTACTCCTTTCAGAGAAATTGTCGTTAGATTATTCCAAACTTTTCAATACGAACATATTGCAATACTTTCAGATCTGGGACGTGAGATGCCGGGTTGGCTGCGTCGTGACATTTGAAGGCGTTGACATTTGCAGCGATTCGATTGACCTCAACGTACGTATATTTTATTTAAACTAGCTGCGCCCTGCGATTTCACCCGCATAAGTCTCGATTCAATGGAAATATCGCGAAAGTATTCCATGTCATAATACGAGTCATGATCTATCCATGTGACAATATTTCATCCAAATCCGTTCAGTCGTTTTAGCGTGAAAGCGTAACAAACAAACATACAAAAAGTCAAATCTTTTCTCTTTATAATAAATTTTGTTCAGATTTTATACTACCTGGCATCGATTATGATTTTCCCATGGAATTAGTATGTATTGATTATGATTTTCACTTGAATTTTCCAGATAGAACATGCAAAAGAAAACTGTGAGGCTCAAAAATGTCAGCGTAGTCAAGGAGACGATTTTATCGAATTTGAATTTTATTTGATTTACTTAAAAAACTAATAAATAATAATTTAATAATAATAATTTAAGTATATTTGAAAGCATACGTTTCCTTGACTACACCGACATTTTCTGGGCTTCTCAGTTTTTATTTAAATTAAGAGGCTATTTGGATGGAACACATTTATTAATATTGCAAGTAACACAACATCTTTTTGTCCTTTTTGTCCTTGACACCACGACTTTTTGTCCTTGACGGAACAGTTTTGTAGCAACAGATTCTAAATAGTTTTAGTCGATTTTTAAAAACACTGTCATGTAGGTCCAATAATTCCTCCAATAGTTTTTCTTCCGCACGTTCTATCTGGAAAATGAATCATCTCAGCTACCAGCGTATAGGTATTCACAACCATTGGACAGGTTGTCAAATCGAAAATGGCATATTTTCAATTAGCATTTGCCTTGCCCCAAACTGACAGCACAAAACTCTCGGAAGAATGGCGGCTGTCTATTTGATTTTATCTGACAAAATTTTGGGGTTTTGGATTTGTGAACAGCCTTTAGATGACTCTTTTGATAACATTGATTGATGTTCGATTCGACACGGAATTGTATCGAACGGTCGTGAATAGCTGTGCTGGTATATTTTTCATTTCTGTTGTCCTTACGTAACCGATACACCCACTCGTATACCTGCCGTGCGATTCTGTAACTATCTCACCGTGAAAGCTTGGGTGGAGTGAGCTGTCTTTCGCTAGGGATTAACACTATTAAGTTCTCACTTCACTTATGATTTCACGGTGAGATTTTTACAGAATCGACCGGCGGGTCCTTAAATAGACAATGAGGCAGGGTCCACACAACCACAGGTTTCCAGAAATAAGTTCATTTTTTCATGGGGAACGTCAAAACCCGAAGCCTTAATCCCGGTTTTGAAACACTAAGCACGATTTTGAAAATATCAATACTGTAGTTATGCACTTTCAATATTTGTCTTGGACATATCTCATAACCAAGGAAAATCCTGGAAAAATCTGGATATAGGCTAAGATCCGAAAATTGAATTCGTGATCAGTGACTGTTTCTATTCCCATTACATTCTAAAATTATATTCATACTCATTCCATAAAGTATTTTAGACTAGCAGTTTCCCGTGACTTTGTCTACGATCAAGGATGAAAAATTATCTTATGCCCTTCTCCTGGTCATGGTCTAGTCATGGGCCAAATTTTATCCAAATCCGTTCAGCCATTTTAGCGTGACAGCATAACAAATAAACGAAACTCACTTTTGCATTTCTATCATTACTTAGAAAGTTAAGATTACAAAAGGCTTCTATGTATGTACAAATTATGGCATTATTTTAAGTTCTTACTCTTTACTCATCTATTATACGTATATTTCGCATATAAAAATCGAAATTTCGCATAAATATGAACTCAAAATGAAAAATTACGCATTTATTCGCCAAAAAAAGCAAAAATTAAAATCACTAATTTATTTACAGCTAATATTGTAGTTGTTTCTATGTTTTCTTGCATGAGTTTTTTGCCTTCGGTCATTTATAATAATATTCTAGGTACTAAATATCTTTCAGCGTCTACACTTTTTAGTTCGTTACCTACATCATGGGATTGTGGCCTTTAAAAATGTTTTTCTTCAAAATTTCGTGGCAAAGTATAGAAAACACAACATTTCGTACTAATTAATACATTTTGCATGTATCGCACCAATTTAGTAAATTTTGCATGTATCGCACCAATAAATTTTACATTTATCGTACCAATTTAGTAAATTTTGCATGTATCACACCAATTTAGTAAATTTTGCATGATTTAGTAAATTTTGCATGTATCGCATCAATTTAGTCAATTCTGCATGTATCGCACCAAATTAGTAAATTTTACATGTATCGTATCAATTTAGTAAATTTTGCATGTATCGCACCAATTTAGTAAATTTTGCATGTATCGCACCAATTTAGTAAATTTTGCATGTATCGCACCAATTTAGTAAATTTCGCATTACCTAATCGCATCTATTTCGTAAAAACGAAAATTGCGCATCCCTAACTATACCTAATGATAAATAAGAATTATAGTCTAAAACAAAGTCGCTTTTCATGTTCGTCTGTGTATCCGCTTAATTTTTCTAACTACACCATAGAATTTGATGCGATTGTCACCGTCAATTACTGAGTTTATTCCGGAAGATTTATGTGTATAAAACATAGATACATCACGAAAATCTTGTTGTTTTGAGATGTTGCCTCATTAATAGAACACCCGCCCTTGCTTCGCAAGTGGTAAAGCAAGGGTGGCTTGCTAGTCTATATATTATTATACATTAGGTATACAATACAAATAAATCCAATTAAAGTGTCTGTTTGTATTGTCAAAATAACCGGTTTTTACAAAATATAACCATTATTACAAAATATAACAATTATACTAAATTATTGTCTGTCCGTCTGTTTGTTCCGGCTAATCTCAGAAACGGCTGAACCGATTTTGACGGGACCTTCACAGGCAGATAGCCGATGTTAACTAGCTGCTACAGTTCACGTGACATTATTAACTTTTGATTTTCCTTAATAACGTCGGCCATTTTTATTTTAGAAAAAGAAAGAAAATCAAAAGGTAGTCAAGCGGACGAAGTATCAGCTAATTTTGTCACCGCCCATTGTGTCACCCTTTGTAAAATTTCTATATTTATGTCTGTAATTTATATGGTGTACATAATAAAGAGTATTCTATTCTATTTTAATAAGATCTACCCATACAAATTTTTAGCAAGGAACTTCGCATATATTTCGTCTTATATTGTTATTATGAGACATGTTTTTAATTCACGTTAGATACCCGAAAAGTTTAGTCCATATGCCGGAGATCTTCCGTCCTTGTATTTACATATCCTAGCGTAACCCTAAACTTTACAACATATTTGGGTGTTCGTTTATATAATCATCATTTTTTGTGCTTGTTGTTCGTAATATTATTCCCAAGTTGTCGGATTTTTGTTAAATAACGTATGTGAACCAAAATAAGATGGCGTATTTTTGTGAATTTCCTTATAAGCAACCCAAGATACATTAAAACGACAAGGAGTATCTCGTATCCAAGGTTTTTGCTAAAGAAATTCACGCATTTAAAATGTTATACTTAAAATTATGACGAAATGTTTTTCGTCAAGTCAATCTCCTCCAATTTTATTTTGTATTTTTTTTTTCTGAAACGCTTTTTACTATATTAACATTTTCAAACAACATTGTCTTTGTGCACATGTGCAGAATATAATTATGCAAATCACGTTCAATTTAATAAATACGCATTTATCTAATCTTCAAACTAAGTGCTTAGATTTAGTAAACCTCGTATAATGTCTTTTGACGTCAACTACATGAAATAATTTAGGTATGAGAAACAATTTAGAACTCAAAATGTTTTATAAGCACTCTAATTTTAGAAAAGAAAAATTGTTTTTGACGTCATAATTTTATTTAGGACCACACTAAAGACCGTTTAAGTGGTTGTAAATAAGTAATGCAAGCCAAAATATGCATGCATAATGAGCTTTAGCATTACTGCAAAACATTAAATATTCCATGTTTGTTATTACTAAGAAATCTGCTCAAATAATCTACCCATTTTGTATACGTGATTTGGGATTAAACCGCTTTGTCTGATAGACGTCAGTCATCATTCTGTGAGCCGTCTTTTTGGGCAATCTTTCAAGTAATCACTTTGTGATCCGTTAAGTACTTACTTATTCTCTAAAGCATTTTCTTCTATTCATCAATTATTATCCACTTAATATAAGCACTCTATAAATAAAAACTACAAAAACACTGACAAACACTTGAGTTTTTCGAAACTTCACTGCTTCTTTTTCATTTCCAATAATGTTGGGAGCACTACAGCACTTTTCCCTACCTTCCCTTGGTAATAATAGCCAATTTGTTTTTAATTTTACGATAAAAAATATTTAGGTAATCATAAAATGACTCCGTTATTCCATTCCAAAATGGTCGAAGTAATTATTCTGATATATCGAAGTATAATACAAAATTACTTTTGTACTTTGCTGTATTTACTTACGTTCAGTAAGATTTCTGTAAAACCTTACAACCTTTTCCACATTCTTATAAAAACATCAAAATAATATGGTCCTAAATTATCTCACACAAAATTCCAGGTCTTAGGTAGCAATACAAGTCGCTTTAATTAAAAACTCTCGCTTTGTCGTAGTGCAAGTTCGCGGTGTTTCATCTACAGCTTGGCCGTTGCTTGGTACAGGCAACCACACGTACATGTCAACAGTGTTACTCTGACAACGACTTTATTTCTTAGGGTTTCTTTGCTTAAGTGTTAGCTTGGAAGAGCGTTTAACTGTACCTCGTTATGAAGTTTGATGCTCCTGTATAGTTCTTCTTTGCTTTGAAGAATATTATTATTGCACGGCTCTCGATATTTTTAGTTTGTAAAGCGGTATAACTTTGTCTGTGGACTGGGTACTGATATTGGTTTGTTGTACCTGAGCACTTTTAGGTGCTCTTTTTTGTTTTTCTGAGATCTAACTGGTTGCCTTATCTATCTAAGTGCGTGGTTGTGGTGGATATGTTACCTGGGTGGAAAATCATTTATAGCGATATTTTTAGGTAGGATATTTTTCAGTACCTCAAAAGGAAAAATCGAAAACCTTATAGAATCACTTCGTTATCCGGCCATCCGACTATCAGTCTGCCATAACACAAGCTGAAATTAATATCAAATAGGTACTTAGATTTACGGTCCCTTAAAACTCTAAAAAAATCAAGCTTCAAAGTCAACGTAATAAAAAAATCGGCTATTTAAGCGACATATTTTAATACAAATAAATCAAACCTATAGGGTACTTTCCGTTGGCCTAGAATAAAATGAAATTCATCATGAAATTTGGCAAGAAGCAAGGACTAACAGAAGGTTCGAAAATCGTTAATTTTTAGATTTAACACATAAAAAAAATTGCGATTACGAACTTGTTGGGGACTGTTCATTTATTACGTAAGACAATTTGAGGGGGAGGGCGTTCAAACTAGTCTTATTTTTTCTTACGTGGGAGTGGGAGAGTGGGTCTAGATTGTTCTTACGGAAGATTTCAAAAGTAAGCAAAAAGTCGTTTTTGAAATTTTTTTTCATTGCAATTATGGTAGATACTGATGTCTACCATAATTGCAAAGAAAAAAATTCTCAAATCATCTTACGTAATAAATGAACACCCCTTGGAGAAACGACCGTGAAGTATGTCGATGTATGGGCGAACATTTTTTCATCTACAAAGTTAATTTTGTTCTTGGGTTAAATTCATCCCAACTACGGAACTCTTGAATGTGCTTGGTCCAGCACGCACTTGGCCGGTTTTTTTTATGTAACAGACTTCAAATGTGAAGTAGATATATCCACGCCGCGTAATTTTAGTTTATCTATTGTAGCGAAAATAAAATTAATTTCACTGCATTGAAGATAAATCGTATAATTTTTTGGTAAAATCAAATTTCAAATATAATATGTATAAAAATCTAAAAAAGAACCCGGTTATTAGTTACCTGCATAACAATTATTGTGACTTTAAGTAGGAGAGTTTTTCAAATTCGAATTTTCGACTCGATTGCAATCGGGTTTTAGGCTTGTTAGAACTAATATGCACAGATTTTTAAATGAATTTAATGTAAAATACCTACACTAGCTAAGTCATCCTGAGATAAGAAGGTAAGAGAGTGTTGAAGAAAAAATGGTATTAGGTCGTAGTTTCCCGGACACAGGTGAAGGTGGTCAAGAAGTTCAGCGGCCAACGCCACGCGGGACTCGAAGTACAGAAATACTCTGCAGCTGGGTTGAAGAATGTAACAACTTGCGACTCGCAAACAAGTTAGATGATCCGGTATCCAAGAAAAAGGCGAAGGTACCTTTCTTGACTGGCTCTACACCTACGACAAATAAAATTAGGTGTCAGACCAGAGAAAAAGGAGAAAGGATCACTGAGAGAGAAGAAGACCGGAAATTAGAAGAAAATTTGGTTTGGAGAATTCGTTACACCATATAGTGCGGCCAGCTTATGATGTGAAGCTCGACATCAAGACTAACCATTGCACGCTGGCAGGAATCAGTGCATGTCGGATGTATAATATCAACAATTTGGGAACAGATTACCAGGAATATTAAAATTATTAAATTAAGGCAAGGCAGATTATGATTATAAAGTCTCCTATTCATTTTTGAATACAATATTCAAATCAACAATTTGGCTTTTATCTATCATCATCATAAAGAGATGTGATATTCTCCGCTTGAATTCTTCAATTTGGTTAAATTCAATCAAAAGTACCTATAAAAATAACAATATCGTTATGTTGGCATTTAGATCTGCCTAGTTTAAAAAAAAAAAAATACATCTGACCCGACCGTTTTGGAAACGACCGAATTGAAACCATTCAATCCATTTGATATTGGACACTGATTGAATGGGATGTCTATGTTTTGGCACTTGACAGACAGGAAAGCAGCCGTACAATACGACAGGTAGAGGGCACACCTTGGTGATATTTGGGATAGTTATTTTTAGTCAACTACGGTGAAGTAAAAAGGAGGGTTATGATTTTGATCGGTATGTATGTACGAATGTTCATCTGTTCCCTTATAATTTCTAAACTACTTGTCATAATTTGATGAATGAGGTTCTAATTGCGGCCCACGCAAGCTGTATTCATCAGTATATCTCTGTTTGTTGATTCTCTTTGCCAAATAAAAGAATATCGCCAAAGTAATAATGTTAGCTATATATAATTGAAAAGTAATAAAATATGGCAGAAAAGAGAAACAACTATCTCTCGATTGATTTCTTAGACCGACACTCAAGTTACCATAGTTTTATCTCACACGCATAGCCACTAAAAAGACTACTAACATGAAATTCGCTCCTAAGTTGACTTCAGATAGTGAACTGTTATCATACCTCCACTATCGCCATCTTAACCCAGATATCTTCAACCGTAGCTCCAAGTTATTCCATATCTGATTTTATGTAACTTATGTTATCTACTTCCAGCGCTCACTTCTTTGTAAAACCAGGAAAGTGTGCAATATAAATGTAATATGCCATATTTTTATCTCAATCCCGGAGGGGAAAGACAAAACACGCGTTTGGGGTTTGCGTTTAGGGCTCACGTGTGTGGTGGTTAACGGTCCTACCTACTCAGTACTCACACATAGGTAGCTAACACGTGTATTGTTCAGCTAAAGGTTAAGGGTAAATCGTGTTTAACATAATTCAATTCTGCAGATACAAGCAGACGTTTCATTAATTGAAATGGATTTCCCAGGGGTTTAGAAACGTATAGATCCAAGTAACATCAATTTGAGACATGCCATTATAGGTATAAAACTTTTATTGGTAAAATCTGGGTATCACAGGTAATCAAAAGATAATTTGGGGACCGTAAGGGCGCTTGTACACGGTAAGAAAATACGCCGGGCCTACGCAAGAATTCGTGTCGTAACTAAAAAATAACTGTGTACACTGCTCGCAGCGGTGCACAAAAAAAATCTTGTCTGCGCAAGACACGACGCGGCGAACGTTGTTGCGGAGAACGTTGTATCGTGTGTAGAACAGACAAAATTCTTGTCATGTACACGAAGAATTTGTCTTGTCTGTCGCAGACACGGTAAATTTTCTTACCGTATACAAGCGCCGTAATACATCGTCTGATTGAGCAATGTTGGCCCAGTGGTACCGACCCCGACTTACGAGTTGTAAGGTCGTGAGCTCGAATCTAGGCAGGCACTTTACTTTGTGTATTTAATGCTCTCAAAACGGTGGAGGAAAACATTGTGAACAAAGCATGTCCTATAGCTAAAAAAATCGAAAACATGTGACATCCACCAACCCGTCCTGGGCCCGCGTGGTGGATTGCGGCCTAGTCCCTCTCATAAGTGAGGAGGCTTGTGTCCTACACGGAGAGAAATTTCTTGGAAAAGTTACTGTGCTCGTCACTGTAAAGTGAGTGCAAGTGACATCTACAGTAAATTTTCTGAGTGAGATTGGGAAAAATTCACTATTTGTAATAAATTTTACTGTACAGCATAAGAATTTTTCCATTACCACTCAAATGCAGTCAGATTAAGAGACAGCACAGTAATTTTTCTAAGATTTTTCTCTCCGTGCAGCAGTGGGACCATTATTGGCTGATTATATCACGTACCTGATTAATGAATCACTACATAGTATAAAACAAAGTCGCTTCCCTTCTGTCTGTCCCTATATATGCTTAGATCTTTAAAACTCCGCAACGGATTTTGATGCGTTTTTTTTTTAATAGATAGAGTGATTCAAGAGGAAGGTTTATATGTATAATACATGCATAATATAGTAGAGAAACACTGATAATTTTAGAGGTTTCTAATGTGATGTCGTAAATAAACACATTTTTTTGCGCTTACATTGTAAACGCTGGCTGAACTATTCGAGATGGATCAAAATAATGTACTACAGTATTGTACACCTTAAAAATATCTACAAAAAAGTCCGCGATGGTATATGTCTATGTCTTAGGGATAACCCACAATAACCATTTTTATCCTATACTTTTTACGAAAAAAATTATCAGGGTTCTCCATTGCACCCGTGCGAAGCCGGGGCGGGTCGCTAGTTTGTTGATAATTTGTTGATAACATTAGATGAGAGGCTGACATCGCTTTATTACCGCCATAGCCACATTTTATACCATTCTCATAACGTCATAATAAACTTTTGCTCGAAACCTGTTCTTTTATAATTGACTAGCTCTCTGCCCGCGATTTCGTCAGCGTGAAATTTCTTGCCCCCCCCCCCCCCCATCGTATCGCATCGCCAGCCCGTGCTATTACTTCGTTTTATTAACCTGGCGCTTTCTGCATTTGTTCCCTTTGTTTGGCTCCGTAGTGTCGTAGCGTGATGTGAAGTCTATAGCCTATAGCCTTTATTTAAGAATTGGGCTATTAAATGCTAATAAATAAATATAAATAATGACATGGATATTTACTTTGTAAAGTATCTTATTTTTTATTATTATTACTGTGAGTGTTAAGACTATGTGGGTCATCTCTGTTTTCTGTTTTACTTCTTAGTTAGTTTTAACCATGATCTGGCAGTTTGGGTCATTTATGCGGCCTATCCAAATGTCTTTTCATTGGTATTGTTCGTCGAATCATGAGGCACCTCAAGTTCTGAGTTCAGCTGCACGATTTTTGACCAATGCGCGCACTGACTGGACAGGTCTACTCAATCTGTGTGGTTCTTTACTCAAAAGACCATTTCAGACACCATTCTACATGGTCTTCATATGATCTGACCAAGATTATGTCTGGATTTTAAAAGAGACTGTGACCTCTGAGTTTGTTTCGGCCTTTCTTCTCAGAGTAGTCAGATAGGAAACGCCGACCTCATCTAGTTTTAAAAAAATAAGATTGACATGTAAAAGTGTTTGTACAAATCTACTGACAGAAAATAAATCATTTATCATTTATCTAAAAGAATTTTTCAAATCCGACTGGTAGGTCTAGAGATTACCGCGTTCAAACGAACAAACAAACTCTTCAGCTTTATTATATTTGTAGTATAGAATCTATACTACAAATATAATAAAGCTGAAGTATAGATACAGTGACGATTGTAACATTTTTGCTTAGTTCTCTCGTAAGTGACTTTTTGTATTTTTTGACAATAAATATATTTTTAAATGTAATATTTTACACAGAGAGAGCAGTGTATAGCTGGGAGCTGGTCTCCGACTGCAGGTCTAAGTGTGTGGGACCTCACAGCAAGAAAGTTGCAGAGCTTCATCAGGGTACAGAATCGAAGACCAGATGTTGATGGCGAGTATGTCTACGCTTGCCGGTACTGGCGTTCTAAAGATGTTCGTATATTTTTGTTAATTTTACGTTCTTTATATAAAATCCTATTTACACAATGCAAGTGTCTTGCCAGATGGCAATGGTGGTCAAGTGGTAACGGCCGTGAGTCACGAGTTGTAGGTCATACGTTCGAACACAGGCAGGCGTTTTACTTTGTGAGAATTATTTCATTAAGACTGCTCTCAAAACGGTGAAGGAAAACATCGCGAGGAAACCGGCATGTCCTAGAACAGAAAAATTCGAAGACATGTGACATCTACCAACCCGTACTGGGTTGGGTCCGCGTGGTGGTTTACGGCTCCCTCCCTCTCACCGAGAGGGGGCGCGTGTCCCAGCAGTGGGAAGATTATAGGCTGATTATGCAAGTGTCATAACTGCGGCATTCACTAAAATTGAAGCAACAAATGACTTGGATCGTCTAAGCACTGTTGAGACGGCGCAATTTCTATTATTGCTTCAACTTATGGTCCTTAAGCGTATGTCACAGGCAATTAATCGCATCGTTTAAATCAGGATATACAAGCTGTAACTTGAATAACGCACAACCTCATAACGGGTCATTGTACTCATCATTATGAACAACTTTTACTGGAGCAAAACAGATATCGCGAAAAAAAATCAGCTCTTCCCTACATTTTGACGAGTTATGCGAACATAAATGCAGGGAACAGTTGATTTATTTTTTCGCGATTTCAGGTTTGGTCCCATAGTAAAAGTTGTTCATAATGACCCCTTAAGAGGTTGTGCTTTATTTAAGGTAAGCCTTGTAGACTCAATAATCATCTCCATGCTAAAAACATGAATCTCTTTAGGACCGGTGCTTTTTTAAATGTCAGTAATGTAGCCCCACATATATTAAATGATGATGATGATAATAATAATAATAACAATGATAATAATAATAATCCGCTTAATGATCTCTTGGATTCCAATCCAACAAGCGATCTGTTTGCGGATGGATGGACGAAGATTTTATTGGTATGTCAGAAGTACTGCGAGAATAATTTATGAAAGTGTTGTTAACCGTCCTTTATTTATGTTTTCCTCTTATACCTTTGAATTTTACGTTGTTTATTTTGTATGTTTTAAAATGTGTTATAATTGTCTCTTTTAGTTTTAATTTTATATGTTACTGTAATTGGTTAAACACGACCGTTGTAATTAAATTAAATAAATAAATAAATATAAGTTTCTATGTGTAGCCCTGTGTTTTTTTTTTAATGAGGTAGTGATCTAGTGAGTCGGTGTGGGTGACACAAACCTTTAGAGAGAGAACAGCTTGTTCGATCCGTTCAGGTATCTACGCCCAATAGCTTAGCTTCTAACGACTTCAAAGTTCCGTAAAAGTATTAAAGTAGGTATGTCTAGAGACTATCCATTTGCTTTCCAACTATAGGAAATATTTTACCGACAGATTTAAAACTAATATGTATAGTTTGAACCAGTAACAAGTTTGAAAAGAAATAAGCTACCAACGCTGTACCGGCGTTGTCAAAATCGTTTCAGTGCACAGCGCATATTCGAACACACAGAATTCCTTTTACTGTACATATTCGTTGATTGGACAACATATCTGAACGAAGGTATTGCTGTGAAATGAACAAAATTTCTGCGAAAATAATTTCTCTGAATCTATATTTCATTCTAGCAGTTTTGGTACAGCCATAGATATAAAATGAAAATATTTATAACCTAAACGTTTTTTTTTTTGTGCATATAATATTTTCCATTGTTTGAAGTTATAATATGCTAGAATTTTGTGACCATTTTTCCACGTAGAACAGCACAAAATGCATAACTTTCACGATTAGGTGAGCGCTTCTTTTTTATTCATAAAACTCAATACAGATACCGAATAAATGAATGACGAGCAATTTCATGAAACCAACTTAATATACCTACATATCCAAGTTATCTCAACCGAAAAAACGGTGTGCACAAAAAATCCAATGAATAAAAAACTCTATCCGTTTTAGCGATATTTTCCAGGATACCCCAGATATTTTTTGCTTCGCGTAAAATTTTCTGGACAATTTCTCTAGCGCGATTTTCCTCCTTGTTATGAACTAGTGGTTCAAAACTAGTTTAACTTTCACTGCGATAACCCGTCGCGTTGGCTTTGTCATTTCAGCTCGCTATCGTTTTAGATCCAGGCTAAACTTCCAACGGGGAAGCTAGAAATGTATGTATTGTAGAATTACTAAACTGTACTAAAATTAGAACTAAACATGTTTCATCAAAACAAAGGCAATGTCTTTAGGAGCAAAACATCGGCCTAGTTGAAAGTTATCTAACGTAACAGTCTATTGTTTTACATTTTAGCTTAAGGATCATATTATAATGCTCAAAATTTTACTATGATTAGGCAGTATACGTATTTATGTATAGATAAAATATTCTCCGCAAATTCTTAGCGAAAAATAAATAAAAAGGGTTCTAAAAAAATTGCTAATTTCATAGAAAGTTATAAGATTGTTCTTATTAATGGACTTTAGTGTTTCTAGTCTGTTGATTCGATTTTGTAAATTTACACAATTTTTGAGGTTTTGCAAGAATTACTTGAGCACTGTCATTAATCAGGTTAATTAGAGTAAATAAAACCAATAATCTACTCAGAAGTACCTACTTAGAAATTTCAGGTATACAAAATCGACATGTAAAGTCATCCAACCTTATCCTTACAAGTAAATTTCCTCACAAAACTCTTGTTTGGTAAGAAAATACAATTACCGCAGAATAAACCTCGGGTTTTGGGGTTGCCAGCCTGTCAGATACACTTGACATTTGTCGGTACCGTTGTTAACTCGATCTTACAAAAGGTCGTTCGGAAAAGATTTTTTTTTGCACTTTTGTTACTGGGTAGGCTTTAGTTTCTAGTCTGCTCTGGTTAGTTTTACAGAATGTCACGTAGCTAAAGCAGGGGAAACATTTTTTTTTTTTTTTGTCAAATGGACTACCAACTTAAATCCTACTTACGAGTATACAACGTGTAACGTTAAATACGCAAAACCTGAAAATAGTTTGATCAAAATAACGAGCAGAATTTAATTGAACCACTTTTTAATATAGGTCACATTTTTCAAAAAATCTTCATTTTGAAACGTTTCCGTGTCTATTTATTAATAGGTCAAGCAAGCCAATGTCAGCGCGGCGCAGCGGCCCTGTGACGACTCCTCCCTCGGTAAAGCGTCGTCGCAGACGCAAGAAACGATAAGAATGGCCAGTAAAACTAAAACAGCACATAAAACCGTTACAATTGTTTTAATAACTTATTTTCTCACTGAAATAGGTCAATTGAATTAAAAATCAGTTGGGGTGTCTGAGGTTTTGCGCATTTAACGTTACACGTTGTATATTATAAACGCGAAAGTTTGTGAGGATGGATGGATGAATGGATGTTTGTTATTCTTTCATGCAAAAACTGCTGAATGGATTTAGATTAAATTTGGCACACATATAGTTTATAACTAGGATTAATACATAGGATACTTTTTATCCCGATACTTTAACGGGATCGAGACTTATGCGGGTGAAACCGTAGGGCGCTGCTAGTTGTCCATAAATTGAAATCATAGCTGTCAATCTTTGATAGATAGTTGAATGAAATGGCGAATTGACGTAGTGTGTCAGTTTGATAAACAATTAATTTCACTAACTGTACACAAACAATACAATCCATTGCCGCATTCAATTCTCACAGAAAGATGATTGTGTAGGCTTCTTTTCAGGGCAATCAATCTTCAGTAGTGCTCTAATATACAGGCCTATTTGCTAAGTGTTATTTTGGTATGGCTTACAGAACAATAATGAACACGGCAGAACTAGTAGAGTAAACATCCTTAGATTAAATAAATATCTTAATTCAGAAGAAATATATGTTATTTCGGAAGACATATTTGTCTGACCCAGATTGTACCAATTATACCACATTGTACCTGTGGTAGACTGATGATGATGATGAAATAAACCTTTTTTCCCAGAGGATAGGCAGAAACTACAGAACCCCACCTACTCCGATCTGGTCATACATGCACGCCGGTTGTGAGCTTATAATAGTAATAGGTGTTGGTAATGTTAACGTTTTAATACGAGGGGTCCGTGGCTAAATAATAACAGTCGCACAGGTCGATTGATCAGGTTAAGCTACGCTTGCCGTGGTTGGTCTGTGGATGGGTGATCATCTTTACATACCGAGACTCCTCCGTGCCTCGGAAAGCTCGGAACGTACGTTAAACCGTTGGTCCCGGCTGTCATTCGTGGATCTTAGACAGTCGTTACGGGTAGTCAGAAACCCGAAAGTCTGACAACCAGTCTTACATAGGGGTATCCTATTACCCAGTAACTGGGCTGTGGAGATCAGATAGGCAGTCGCTCTATGTAAAATACTGGTATTCAGCTGCATCCGGTTAGACTGGAAGCCGACCCCAACATAGTTGGGAAAAGGCTAGGCAGATGATGACGTCCTAATTTTGGTTTGAAAGTCGAACATAATATTAAAAGTAATAACTTCAAATCCAAATTCTTTCTGGGTCGTTTGAACTGATTTGCTGAAAATCAAATAAGTTTAGTTTATGAACACCTGCGAGTTACGGATTGGATCGAGAATTTCTCGGCTAATGAAATTATATGGCTGTGCTGTGTTAAATTTACTGATTTTCCACTCGGTCAATTTAATTTTCAGCCACCTAGTCTGGAGTAATTTTCAGGTATTTCAAAATTAAGGTTAGGTAAATGAATAAAGATGAATAAATCTTTGTGAAAGTAATTTAGGTCGTTCAGGTCATAAGAAGCAAATAGTTGTTGCTGAGTTAAAACTGTTCGTAATGGGCGCGGGTTGTTCAAAATAGCTACCGTGACCCGGGTTATTTCAAAGAGTTACCGTTACCCTTGGCACAGGCAATTGAAGGAACACGGGTGGGCTTTAGTCAGTAAAAGTCTGACACACCCTCGCGCTCCGAGCGGAAGAAGTTATTTGATAATTTCCCACCTAAAAAAAAGGCTGTTTCTTAAGTCTTATCAAAGACTTAAATTATGTTATGACACTGTTATTTTCCCAAGAAAAAGCATCTAAGTTCAGGTATATTATACTATACAGATCAATACTAAGAAGTAATTTATTCATATTGAAATCATGTCTCATTGAATATCACTCACATTGAATAATTTACATTAATTAATATACGACTGTCAAAACAGTATATCAAAGCTGATATAACCCAATTACGGACCTACAAACATATCCATAATTTACAACAAGTACACGAAGAGAAAATTTTTAGAAAAATTACTGTGCTCGTCACTGTAAAGCGAGTGCAAGTGACATCTACAGAAAATTTTCTGAGTGAGATTGGGAAAAATTCACTATTAGTCCAATAAATTTTACTATGCAGCATAGGAATTTTTACCTAGCTAGCATGGTAATTTTTCCATTATCACTCAAATGCACTCAGATTATGAAACAGCAAAGTCATTTTTCTAAGATTCTTCCCTCCGTGTACTAACAGCAATTCTATTTCCGCTACAATATCCAGTCTCTTTGTAGGTACCTTCAATAGCTAACAAATGAATATTGTTACAGTACAACCGCAAAGGTAAATATGCCATCATAGGAGGAAGTGGCACCAACTGCCTGGAAGTGATCAACCTCCACAACAGGTACATCACCTGTTCGTACCCAACCACGGGCTCCATCTTAGCACTCACCAGCCACCAGGAGCGCATCGCGTACGGAGGCACTTCTAGCGCATTCAACATCGTCTCATTCTATGACCCTAAATATCAAAAGGATAAGTACGACTTGGGCGAAGCCGACCACGATTACTCAAGACCTGCGATGGGTGTCATCACTTTATTCCAGGACGACGTGAGCATGTTCTCGTCTGTAGACCGTGTCGATATAGATGCGCCAGACACCCCAAAGGCAACAGAACACGTAGGCTTTAAAGGAGAAGACGGATAGAGTAAGATAACACAGGACATTGCATCAGAACAGAAGAAAATAAAACAGGCTGCATCAAAACAGAGTAACATAAAACAGGATACATCAAAACAGACTAACATAAAACAGGATACATACATCAAAACAGAGTAACATAAAACAGGATACATCAAAACAGGTTAGCGTAAAGTAATTACTGATTTTATATCCGTTTTTAATTTGTAAATCTATACATACCTATTTCTATCTATAAATCTATATCTCCTGTAAACAGTACTATGCAAGCCAAATAAGAATAGTACTGTCAAGACGCCGTTTTGTTTCGCAATATTCGCGAACTTCATTGCCTAAGCATAAGGTGTGCAAAAATATAAATAAAGAGTTAACTAACACTAATTAAGAGTTAACTATATATTGGTTAATTTTTTTAATGGATACTGTTTCCATATATTATTAATTTATCCAAAATTATCTATTTATGAAATTAAAGAAATAACATTTTATAAAAATTAATGTAAATAATAATGAAATGTATGAATAAAAAATATAACATTTTTTTTCACAGTTTTTTTTGCTGACTATACTAATTTGACAGCGTGTGTAGTGTGAAGTTGGCAGCAAGCGCAATCCTATTCTTAGTTGGCTCGCATAGTATAAAAAATTCAGTTTTCGTGTCTCTTTGTGTGACCACTTAGATCTTCTTAACTACACAATGGATTTGAATGTACAGAAATGTCGATTTTTGACATAGCACCCGTGTGAAGCAGGATCGATATTTAAAATATTATTCTTTAATAATAGCTTTGATTATACCCTTTTGTTTTATTAATGAACAACTTTAATTAAATAACCTATTCATCAAAAAGCTTTCAGCTCACCATAGTATATACTGTAAGTATGACAGATGTAAAAGATGATAGTTCAAATTACATCGGCACGCGAACGGCCCATCACCCAAACAGTAATCCGTTTCAATTTCGTTAAAGAGATACTCGTGTCCATTTCACATCGCCGTCGTTGCCAGTTCAACGTATCGTCGTCATTGCAATGATAATTTGGAAAGCTTGTTTCAACCGAATTGGACCGCAACTGCTATAACCATAAAACCCATCCAAATACGTGTCGAAATTCAACGACGCCAAATTGAAAATCCTGAAAACAATTGCACAAGTTTCCACAACAGAAAAACGAGGCTCGGCCAACATTGAAAAATTAGAGTCGGCATTGCGAATACAGCCGAGACTACAATGGCGAACAAGTTGCAATAGAATTTAAATAAAGAAGCGTTCCCTAACAGCGCGAACTCGTGTGCGGGGCGTTGGTGAACTTTCAACTTTTACCCGCTTATGTAGCGGGAACGTACCTACGTCTCCCTGACCCTCCCGCGCCGAGGGTGGCGGGCGCTTTTCCGTACTTGGACCGAATATTTACAGCGCAACCTAAATATAGCGTGCCGCTGCTCAGCTGGCACGGGCGGGGGGAGTGGGAGGGTAAACATTCCCCCTGCCCCCGTCGGTTGCTCGACGGTGTAGAAGGCCATTCGAGCGCCGGCTCCGGAGGTGAGCGGACATCTCCTGTATAATGCAGAGGTCGTCGCGACCATGACCGTTTGGAGTCAGGAGGGGTTGTCGCTCGCTATGGCAATAAAGTCATTCTCAAGGCTATGGTGTACGAATTGACGTGACAGAGTTGTATGAACGGATGCATTTACAATTAAAGGCTAATAAGACTTGATGGAAATTAATATTGAACACGCTTACCCAGTAAAATATTTGCGTGACGTATTTGTAAGTTTCGTGAGGAACAATATGAGTAGAATCAAAAATAGATAGTAACCATTCAAAGGAATAGGTCCGCAAATAGCGTAGTAACTCTATATTGGTAACGAATAGAATTCTGAAAGCCGGACCAGATGTTAGTACGTTTCTATTGACAAACGTATAGGTAGTACAGGACTATTTGGAATATTGTAAGCTAGTGTAATTTGGAATAGAATATACATAGACTGTGTTCCATCACTGTCAGTTATAATGGACGGGACATTGTAACTTGTCCCTACATACTTGCTTTGATCACCAATCTGTAATCTTATATCAAAACAAAAGAAGATGATTATGGCAATATTCCCTAACGGCCGGGTATGTCTAATTATATAAATAACTAAAACTACTTATGAGCTTGTTCGTACGAACATAGTTTCGTTCAAGCTTTAAGCACTTTGTACACATGTTTTTCTCGAGGTGAAAAACTACGGTTTATTCGCCGTGGGTCACTATCGAAGCTTGTTGACGGACACGATTTTTCTACGGCGCGGCTTATATGCCGTACCGTAAAGAAACCGTGCCGTGCTGTACAGTCTTGCCAAGATGTTTACTGTCTTAAAAATCCACTTCAATTCATCAAATTAACGTTAACTAAACTCAGATAAGTACTTTGAAGATGTAAATCCTTCCTTAAACTAATTTAGCTCACAAATTGGCCAAGTAACGGGAGATTTACTAATCAGCTTGCATTTTTCACGTGGGTTAGCTTAACAAATGTTTTATTCAGAGTAATCTTGCGCCGATAGAAGATTTGAGCCTGACAAAACATCAGACAGGTCTTTGTGAACAGAACGTACGTTTGTTATTTACCCAGATTTATTTTTAATTCGCGAAGCCAATAAAGTTGTTTTGCTAATGTTACGAGGGCCGTTTTCACTGTTCGGGCGATATATACAACGTGTAACGTTAAATGCGCAAAACCTCAGACACCCCAACTGATTTTTAATTCAATTTACCTATTTCAAACAGAAAATAAGTCATTAAAAAAATTGTCAAAGTTTTATGTGCTGTTTTAGTTTTACTGGCCATTCTGATCGTTTCTTGCGTCTGCGACAACGCTTTATCGAGGGAGGAGTCGTCGCCGGGCCGCTGCGCCGCGCTGACATTGGTTTGCTTGACCTATTAATAAATAGACACGGCAACGTTTTTAATGAAGATTTTTTGAAAAATGTGACCTATATTAAAAAGTGGTTCAATTAATTCTGTTCGTTATTCTGATCAAACTATTGTCAGGTTTTGCGCATTTAACGTTACACGTTGTATATATCATTTTTGTGGCGTTTTTGTTTTCGCGAGTTTGGAACAACGCCATTAGTTATCTCCCGCTCGCGGCTGCTGTTTTGTTCAAGTTGATTCTTTTTTACGTCCAAAGGTACCTACATTTTTTTAAGGTCAGGCTTAATTATACAACCAAACAACCTTAGTGCCCTATATTTTAATGATCGTTATGAGAGCCTAGATATGAAATTAATGGACGTCATCAAAGTGTCCTCTTAATTTATTTTACACAATTTCCTTTTGTAGCCTTCGAGTCTCTAAAAGTTTTACAAAAAGCAAACCATAGACAAAAGAAGATAGCCGTGAGGCACGCCGCGCGAGAACAATAGGCTCTATGAATAAAGAGCTTCAAGATGAAATTAAAATATTATAAAGCCGAATTTGCATTACGAAACTAGTTGCGCAATATTAGTTTCATGACATTATTTTAAAGTGTAAATAGATAATTTCGTCATGCATGGACAAATAAAGCCCTTCACTCCGAAATACTAACATTTCCATTTAAACTCAAAATATAAAAACTATAAAAATAAAATACTATAAAATGTCTTTTTGTTCGGCGTGCCTATTGGCAATAAGGCCTGATTTTCCCTGTTGCCCGTCTTGAGCAACCTTTCTCCAGTTTGGCAGGACAAAACCGTCAATTTTATTTCTTCCCACCTTGTGTGTTGTCTTTCTCGTCTTCTTTTGCCGTCCTTTGGGTACCATTCTATGACAATCTTGCTCCACTTCCCCATTTTATTGCGCATCACATGTCCTGCCCAGCTCCACTTCTGTTGATCGATTCGCTTGAGTAGGTCGGGGAGTTCTGTGCAAGCAATAGTCTTATACTATTGACACTATCAGTGAAACAAATTTTATGAAACTAATATTGCGCTACCAGTTTCATAATGCAAAACTCAGCTTTAAGGCAATGCCTCAATTCAATTTTGTGAACGATTGCAACGAAATCATCATCTAACTTTTCCCAACTATGTTGGGGTCGGCTTCCAGTCTAACCGGATGCAGCTGAATACCAGTATTTTACTGCCTATCTGACCTCCACAACCCAGTTACTGGGTAATACGGTACCACTTGGTAAGACTGGTTGTCAGACTTTCGGGCTCCTGAATGCCCGTAACGACAGTCAAAGATCCACGAATGACAGCCGGGACCAACGGCTTAGCGTGCTTTCCGAGGCACGGAACGATTGCAACGAAAACAGGAAATTAAATAGGAAATAAAATTAAATACCTCGACTCACACGAAGCCTCTAATTACAGTGTTTTATACAATGATGTACGACTTTCCATTATCGGCACAGTAAAAAAGATTCAGTACTTGATTCGCTGACGAGCTAACCACTCCAACCTCGTTCGCTCAATTTAATCTGTGAGCCCAATATTTATTACTTACCGTTGTTCTCTAATTTCATCCAAGAAAATAAATTATAAGCGTGCGGCTGGAACTCAACACGTTATGACGTCAATAAGAACAAACGAATCCAGGTTTGCGGAATTAAAAAAGCGCTGAGAACACAAACTTGGCGGATTTGGAGATTCGGGCGTAGTGGCGTAGCGGGGCGAGGGCGGCCTAGCGGGGCGTAGCGGGACGTAGCACGGGCGTCGTAGCTGCATCGATCCGCGGGCCGTGACCTTGACCCGACCGCGTTCCCGGATGTACCAGCACTTGCCTAGTTGCGCCATTGTCGCTTTATTCAGCTTCTGCTGGCTTTTATTAGCCTGGGTTTTATTTCCCTTACCACATATTAGCTTTGAGAAATGTAGGTGCGTCTAGACAAGTTTTGTTTTTCTTGTAAACATAATGGATTATTATTCAGTTTCAAGGTTTATTTTTTGTTCCAGTTTGCTTACGTTTGATTCACAGTGTAAATATTTGATATTTGGTGTCCTTAAATCTTACCCACTTTTTATTACGGCTCCTGATTTTTTCTTCTTTTCATATTGTTTCGTTTTTCTTTATGTTTCATGAATATCTGAGTTCTATATTTGCGAAGGCGTAAAATATTTATGAATAATAGCCTGGTTTATGACTACTATTTAAGGTAGAAAATGTCCTTATTTTTAGAAAGACGATCTGTTTAATGAATTATTTATTTGCTGAATGTAAATTTCAAATTATGTACGAATAGCTACTTAAGTAATTCTTTGGAAGACTTCATTTCTGAGCCTTCTTATAAAAATTTTCTTGAGAAAATGAAGATAACAATTTTTTTTTTCTTTTAATATCTTATTAGCATTTATATTGAAGTCCATTAATAGAACTTAATTATAATTTAATTACAATATTTTCTGCAGAAAACGGTTATTAAAGTTTGTAATAAAATCGTTAATGGGGCTGAAGTAGACATTTTATTTTATTTTTGTTGTTTATACCTGAGTGGCGCTGGGTTCCGAGTATCTTTCGCGCTGAGAAATATACTGAAAGCAAAAATCGAATAAAGTATGAATTGCCAGAAAACGATTCTCTAGTACAATATCAGAAACCGTAGATTCTAAGCAGATTAAAGTAAAAATCTGATTCAGAATCACTGTTGTCTTCGAAGCTAAGCATCACAATGTATAGTATAAATATTACTACCTACTACTTAGAATAAAATATCTGTAATAAACTTTTTTTGGTGGTAGGATCCACACTAAATTGAACCCATTGTCGTTTATTGTTACCTCAAAGTCCAAAATACTCTTTGTCTGTAATCAAACACGATTCATCTTCTTTTAATAATTTTGAATCATCGCTACGACGAAGAAAAAAAAGGAAGAAGAAGATTCACACTTGAAAATTGAAGTCCTACCAATAATTACAGACATAACCGCCCACTGGGGCGTTTATTATCCACACGGAGTTCTAAACAAAATTATGCAGATACATGCAATCTGGTCGCTAGGACGGTGGCCAGCGCATAACAATGTATGCTAATCAAAAGATAGCTCGCATGATTTAAGTGCACAACTGTGTTTTCGCTTTAGTTAAGGCCTTGAATTTAAACTGAGAATTTTTGGCGAGCGAGCCGCATTTTACTACACTACGTCAACGAGGTTGCCAATATTAGATTTGTAGATTATTTTATGAGTGCACAGATGCAAGATCGGGAAATTCATCTGTGGGTCAATTTTAATGGATCATTTCAGCTTGAATATCATATTAAAGGATACTTTCAGGACATATAGTAACTTACAGCTGACGAAATGTAAGTGTTATGCCAATTTCCCCGGCACAAAAGGAATGGCCTCCATTTTGTGTATGGAGATTCGTATCGCTATGATATGTTTCTGGTATTTTAACATGCATATTATAATAATTTTGTTATTTCTTGTAAAGACGTAAAGCTGTTGTACATGAGAACAACAACATATACTATAACTTCAGAGATAAAGGAATACGAACAATTATTTCAACGAATTAATACCTTTTCCCACGAATTGTTCATTTGGTCGGGTTTTACAGTCGTTTGGAGACTAGCTTTATAAAATATTCACTCTACGATCTTTATAGAGTAAATTGCGCGAGCAAATCCGTAATCAAAAGGAATTCGATTGAATTATACTTGACAGGAAATGGTAGCATTGTAGTTTATTTTATTTCTATTTTGCTTTGTTCTATTCTTCTGTATTCTGCCATTTACATGGAATAAAGAGAAAAGAGAAAATTTATAGAAATAGATTTTGTTAATACGAGTATATTCTTTTTTTGAGCGGATGATCAAAGGAACATTGTTTAAATAGTTTTTTAAACATGATTGTTTGCCCATCCAGAACTAGTTTTATTGTGAGTATAGGTATACATATATATATATATATAGGGTTGCTAGACGTGGTGACGGTGGATGGAGTAGAGCCCTAATTGAATGGTTACCGAGAAGCGGTACGAGTAGAAGGAGCGTTGGCAAATCGACGGCCAGGTGGGTGGACTACCTACAGAAGATCGCGAGGATGACCTGGATCAGACTCACACAAACCAGGGAAGCATGGCACAAAAGGTAAGAGGCTTATACTCAGCAGTGGGGGGGGGGGGGGGGGGGGAACAAGGATGCCTGATGATGATGATGATAATATAGGATCGTTCAGGGAAAGATTTCCTTTTACTAAATAATAAAACAGATGCTTAAATGTCACGTCGAAAATAAACAAATTTTAATGTTATGGTGTACTTTTTTAGTATTATTGGAACAAATGGCGGTCCTAAAAAATAAACAGCTATTCTCTAAGTTTTATTTATAATAGATAATATTGTATTAAGTAAGAAACTAATCCCAACTTAATCTTCAACTTAAAAAACCCTTGTGAACTTTTCTGATATCTTTGCGAGGAAGCTGATTTAAGAAAAATATAAACGTACCTATAAATGTATATTAAATAATTAATTTATGTAAATTACGTACAAAAACAAATTCCAACTCTATTTTTACTTCCGATACCTAACAAAATAATCTCAGTACCTAAATTAATCACGTAAACAAACTTCAGCAAAACATTTTACTGACGAAGCCGTACGATATCCCTCTAAAAATATCGATGGAAGTCGATGGCCCAAAAATTATTTGCAATTTTATTATCGTCGAAATACCACTGCCTATCTAGGACGGGTCCCGGGGTTTATTTCGTACATAAATAGGCGACATTTTGGGTTCAAATGGCCTTCATAAATTATGTTAGATTGTAGTTACAGAAATTACGCGTTGAATTTTAATGTGGGTTCATGTATTATGCTTTGTAGGTGTAAGCTATGATAGTCAGGATAGGGTTGATTGCTGCATGAGGGTTGCAAGTGGACGGGTTGATTTTTTTTGCGAAGAAACGATTTTTTACATAATAAAGCATCTTTGCGCTAAAATAGTGGCAAAATAAATCATGACAGGGAAAAGCCAGGGTGACTTGAGGAAAATTTCACTCTTCATTAACTGGACGAGCCGGTCGATTCTGTACAAATCTCACCATGAAAATTTGCGTGGAGTGAACTGTCAGTGTCATCTCACTGATGCTAGGGATTGACCAAGCAAACATTGACAATAATAGTCGAGATTTTAATAATATTTTTTATGCTAATTGTAGTGATCATTTTGTATAATTTTAAAACTAGTATTTTAGTTGTAAAAAAATTACTATTTTGTGGGGTTTTAAAATAAAAAAAACAGAATCTTAGTCTGAATATCAATTTTGTTGTTTTTTTTTTCCCTAGATTAAAACCGCACAAAATAGTAATGTTTTGAAAATTAAAATACTAGCTTTGAAATTGTATAAAATGATCAATGGAATTAGCATAAAACATATTATTGTATCTCGATTATGATTGTAAATGTATACTTGGTCAATCCCTAGTACCAGGCGGGATGACACTGACAGCTCACTCGACGCTCACTTCGACTAGGTTTTCACGGTGAGATGGTTACAGAATCGCACTGCAGTGGCATTTCCAAGCATTTTCGACCATTATTATATTTCCACCGCGATCCAGTTAGATCAGACAACGAACAACATATTTAGTAAATAATAGTATAAGCAGAAGCTGTGATAACGATACGAAAAAGCTTAAAAAAATGTCTGTATGTTCCTCAGTTTGTTGATTTAAAGCAGCAATTTTCTTTCGATCCTCCATCAAAGTTCTTGAGTTTTTCACGGCTACGAAAAGCAATAATATAAGGGATTTACAGATCGTCGTGGTACATACGTAAAGAGGGGTACATGGGGATCTTAAACGGTTTTACTCTCTCCTGTAGTGAATTTGTTTAACACATATTTGAATGATTAAATAGCTAGAAGAAAATATGTTACTACCGTGCCGAGTTTGTTATAAAATATTAGGTACTTTCTAGGGGCCAGTGGCTAAATAATAATAGCCGCTCATGTCGATCGATCAGGTTAAGCTACGCTTGCCGCGGTTGGTCTGTGGATGGGTGACCATCTTTATATACCGAGACTCCTCCGTGCCTCGGAAAGCACGTTAAGCCTTGGTCCCGGCTGTCATTCGTGGATCTTTGACAGTCGTTACGGGTCGTCAGTAGCGCGAAAGTCTGACAACCAGTCTTACCTAGGGGTATCGTGTTACCCAGTAACTGGGTTGTGGAGGTCAGATATAGGCAGTCGCTCCATATAAAATATGGTATTCAGCTGCATCCGGTTAGACTGGAAGCCGACCCCAACATAGTTGGGAAAAGGCTAGGCAGATGATGAAGATGATGAAGCACTTTGTGACAAACAGATATCTACAAAAAAGTTTATGCCATCTGTGTAGTTTTTTTTTTTTGTGATAATGTTAAAAATATTATATGTAGGTAAGGTTCTTTAAGAAATGTGACCAATTAAAGCTGAAACAATTTGTACTGCTGAAGTGGTAGCCCCGCACCTCGTCATGTCGCCGTACGTATTTGTTTTCTACTAACGTGCTTCTACAATTCAACTTAGTTAATTGCCATTACATGATCTTCTATGAATGAAGTCATTTTCAATTTCAAAAATCTTTATTTACCAACGGAACAAAGAACAAAATGCTCCTAAGTTACATAAGCTCATTATAATTGAGGCACTGTATGAGGTTAGTGATTCACCTTTCAAAACTTACGACAGATATATAATTTTTACTGCTAACAACATAAACTAACATACAATAATCATGGGTATATAAAGACAGTAAAAAATAAAAATAAAAATTCTAGTTGCAAGGTATAACCATGATGCTGTACTAACCATTGGACCAGTGTTGTCATATTAATAAATAAATTATTATTATGTCATTTATTTATTTAGCTATCTTATTCTGTTATATTTTTAAACATTCCTTAAAATATAAAAAATAAGTATAAAAACATTTAAAAATATAAAAAAAATAGTGATCCACCGGTGTCGGGAGCAGGGTCCAAGCTACCGGTGGTTAGGGCTCCAGAGACAGGAACCTCCTCATAATGCGAGCCGTATCGAGGAGTACTGCCTTCTGAATCAGGCCCTTGATCCAACCGCCTAACGAGAGCCTCGATAGATGATGATTGAGGCTTTTGTTTTTCTTATTATAATTATTATTATAACAAAAATTGTTTAATTAATTTGCTAATTGCACGGTGTACGTATCTAAATACCAGCAACCGAGTGTCCAGTCAATGATCGAGTGAAGTAAAGTACTTCGTAGTAGCATATAGTCAGCATACGCTTTATATTGCCTAATGTTTTCACTACGAGATGACCTGTCTTCGTTTAGCTATTACCGGAACAAGAGAGTATTCAAATCTACATCTTATTAACTAAATAACGATACTTATACTATGCGAAAATGCGAAAGTAACTCTGTCTGCCCGTTTGCCTGTTACCTTTTACGGCTGAACGGATTTCGCTGAAATTCACATAGAGGCACATCAGCTAAGTTAGGACATAGGATATTTTAACCCTTTAGTACGTTTCCGAGAGATAATCTCCGATCTCAACGTAGGTGAGGTCGCGGCCAAAAGATACTCCTAAATAATCATTTAATGAAAGTCTGTTCGAGACGTTACCATATAAATCACAAAAAAACTTTTCAAGTGCACCGCAAAGTTCGTTGCTTTATTATTTCACTTATTATCTTAATGTGACTGTGGAATAAGCTTTTACTGGCTACTGACTGTTCGTGGCAGTATAATAAACGTTTGTGCTCAAAATGGCGGTGATGTTATTTTAGTTTTGCTTTTTCACCGTCACTGTTTTTTGTTTGGGGACGTGAGCCAGGTGTTTTTATAATTTTGTGATTGTTTTTTTCGTTAATTTGATGAGAATTCTTTGTTGATAGTGTTTTGACTAGTGCCTTCAAATTACAGCCACATTTTACCACAAATTTTTAAGTCTCATGTAATAGGGGCGTGGCTCTTGTCATCAACCGGGAACAAATCTAGACTTCCGGTTACTACAAGACAAGGGACTGGTAAAACCAAATGACACATTGCCCCGACCCCAGTACCCCATACTCAGCAGTCGCACTTGAAACTACTAAACCAACAAAGCACTCAATAAGTTACGTAAGTGCTTGCTTCGCCACGCTACGTGAGTGTAAATGCGAGCTACGAGGACGCTACGGCGTAGCCTCGTAGACTTGATTCGAAAACTGAGTGGATTTTAATGAATTGATATTTCAATCAGTGCATAAAATTATATTAAAAACTGCTTACAATTTCCAATTACCTAAAATATAATATACCTAGATGCACAACAAACTTACTCACATACAAACATAGCCGGTGATATTTATAAAAACCTTTAATTCCCGAACTCGCGCAAAAAGGAGGAAACATTTTAAAAGATTAATATCCAAAAGTCAAGTCTGTCAGTCAAGGGGCTTACCCTTTTGGCTACGTTTAAATAAATAAAATACATTACAGCGTATTCAAGTTCGGGAATTGACGGGTGAACTTGAACTATCAATTTAGGGGACAAATTCAAGTCGTTTGGTTTCAAGGTGATAACTTAGCCTCGATTTTTCATGGCCTTTTCATTCTATTGATAGGCCTTGATTATTCGTTGAAAAGAACTTAGATATTCATTGAACGTACCCAAGAATAATTACCAATGCGATAGTGAATTAATAATTTAATTTGGAAGAGATAAAACAGATAAAAAAGCGTTTTCATTTTACCTTTGGCTCCAGGCACTCGAATTAATATTCATGAATTTGTTTATGTAATAGACTTTCTAAGGAAATTAACAGTATACCTACAGCGAAAAACATTTAAGCACGCACATCACCTTAATTAAAAACACGTCAGAACAAAATCAAGTGATCAAATACGAACGGAGGCAGACTGTTCACGAAATTAATTATAACCATGTCCCTCGTCATTATCGTACGGCAAAGGTATACAGAACCGCAACATTTTCTCTCTATGTGCCCACGGTTAGCTGGATGGCCACGGAAATTACCTTCGGACCCACCCAAGCAATGATCGTGCCCTGCTTAATGTATTTTAAATGAACGAATCAATTATGTATATACAGGAAACCGTGTCATGTGAAAATGAAAGGGGAAAAGTCTATGAAAATTTTATGACGCAATGAAATTGTTGTGATGTAGCCTGTTTTGTGAATAAAGGCAGCTGTATTTATTAAGGAAAGTTTGACTTTTATCTCTTTTTTATATTAAGGCTTCAATTTATTTTCTGATGTTAAGCCTTTGTTCTAGTCAGACGTTTCAGGTAGTGAGCAACCCTTTTTTTCCAATTTACGAATAACAAGTTACATTTGCCAAACTATCTGGAACACCTACCTACATAAATCCGTTCGCATTCGACGCACGCACGAGTGGTGTAAGCTCTTTCGACGTATCTTATTCGACGAATGTAGGCCAATCCTGCTTTTCGTACTCGATAGGAGAAAATAAGATGGTTTTCATGAATTAATTTTGGTAAGAATTTTATTGTACAGACGCCAGCACATCAAGCTACCCGAAACTGTCAAATTTTCCCAATCAATCATGAACCTTATGCTTTAGCGATAAAGATAAAAATCTATTAAAGAAATTTGATAGATTGTAGTAGCTTGATATGTTTAATAAAGTACCTGACCAACTTAAAAGCTTACCGTTGCAAAAAATTAAAAAACGTTTCACAGAATTACTTGTAGATAAATGTTATTATTCTGTGCAGGATTTCTTAAATGATAATTTTTTGTAATATTATCCACTACTTTGTATTACATTTGCATGCTATATTAAGGCAGAATGTACATGGATCCTATTATATAATTGAACAATTTATTTTTATGTACCTACATTCTAAGCAAATAAAGACCTATTCTATTCTATTCTTGACGTGCTGGCGTCTCCATTTTTCCTCGCGTTGTTTATACGTAGTGGTACATTATGTGAGTTTAAAAGCTGCGACTTTAAACCAACTTTAGTGTAGGTATGTGCTGCATACATTAGGTCGTTTATAAAGGGTGTAAATAATGTAAGGTATGTGGGAAGTATGTATGTGGATTAAACGTGAGCGGAAAGCAGACAGGAATACCCTAAACGGATTAAATTGAAACATACGGACTAACCTTTTAAATAAACGTATTTTACCTTTAGATACCCACGCATGTGTATTCCCTGCATATTTCATATTATTATTTTTCTTATTAAACATAACTGTTTTCGGAAACACTTTCTCTTTAGGTTGGTTCTTGAATGAAGCCGTTAAAAGGTTAGCGTGTTCATCTTAAAAACATTTGCAATCAAGGGCAAAGGAAGCCATATTTACTTTCTAAACACGTCAACAATGTAGCTATTAGTACCTACATTCTAGTGGCGTGTTTGACGTGTCGTGTCACCTGTGTCTCACTTCGCAGTTCCTGATTAGAAACATTCGCAACACCTCACACCTCCATGTCAATGTTGCTCAAACACGTGAGCTCTTCCTATGATGTACTTCGAGCTTGGATTAAACTTACTTCAGAGATACGTAGTTTCAATGTTGACACGTCATGTGTTTTGTAATAACATTGAGTTCCTAACGTGTTGATCGTTAACATCTACCGTTACGTTTGTACGTTAATAATTATATTACATTTGAACACTTACGTACATAAAATACGGAGAGCAGTGGTGGCTCAGTGGCCGCGACTTATGAGTTGTAGGGCGTGGGTTTGAACTTCGAACTCAAGCACGCACTTTACTTTATGTAAATTATTTCATCACCGCTGCTCTCAAAACGGAGAAGGAAAACAACTCAAGAAAACTGGCATGTCCTAGAATCAAATTCTAAGAACTAAACATTCGAAGACATGTGATATGTACAGACGCCAGCACATCAAGCTACTACAATCTGTCAAATTTCTTTAATAGATTTTCAACTTTATCGCCAAAACATTAGGCTCAAAGTTGATTGGGAAAATTTGACAGTTTCGGGTAGCTTGATGTGCTGGCGTCTGTACCATCTCGCACTGGGCCGGCGTGGTGAATTATGGGCCACTCCCTCACACTGAGAGCAGTGCCCCAGCAGTGGGAACATCATAGTCTGATTATGCTTATGCTTGCGCAAAATACGCACTTGGACGTGGAGTTGCGGACACCAACTCGTTACACAATACATTTAAACACAAGTACATTTTTTTTTTTTTTGACAAAGAGATAGGTTTTATTATGTACACCAAAATTAGCATTGCCATTCAACATGGCAATGCTAATGCCGCCAGTCTTCTGAGCACGTTTCCGATTGACAGCGATGCGGACGAGTATTTCGACGCCTAAATTCTTTTGTTTTTGTATTTATTTAGTTAGTTTTTTTTTTTTAATTTAGTACCTAGTTTAAATTGTCTGTAATTTATATGGAATACAAATTAAAAAAAATACCTAAATACCAACAAGCATTGCTAATCATACCTAAAAATGCACCGAATTTGACTCACAAAAAGAGCACTTCCCTCGATTTGTTTACGCGAGCAAATGACATGCATTTTACTCGACAGCAAAATCAGAACTCACCAGCAAAAAACACAGGACTACTTAACTTTTCCCGCATTCCCCGATGAGAGCGTAAATTTTACTTGTTTACGTAACTCAAAAAATGTGTCGCTCCCAACGAGTTTGGCCACAAAGTTGCGCTTCGAAAGTAGACACGTTGACAAATTTAGTGTACATCACTAAGGCTGCTGTTCATGGACATTTGGGAGAGTGCCAACTGTGTTTATTCCATGAAACAGTTCGTGCGTGTAATAAACATCACTTGGGATGTATTTACATGATAATTTACCGTATTCCGATCTAAATAGGAAGACAAACAGGACTAACCTTATTTCAGTTTAAGGATATTGGGTGAACTGGCTTCCTTCCGTCCCTATCTCCTCTGAATGATAGCACGTTGGTTCATTTCTTTCTATTTCTTCGGTGCGTTTTCTATCACGTTATTTTGTTGTGAAAACAGCGCTAGAAAATATAAAGCTTAATGAAAATAAGGTGCTGTTTGTCTGAGATTATTTTGTTTTGAAGACTTGGAGAATATACTAGCAATGTTATAAAGTGTAGAACCGTTTGTGATAGTGGCTATGATTTTTGTTTACTGTTTTGAAAAATAGCTAGATTCAAAGGCTAGGCTTCGAAGTATATGTGGCACACGTTATGAAATAGCTTTGCACGATGCTAGCATGACTTCTATTATAATGTGGATCGTGTAGATTTATCTACGTAACTTTTCAGACAACGCAAGACTTATTGCAATTCTTGCTAAAATGTACAAAATAAAAGTCAATCTGTTACTGTTAGCCTGCATGACCCCTTTGTTGGGCAAAGGCTTCTCCCCGTGGCTTACAGCTCTTCAGAACACACACACAGTACAATGAATCTATCTTTATTTAATACGTTTGATATAAATGATTGCCATTATAAATTGCTGCCATTCAGTACAGTAAACTATCAAGTCAACTTTATAATAGGATTAACAAAAAAATATACACGTATATGCACAGTAAAAAATTACACGAGTGTAAAAAAATTCTAACAAATTGGATAAAGACACTAAATTACGCAGACACTAAGGAACTATTGCAACACACAAAATGATACTAACACACACTCTCACACACACACATACACACACGCACACACACACACACACACACGCGCACACACACACACACGCGCACACACTAGCGCACACACACACACACACACACACGCGCACACACTAACGCACACACATTTCAGTTTAAGGATATTGGGTGAACTGGCTTCCTTCCGTCCCTATCTCCTCTGAATGATAGTACGTTGGTTCGTTTCTTTCTATTTCTTCGGTGCGTTTTCTATCACGTTATTTTGTTGTGAAAACAGCGCTAGAAAATATAAAGCTTAATGAAAATAAGGTGCTGTTTGTCTGAGATTATTTTGTTTTGAAGACTTGGAGAATATACTAGCAATGTTATAAAGTGTAGAACCGTTTGTGATAGTGGCTATGATTTTTGTTTACTGTTTTGAAAAATAGCTAGATTCAAAGGCTACGCTTCGAAGTATATGTGGCACACGTTATGAAATAGCTTTGCACGATGCTAGCATGACTTCTATTATAATGTGGATCGTGTAGATTTATCTACGTAACTTTTCAGACAACGCAAGACTTATTGCAATTCTTGCTAAAATGTACAAAATAAAAGTCAATCTGTTACTGTTAGCCTGCATGACCCCTTTGTTGGGCAAAGGCTTCTCCCCGTGGCTTACAGCTCTTCAGAACACACACACAGTACAATGAATCTATCTTTATTTAATACGTTTGATATAAATGATTGCCATTATAAATTGCTGCCATTCAGTACAGTAAACTATCAAGTCAACTTTATAATAGGATTAACAAAAAAATATACTCGTATATGCACAGTAAAAAATTACACGAGTGTAAAAAAATTCTAACCTATTGGATAAAGACACTAAATTACGCAGACACTAAGGAACTATTGCAACACACAAAATGATACTAACACACACTCTCACACACACACATACACCCACGCACACACACACACACACACGCGCGCAAACACTAGCGCACACACACACACACGCGCACACACTAACGCACACACACACACGCGCGCGCACACACACGAACACGCAAACACACACACACACTCACATTCTGTTTATATCTAAGGTACTGAAAAATTTTATACTGCTGTGGAAGAGTGGAGTCTCCTAACACAGGCATTACTTGCTTAACAGGAGGCTCCAATCACCAACTAAGTAAAAAGTTTTGGTTCACAAATAAATTAGATTTGATGAATACACCACTAAAAACTGCTAAAGAAGAAAAAGATGCGTTTAGTGGCGAAAGAATAAGTATTTTTTATTTCTAAAGATTTTATAACATGACTCTCAATATCTTGCTTTAGTATTATTCTTAACTGGACACATAATCTTAAATGTCTATTTATCTAAAGTTTTCAACGTCACGAATGTTGAAGGCTATCGATTCTGTTCCCTTCAGGAGTCCAATTTTATCTCGTGTAGAAACTCAGGGTAATAAATGAACGATTTCAAAAGGGTCCTTTTATTTCTTTTCGATTTAGGCTGGGTTTTTCTACATCAAATTGAAATAACAGCTACTCTGGGAAAATCTTTCATAGTTTCTTACCAGTTTTAAACTTAGAAAAGGACCAGTTACGGGCTCTATTCACGCATGATGTTTTCATTATCTAAACGTATTTTCTCCGATAAAGACCATATTAAAACATCGTCGGAATTATACTGTTGCAATACCTACAGAGGGAAAACGTTTTCTAGTAGCAACTATCACGAACGGAGCGAGAATTCTAATGTGATATTATGGCTTCTACGACGGGCTATTGTGTGAAGTTGTCCTTATTAAAGCGAATGAATTTCCACTTAACAACTTACCAATAATTATGAAAAGTGCTTAACTTTCATACACATCTACACTTTCGCTGTCATTATCGTAATTTTCTTTCCATTGACTATTATTTGGAAGCCAGATAGTCCAAACATTTCGTTGCCTTAAGGAAATTAAGTCAGTAAATCGAGGAGGCCAAATAACGTCCTTTTATAAAACACCACCGATCAATTCAGAAAACAAATTGCTTACAAAGCCGGGCATATTTGTTCAATATTTCAGCCGTAGGAAGTTTCCGCCTTCACAATTATATTTTGTTCAGCACGGAGAGCTCCCAATCGATTTGCCTACACGGACACATTTGGAACAGTGCCAAGTGTTATTGCATCGAATTCGGGTTGGAATCGTACGCCACGATTGCAGACACGTTATGAAACTGTAGGAGACCTACGTGTTTTACGGTTATGGTCTGATTTGTAACTGTGTTAGGGAGTCAAACTGTCTCTTGAATGTGTCTGCTTCAACACCAGGTGCTATTTAATCTTAATTTCGTACTTAAAGTGCCTCAAGCTTGAACCAGGGTCGGCTGTAGACGGTGCCTGAGAAAATACTTGAACAGATATTATTTAGCCAGACACATTTCTAATCCAGTTTGTATTTACTGAGAAACTTTTCCCATACAAGGGCTATGGGAAAAGAATGACTTAGCAGTAAGAAGTTTGTTGTTCTTACATATAAATGTTATTTAGATGTTTCCGATTATTTATTCTTCCACAATGATTAAACACTTTCTACATACAATCTCCAAAAAACATTAAAACTGTTCGCGATTACTCTAAGTCTAGACCTCAGCCAAAACTAGGACAGAAATCTGGCCTTTACGACACTTAGCTATACACACAATAAGATTAATGGTTGCTTATCCTACTTACAAATTATTTTTATCTTTGTCTTAACAACAAAAGAACTAAGAAAACTAATCCCGCATTGAGTAAAAGTAATATTTTGCATGAATAACTTGTATAGAAAAGATCGTGGAAATAAATTTGCCTATTTAGTTCTGTGTTAAGCTTCCAATGGTATCGATTGTGTCGTTACTTTGTAGATAAATTTATGTTGAACTTGGTCAATGTTTTGTTACGCTGTACTAAATTATGGCCATCCGTCTTAACAAGGGGTATAGTATTCCCCAGATACAGGGTTGTGCAGTTCAGATAGGCAGTCGCTGGCTACGTCCGGTTAGGCTAGAACTCTACTTCAACATAGTTGAGAAAAGGCTAGGCAGATGATCATGATTAAGAAACAATTCTGCCTGGTTTATTTTGGTCACATGCGATGCACTCGTTAAGGAATTAGATATATGCTTCTATGTGTTTACTAGCGACGTATTGGCTGCTTTAAGCTAAGCTTGCCTAAGTCTACTGTTAAGCATATGCCGCTGTCCAGTTGCCACAAAAGTTTATCAAAAGACAAGTTGCTTTCAATTATTCTGTAGCGGTATCCACAAAACGCCACATGCGAACTACGCGTCATACTGACGTCACACAAAATCCTACATCTCGCAAGCAGAGTTTACAGCGCAAAGAGCATATATACAACGGCCCGACATGAATCATCGGGCAGTTGCTCGCCAGACATGACACCCATCAGGTCGCAGTATCCTCCCTTTTCTATGGAGGATGAGTGAACTTTACCCCCTTTTCCTTCATATTTATGTAGTATGTACATCAAACACATAAATGTACAGAGGCGGACTTTAATGCCATAGGCATTTCATACCTCTATAATTCCATTCACTTAGCCTATCGTAAGTCCAAGTAACTTTTTGCGTGGTAAATAAGTAAAATCGATGAGAAAAAATTTATTTCTTGCAATATCGTTGCAATATACTTTATTTAATTTTCTTCGATGAAACGGGGAAGATTGACTGAAGGAATTGCGTTTTTAAATTAACATTTTTGCATCCAAGTCCCAGTAAACTAATATTTAGTATTGATATTACCAGCAACTTTATAGGAAAATATTATACTATAACGGAGCAATATGGTATAGCACTCCTACGAGTATATCCACATATGACATTTAAAAAAAGTGTTCTAACCTAAAACGAGCTACGCAGTTCGAAGGATCAACAATGTACTCTAGCACCTAAAACTGGTATTTTGAAATTCTAAATACCTACTAAGCTAAAGTCTATTTGATGAAGTCTTATTTCTGTATTAAACTTCAAATACGAATTTTCTTTGTGAACACTTAGAAATGCTTTGAAAGCATAAGGGTACTCGTATCTAAGCAGAATTCATGAGAGCACTTATACATATATTAAGTACCTACCCTGCATTGGCATTCAGTGAATATCATTGTACCCGATACTTTGTCTAAACTATCGTTTAAATATACCGCTTCGTTGGCATGAATTCAATATCTTTTGTGTGTTATGAAAATTATTAAGTACACTTTAACTTGTTTGTGAATATATTTTTCTATAACTTTGCTATCCTTCAATCCGAGGCACAGAGTATCACACTGCCAACTTCCGAACTCCGGGCTGTTATAAGAAATTCCTAATGGAACTTTTGTCTAGGATTCCTTTGTTGTGTTAAGCCGTTGGTCTTACACCTGCCGGTCGATTCTGTAAAAATCTCACTGTGAAATCATAAGTGAAGTGAGCACTTAAATCTCTAGCGAATGACTGCTCACTCCACGCTCACTTCACCCAAGCTTTCACGGTGAGATGGTTACAGAATCGCACGGCTGATCTCTTTCTGGTCGTTTCGGATTCCCGTCCCATCGAAGTATGATAGTGAGGGAACAGAGAGTGCACCTAGTGTACCTGTATCTGCGCACACGCTTGCAGACTATAATATCTCACGCGCCGAAGGCTGGTCTCCGGTGTGATTGGTCGCCATGGCCGAAATCCTGTATGGAGGACTATTTTTCAATTGTAATGTCGTGGTGATTTTAAAGAATAAGAGAACCCTTCTCAATATTTTAAAATCTTAATGCTTGCTTACATAACCCGGTCGATTCTGTAAAAATCTCACCGTGAAATCATAAGTGAAGTGAGCACTTAATAGTGTTAATCCCTAGCGAATGACAGCTCACTCCACGCTCACTTCACCCAAGCTTTCACGGTGAGAGGGTTACAGAATCGCACGGCTGTTTGTGTCTTCTGTGTTTGAGAAGTTTTTGTAGATTCATTATAATATTTTTGATATCAGAAATAATAATATCGGTACATATCGAATAATTTCATTAATTTTAATACATCGATGCTTCGGCTAGTGGATTGAATTGTTTTTCCGATAATGATTTTATTCATTAACAAATTGGGAGGCTTATAGTCAACAGAGGATATTTATATACTAGTATTAATATTTTAATGAAGTTATTAAAAGCGTCTACGAGTACGAGTAGGAATTCACATTTTTTACATGCTTACCTACTTAACAATATTGTTAGTGTCGTCTTCATCACCCACAGCTGACCATTACATAGGCCTGCCTTTACTTGTGCCAATTCCCACGCTCGTGTGTCTGTGCTGTATTTTTAGTGTTGTCTACATAGAATTACACTATCTGACTCACTCATTATATATAATGTAGGTAAATAAATAAACGACTAAATAAAAAGCTATTAACCAACTTTTATAGACGTTGTTTGTAATGAAAGTCTTAGTCTTATTTCTTCAATATTATCTACTTTATATTCATTCACTATTATAGAATGAAATTGAAAGGAGGTAGGTTAGGTAGGGTACAGTCCGTTCACAGTTATTTTATATCTGATAGTAGAAGCCTGACAGCAATCTTATTATAAATAATAAAATCACTTTAATTCGAGTATCACTGACTCATAATAGAAATAATACACTCATACAGTCACATTACACACACACCACTACAAATTCAATTCAATTCATAACAATTTAATGTACTTAATTCAAATCTATTACAATACGAGTAAGTCATACATAATAATAGCAGCCTGCCGTGCGATTCTGTAACCATCTCACCGTGAAAGCTTGGGTGAAGTGAGCGTGGAGTGAGCTGTCATTCGCTAGGGATTAATACTATTAAGTGATTAAGTGAGATTTTTACAGAATCGACCGGCTGGAGTCTTGAGTCCACCTTCCTCTCGATCTTCAGCCACTCCTTACCAGAAAACAAATAAAAAAAAGATATTGATTCCCTTGTTCACAAACTAAACTAAATTAAAGTTCAGTGAATCTTTTTCTTTCTATTTCATTAAGAAAAAGACAGAAGATAAATATTAGTTTAGTCCTGTCAAATTAGCCAGCGCCTGATGTAAATTGGCGTTTTTTTAATAGCCAATTTTTTAATCAAGTCTAAGCTAATTGTCTATGGAGTATCTTAATTTGACAGGACTAAACTAATATTTATCTTCTGTCCTTTTCTAAATGAAATAGAAAGAAAAATATGCACTGAACTTAAAGGTCATTGGGCATATCTGACCCGCTTAGCGAAGAGTGGCGGACATTAACCAAAATAGTTTTAAACTAAGGGGAATAATATGACCTTTCATTGCATATAATTATTTAATTAAAAATCGATGGAGAAAATTGTACAGGATCGTTTGAAAAATATATAAAACAAACGGTTTCAGAGGATTTTATTTAATCTTATAAAGGCATAAAAAGAATTCCGATACCATACAGCATGGTGCACGGATGCGCCAATGTTCAGACTGTTCAGAGGCGTGTATACGCTGTCTTTTTCACACATTAGACAGGTAGAACAAGTTTCGTTGCGCTCGCGCACTGTATCACCGCCCTCCGCGCAGTCCTTCGTCACGTCATATCCGAATGAAACAGTACTATACATATATTATGTTAAACCCGACACAACATGGAAGATAAAGTATAGAAGAGTATTACTGCTCAAGTATACATGGCCGCCGCACTGTCGGGAGCTGCGCCCATATCGCAAGCATAGTTTATTATCTGTCTTGGGCCAGACATCAGGAAGCAACAGATGCACCCGCTGCCTTTTTAAAAATGATCTTATGCTTGATTTGGATCAAATTGAATAAAAAATATTCTAATGAATTAGCATTTTATTCATCTTCCCTATATCAGTTTATAACACGAATTTTGCGAGATTCCCGTGGCTCACATTAATGTGACTAATGCCATAGTAAATCAGAGCCATATATCAATACACTCTGCTATATTTCGTTTGTGTCCGCCATGGGTATGGTTTCCATACTAAGGTGCCCAATGACCTTTAGTTAAGTTTGTGAATAAGAGAATCGGCACCATTGTCTTTAATTGTCGTTAACTGCCTCGTTCGTATAGTGATTGTATTTTGACGGCACGGTTGGCGCAGTGGTTAAGCGATTGACTGCTGCTCTGCGTGTCACGGGTTCGATTCCCGCACGGAACAAATATTTGTATGACCTACAAGTAGTTGTTCCGGGTCTAGCTGTTTGTGTATGTGGCTTTAAATGTTTGTAAACGCACCCACAATACAGGAGAAATTCCAAGTGTGGGGCAACGTTTTTTTTAAAAAAATAAATTATCGCGTTACTGCCGACCATGAGGTTATTTGGATTTTCCATCTGGCATTTTTCAGCAGCAGCTCGGAGCCATGATTTGTGCCCGGTTTATTTCAATAGGCTCGCCCTCTATTACCTATATGAGACTTAAACATATCTAGTAAAATCTGGGTACACCATCGATGTCTGCTTACCCCTTCAGGGACAATACAGGCATGATGTTATGTTATGTCTTTTTTTTGTCGGTTTCTTCTAAAAAATATTCTACCCTCGCCATTGCTAAATAGTTTTTCTCGACAAAGACCCAACCACATCACCAATCAGCCTTGCGGTACGAAAGTCGCGGGTGGAGTGTGAACAACGATTAATGCAGGGGGCGACACTGTAGCGCAATCAAGGCACTAGTTGGCGGCCAGCCAGCAACTGACAAAATAGATGGAGTCGAGATAACGTAAGAGAAATAACTTAGGACGTGAGGTTGCAGACTGACGCCGGAAATGCTTTTTTTTGGGTAACTTTGCAGTGCAAAATATACCTACCTAGTCTAAATATTATACCGAGTTACAACAAGGGGTTCGTGGCTTAACCCTTTACCGCATAGGAAACCATATTATATGGTTTGACATGTTTACAGTTTATTTACTCTAAAAAATTAAAAAACTAGCGTATAAATTCTAATGGGGTTTGTTTTTCATATCATTAGCAATAATAAAACACAACTATTTTGTCTGTCATCACATACCACATGGACATAAAAAAAAAAAAAAACACTATAATAAAATTAATTCTGAAGCTTTAATAAAGACATTAACTTAAAAAAAAAAAAAAAACACTTATTTAATATATCATGCAGTAAAGGGTTAATAACAACAGCCACACGGGGCCATCAAAGCTTTAATGTGCTAAAACCTTGTATAAGCGTATCACGAGTGTGTTTAATGACGTAAAGTCATAGATTCGAAAGAACAGATACATAGACAAGATGCTGGTAAATATTATGTTATTCCCGTCCTAAATAGGCGACTTGCAGCGATGATCGAATATTATCAACTAGTTTCTGCTCTCAACTTCGTTTGCGTGGAATTCGTAATACACTATGTGCCTTTTCTATTGTTCACAAACTAAACTACCTATATTTAAGTTCAGTACATCTTTTTCTTTCTATTTCATTAAGAAAAGAAGAGAAGATAAATAGTAGTTTAGTCCTGTCAAATTAGTCAGCGCTTGACGTATATTGACGTATTTTTAGTAGCCAGATTCCGATTAATTTTCTGTTGTAGTATGTATGAATGCAATTCATTTTCAGTTATTTATAAAAATAATATGTAATTAGTTTCAGTGTATAATATAGAATGGTCTCCTAACAAACAAATGGACCGCAATTCAAATTAAAAAAAGGGTTATGTAGTACCAACCAAAACAACCTAAAAACATCTCTTTGAAGTATATATTATTATTTGTCCTTCAATAATAAAAAGGTTCAGGTAGTACCCACCAAAACAACCTAAAAAAATATCTTTGAAGTACATATTTGTCCTTCAATATTTACATACTTGGGAGTACAACATGCATCAAAAGAGGAATTCCCTTAAAACAGAGAGGGAGTACATTTCCGGGGTTGCTAGGGCCGTATTTACCGTGTAATGGTCACATCTATCACATCCATTTCTGTATACGGAATCCGGTAATTTTCCAGCCCTTTTACCTTGAAATCTGTGTTCCCATTGGTCCATTCTTGTTTGAAATTTTTATGGGTTTTGAGTGTTACATGAATTTTATGAGCGTATTGCAAATTAATATTTCGTTACTAATTCTTCGAAAGTGTTTTGGAAGCGTCATGTCTCCGTAAACGACGGAATAGCTTTTTGTATTTTAATTCAAATGCGGCTAGATTATCTCTTATTTTTATTTTCTTTTGTTTGTGCATTTGCAGTAAATAAATAGGAATCTAAGTAGGAACCACCGTTCGTATTATTTTAAGAGATTTTTTATTATTTATTATGAAAATGTCGTGATTGCGCTGTGGTTACGGCCTCGCCTCTCATGCACGAGGTTGTGGTTTCAATGTGACTTTTCAATTCATAATGTACTTTCTGAGTTTATCTTGGACATTTCTGACATCGCTGAAGGATAACATCGGCTCAGAAATCCGATGGAAAGCATGCCAAACCGTTTAATAGCTGTATTAACAGCTCGTGGTGCCAATAAAAATACTAAAATGTGTGAAAAATTGCTACCGTAGAACATTTTTCAAAATCTAGTAAAAATGGTAATTTTTACTTAACTTACTCTTATTCAAAATAAGCTTCATAATCTTAAGCTTTTATGACATTTATTTTATGACATTGATTTGCAGGCCTGTTGGTCTTGTGGTTAGTGGCCCTTACTGCTATGCCCAAGGTCGTGGGTTCGATTCCCACCTAGGACAAATGTTTGTGTGATGAGCACGATCATTTGTTCTTTGTCTGGGTGTAATTTATATATAATATGTATGTATTTAGAAATATATATGTATGTTTATCAGTTGTCTAGTACGCATAGCACAAGCTCTGCTTAGTTTGGGACTAGATGGCGTTGTGTGAAAGTTGTGGAATATTATTATTATTATTATTATTCAGGCACTATAGAATTGTCTATAATACAGTTTTTATTTCATAAAGTTAGCTCCAATATTTTGGATGTTATTGAGGTTGTTGTTACCGACCGCTTTCTATGCGGCCCAGTGTAGTTAATATCGTAATTGCCAACCTGTCTTCAGCAAGTAAGGTAATCAATAATCGTGCCTTATTCGTATGAAAAGAGGCATCTGCCCTGCAGTGGGACAACAATAGGCTGGATGGTGTAGGTATATTTAATATGTTAGTTTTAGACTTCACAAATTCATATTTTTCTCTTCATGTTCTCACACACTATTATCTACATTTCTTTTTTACTTTTCCTTTCGCAGGTCTGCTGGCAGAAATTTCTTAAGAAATAAGCAGTACCTTTGTACACAAATTTTAGTCATGTCATATCCATACGTATTTTACTGTGTGTACATCTAGACTAGTATTATATACAGGAAAGTTTTGTACTTTTGTATGTATGTATGTTTGTAACGAATAATCTCAAAAACTGCTGGACCGATTTCAAAAAAAAAAATATTACTATAATGCTAGTATATCTTTAAGTAACATAAGTTATATTTATTACTAGAAAAAATTAGAGGTCCCTACTAAAACTTCAATAATGTAACCCAAGGTGCAAAAAAAAATAGCCATAAAATGTCTTTCATCGCATGGGCTGCGCAAACTATTGATGATATAACAAAAAAATGTTGTATAATATTAAAGAACATCAATATCTACAAGAATTTGTGCAATACCGTATGTCCGACTATTGTAGTTATGTCACTATAACTACTTTTTTACATTTTAAAAGTTGATAGAAATGCCGACCAAAATCAGACCATGTTATCCATACCTTTGTATTAACCCTTACCCAAATATATAAATTCGTATTCAAGATTGTTTCAATACCTATAGACTACTTTTTGAATTATTCAAATCGGTCATTTCATTCAAAAGATATTACGAATTTAAAAAAGTCAACATAAACAAAAGCGGCCAGTGTGGCCCCACGCAGCGCAGCGGAGAAAATATAATATGTTTCTTACTTCTTCACGCAAAAATTAATGAACCGATTGCGATTAAACTTGATATGTACATAGCTGTTACATAAAAATCTCACTTTTTATCCCGATATTCCCACGGAATCAAAACTTACGCAGGTGAAACCGCGATGTGCAGCTAGTAAATAATAAAATAAATAAATGTAAAATAACATAAGTATAAATTCATCAACCTTGATACAAACAGTGTTATCGAAAGTCCAGTCAGAGCCAGTAACCAGTCAGGTTTTCTTACAGTGTTACAAAGTGGATGTTTGGCTCAGCTCCAAATGTTACGGTTCTATCCACCAAGTCTACACGCGCTCCTATGTGTACACTTGAAGTTTTAATTAACTTAGTTTCTTACTTAAAGGACTTTTAGCAAATTTTTAATATTTAATAAGTTAAAAAGAAAAAACCAGCCAACTGCGTGTCGGCCCACGCACAATGAAGGGTTCCGTAGTTGGAATGAATTTATCCCAAAAACAAACTTAACGTTGTAGTTGAAAACCAGGTTCTCCCAGACATTGCAGCTACAAATTTTAGTTGATCGATTATTACTCGTAAGCTTGTAAAGTCTACTTAGTTGTGATAGTTTTTTTTTAACTTCGTTATATATACTAAATAATATATATACTTCGTTATAATCAGCACGGAGACCAAAGACGACATAGAAAAACTTAAGAAATCATCCCAGCTAAGTAATTCTGGCCTGAAAGTGGTAGAGCTCCATAAGAGAAAACCAAGAATTGTGGTTATAGGAGTACCGACTGGTTTAAGTGATCAAGAAGTTTATGATTGCATCTATGAGCAGAATGTAGCCGAGAGGCTGCCTAGTTTGTCCCGTGACTCTTTTTTGGCCTCTATAAATTTAAGTCACAAGTCAGGTAAAAAAGAGGGACCTACGTGCAACTTCATCCTTGAATTTAGTGCTAGCATAAGAAAGGCGCTCAAAAAGCAACCTCGAGTGTTCGTTAATTGGACTTCCTGCCCAGTCAGAGACTTCACACTTGTGACCAGGTGCTTTAAATGTCAAAAGTATGGACATGCTGCAAAGACTTGTCGGGAGGCTACCTATACGTGTGGACATTGTGGGGAACAGGGTCATCAGGTGAATGAGTGCACTAAACATGCTGAACCATCACATTGTGCAACATGCTTGCGATTTAAAAGCCGAGCAATCACAAAACAGGCGATCAAGAATGCCCCGCAAAGAAAATTGCCGAGACAAGATACATCAATTCTATAGATTATAATGACGTCGCGTGAGACCGACAATCTTTATCTATAAACTTTTTTTTTTATCTTTAAGTTATATAATTATTCTTATTTTGTCTTTTACTAATTATAATCCGTAAAATTAATTTTAGTTCTTTACAATTTATGTTATAAGTAAACATGCAATCTTAACATTTTGTTGACACGGCAAATTTTTCTGTATGACAAAGTAAACGCGACCTTATTAAAAATGCAACATTGCAAAAGTCATAATAGACTATGCTTGCAAAAACTTACGATGATGCAAAAAAGTAGCAGTAGACTACTACTGCTACTTTTTTGCATCATCGTAAGTTAATAATAAGTAATAATTTATTTAATTTAATTGAGCAAAATACTAATTTTGCTCAATTAAATTAAATAAATTATTTACTATTTGTAGGAATTTTAGATAATACTTATGTATAAGCACTTGAGTGAGATACAGGTTTATTCCTAGTTCAGGTAGAATCCAATTATTTCTTACCTACCTCTAGTGTAAGGCCCTATTTTGTAAATATTTATGTAAATCAATTATTTCAATAAACAATTTCAATTTCAATATACTAATTCCGTGAATTTTTTTCACATATCCAAAAACAACCATTTAGCTGGCAGGGGAGGGGGAGGGGGGGGGGGCTTGACTTTAACAAAAATTAGCACTTTATAGATTAAAATTGTTTTCCCAATCCCGCAATATTTTTGACAGACCTATCCAACGACATCCCACACCATGGGGTAGACGAGAAAGAAAAACATTCTCACCTTACGTGTACAGGTATAATTTCCTACCCCAAAACAAATTTTTCTTTAATGATTTCACTTACCACTTTGTCGGCGTGATTAATATGTATATCCATGCCAAATTATAGCTTTCTAGTACAAAGAGTCTTTGAGCTAAACTGCGGAAGGACGGACAGACGGACATGGCGAAACTATAAGGGTTCCTTGTTGACTTGGAACCCTAAAAAGGTATGTTGCATTGCAAATCAGTAATTAATTCCGCCAGTTATTTTTAAGTCCCATGTAATAGGCGGCGCGCCTATTACCACTAATCGGGCACAAATCTTGGCTGCGAGCTGCTACTGTAAAAATGCCAGATGGAAAATCCACATAACACTATGAATCGAACCCGGGGCCTCATGCTCATCAGTAACGCAGCCATTACACCTGATTATCAATTCGATTTTTTTCTTTACACCGACCTTTCATTTGCTCGAAAAACGTTTTACCGAAGTTGCACTTAGCCGAAATAACATTTGTTCGAACTATTACCTAACTATAACCTAAGATTACGACATTATTACAAGTACCAAGTATACGCAGTTCAATATTATTGATTTTTTATTCATTATGTTTTTCTAATCTTTTTTTTAAATATCATTGCAATATATATGTGGAAGGTGGTGATTAGCAATTGTCAGTTGTTTACTATTTCGTTCTCATTTACGTGTATTACCTAGTCTGTAAGCTTATTAAAATTGTAAAAAAAACATTAAAAAAATAACAGTTGATTATGAACAAAAGTGGTTTTAAGTGGTCCCAGTAAGAAACATGCAAATAAGGATGCTTGCTTCAAGCACGCAGCATGCAAGCAGGCATGCAGCATGCAAGCAGGCATATGGCAGCATGCAAACAAGCATGCAGCATGTAAGCAGGCATATGGCAGCATGCAAACAAGCATGCAGCATGCAAGCAGGCATATGGCAGCATGCAAACAAGCATGCAGCATGCAAGCAGGCATATGGCAGCATGCAAACAAGCATGCAGCATGCAAGCAGGCATATGGCAGCATGCAAACAAGCATGCAGCATGCAAGCAGGCACGGAGCGTGCATGCGGGCATGCAGCATGCAAGCAGGCATATGGCAGCATGCAAACAAGCATGCAGCATGCAAGCAGGCATATGGCAGCATGCAAACAAGCATGCAGCATGCAAGCAGGCATATGGCAGCATGCAAACAAGCATGCAGCATGCAAGCAGGCACGGAGCGTGCATGCGGGCATGCAGCATGCAAGCAGGCATATGGCAGCATGCAAACAAGCATGCAGCATGCAAGCAGGCATATGGCAGCATGCAAACAAGCATGCCGCATGCAAGCAAGCATGCAGCGTGCAAATAAGCAGGCAACATGCAAGCAGTCATGCAAAATGCAGCAAGCATTGTTTCTGTCACAGCTCGGGCGCTGCGGAGTTTGGGCGGCCCCACGCGAGCTTATCGTCGCAGATGACCGCAGCATCAGCCGCGGCGGCGGGCCTTCAAACCACTTGCTACTCAGCTCGCGCGTCGCTCCACCCCTCCGCGCCTAGGTGGGCATAAATTACACTCTAGGGGTAGGGCAGACAAGACTGCGTGAGTCGGTGTTGCAGCGATTCGTTCATTAAATGTGTGTTTTGTCATTAAATTTTCCCAATCTACCTTGAACCCTATGCTTTTGCGATAAAGTTGAAAATCTATTAAAGAAATTTGACAGATTGTAGTAGCTTGATGTGCTGGCGTCTGTACATTATATAAACTGATGTAAAAACATAATAACAGAAAACAGGTAACATTAAATTCAAATTACAGGAGTAAAAACAAGTGTTAAGGGACGCTGAAGGGTTAAGGTCAATGCCCTTCATCCGTGTTTCTGACGGTCTAATCCTTTGGTTAGCGACTCAGCCCACCTCCCCAACTGTTTATTTAGGACTCCCTTTATTAATTAACTAAATGACGACCAACTTCACAGATATACTTACAGGTAATAGAATTTATACCAATATTATAAATATAAGAGTACAGGGGGCGGAGGACAGGGTGTTGTGGCGCAGTCTGGGAGAGGCCTATGTCCAGCAGTGGACTGCGATAGGCTGAGTTGATTGATTGATTGAAGAGTATGTCTGTTTCCTTCTCACTGAAACGATCGTTATAACACTTAAAAGATAAGTTACCTGCGATATGAAGAAGGACATAATTTAGGGTAATTATAATTCTGGTTATCCCATAATATAACATCACGCCCGAAATTCCCGAAGTGTAAAGCAGAAGAATACCTATAGCAACACCCACATTTAGCCAGTTATCATTGTCCACGTGATATGAGGCGAGCCTAATGCCACTAACCGGGCACAAATCGAGACTGAGAAAAACCCAATAACATTTTGCCCAACCTGGGAATCGAGCCCAGGACCGCATTTTTAGCAGTAGCGCTTGGAACCTGGAGGATATCTGTATAAAGAATGGTGAAATACAATACACGAGCAGACGAAGAAGCGGACAAGAACTAGTATTTTGTTCAATGAAATAAGTTTACGAACTCAACAATTCCACCTACTTTTATTTAGCGGAATTGTTAATTAACTAAATATTTCGACAACTTTATTAAATACATCAAATAATGGAACCTCCCCAGAATATTGAATTACCGTTCTACTTCCACGGCAAAGTACTAGATGATATTTAGGTACTTGTACAGACGCCAGCACATCAAGCTACTCGAAACTGTCAAATTTTCCCGATCTACTTTGAACCTTATGCATTAGCGACAAAGTTGAAAATCTATTAAAGACAGATTGTAGTAGCTCGATGTGTTGACGTCTGTACACAATCAGCCGCGTCCCAGTTGCTAACTTCAATCTAACATTCACAAGAAAAGGTCGTAGAATACAATAAAAGCTAGAGTTTGGGAATTGATAAAAATATGATTCTGGACAAGAAATCCAATTATTACCACTTTATTGAATTTCCCGACATTTCACCTCGCGGAGAAAATGCCAACGGAAAATCTTTTCCTCCCGTATAACGATATTATTCACATAAAAAAGGTTTTTTGGGGAGAATTGACTTAACACGAAAGTTATATAGCTACGGAACCTTCAGGTTGCGGTATCTTATCAAAGACTGAATTCAATTCCACAACCCTTTGTGATAAGAAAATTATAAGTTCTTCCATTGTTGTTCGTGCTGACCCGGGATTGTAAAGAAATACCTTCAATTTATTAGTTGGATTACCTATTAATTCGGGTGACCGTTGAACATTAACGCTGTGGGAAGCCTTCTTGCCACATTCACGGGGTACAGCTGCCGACCATTTTATTGTATGTTTTTATTAGAGTGATCTTATCTTATTGTTTGCACGTTTTTCTGTGACCAATAAATCTTATTTCTTTCTTACTTTCTATAGTCTGAAGGAAATAGTAAAGTACGATAAGTCATGGGTACTTGATGTTCACAATGGTGATGATAAAAACCACACTCAGCAATTAGGTTCACGATTCTAAGGACCAAAAAATTAACAACGTATTTTGATTACAAACTGGACGAAGCTAAGCAAATACAAAACCTACCCACTCTTTTGTAAGGTCCACTTTACAAAAAATAATAAAACGAAGTGAGTACAAGACCTTTTAATAAATTAAGAAAGTCGGACCGTTAGCGCCTTTAAAAAGTTTAATTGACCTTACAATAATATCTTTTGTTTGAAGTACTCGTACAACCTTGGACTCGATTTCAGAGGCCCAGAAAAAGAATCCTTGGGTCAAATTTTTTCACTGTTTCTTCAATTATTAATATAAAACTGTATAAAAAGTAATTGCTTTTAGCCACTCTCATCGTAATGTTACTTTGTCATTTGGAAAGTAATCCCCCCTATAACGCGGTACCCTTATAACGCGTTTTCATATTACGCGATTTCAATTCCCCGTATAACAAGGGGCATTCCCCCATATAACGCGGGGACTTCCCACATATTGTACTGTGAAATTTAAATATTCGATTGAAACCCCCTGCAGCGAGAAAAGTTAAATGTTATGAATTATTTATACGTAACGCGTTATACGAGGTCGTAAAAACGCGTTATACGGGAATACCCCTATAACGCGTTTTCCTATAACGGCCCGTTCACGACCTTGCCGCTGTGAGCGGCAGCTAAGCGCGGGGGCGGCGAGCGGTAAGATCAAAAGTATGAAAATGTTTGAAGCACGCCACGAGACGCCGCTCACAGCGAAAACGCGCGCGGTTTTTTCCGAGAGAATCGCTACAGCGGCGCGGCACCGCAGCGTGGCGCTAGTTCCAGCGTTATGATGTCATACTCGTTGACAATGATTTAGTTTGTTTCTATCACTCTAGCAAATAACACGTGTCAATAAACCCGGAAGCAGTTTTAAAATTAAAATGTCTGACTTTGACATCGATTTATTTATATCGTTGGTTCGGGAATGCCCTTGTTTGCCATTCTAAAGTAGGCGAAAAATTTATTTTCGTCTATCTTTAATGCTTTGTATTTTCGAGAAAAGTATTCGCCATCGGGATTCATAGCCTTATTAAATGGATGTATCCAGTATCTTCTTTGTCATTTATTTAAAACAGAGTAATGTCTTTTTAATAACAAATAAGCAATAAGTTTCTCACGATGGTCCATGGCAGAGACACGTCTATCCACAATCAAAAATCACGAGGAACTGGATACCCTACCATACGACAGTAAAATGCTCTTTTTCGCGACGCCGCAACGCCGCAACGCAAACCGCCGATTTTAGCGGCGCGGGCGGCGCCGCAGCGCGGTTATGTGTTTTCGCCCTAAGACCGAAGTCGTGGCCAGGCCGTAACGCGGAACCAATCTACCGCGTTATAGGGGGGATTACTGTATTCCGTTTATAAATCTCGTCGTGAGTGAATGTTGTTATGATGGCGGGATTTAAAAACCCACTTCTTAACAATAAGGTTGCATGTATTTGACTTGTAGTAAGATATTTTCAGGTTCTATAAAGCTACACAATCAGCCTATAATGTTCCCACTGCGGGGACACAGGCTTCCTCTTTCCGAGAGGGAGTGGGCTACAATATACCTCGCGGGTCCAGTGCGGGTAGGTAGATGTCACATAGCTTCGAATTTTTGGTCCTAGGACATGCCAGTTTCCTCACAATGTTTTGCATGGATGATGCGCCTGCCTAGGTTCGAACCCACAACCTAACACTCGTAAGTTGGGGCCGATACCACTGGTCCACCATTGACTCAAACTATAAAGCTGCTACTGTAAGAAATAAAGATATATTTTTTTAATACAATAATTAAACGAATCAATACTTGCCATTCTATGTTCTCTGAATATATATAGTGACACGCAAAAACATATTAGCGCCATTCCAATCGAGTAACATGTGAAAATGGAACGAAGTAGAAATCGTTATTTAATTAATACATTCCTCAGGCCACACACGAGCTATTTTCAATTCATTTAACTTCTCTTTATATCCAAGAGATTTATCGTATGTGCTTACATACCTACATCCCTTTTCGAATATTCGAAGTAGAAAGTATCATACGTAAATGATTACGTATTCTCAATGAAAAGGCCAACTGCCAAAAGCATGAAGGGAATTTTTTTTTTATGAATTCCCTGATGTACATCACTGGGAATATTTTGTACCAAACAAAGGAGGAAATAGCTACGGACGCAAGTGAAATAACTGGGATGAGATAACGAAGTACAAAAGAATTTTCCTCAAACGCAACCAATTCCGGAACAATAGCTAAGATAAACGTGGAGGCTTCCAACACGCCCGAGCTGCCAAGCTCCCAAGTTTCTCAGTGTCTCCCACCTGGGCAGCGGTCCCCAAACTTCATATTTCTGACGTCACAGATAAAGGTATTAATGGCCAATCGATTGCTGACGACGACAATAGATTCTTATTTACGATGGACAATGGAATTCTGTATGTTTTGCATTGGGAATCTGTATGTTTTGCTTGTATCTTCGGTTTGGTTAGATGTTTTTGTAAATGGTTAGTCGAGAGCCCAGTGGCAACGACCCCGACTTACGAGTTGTAGGTCGTGGGCTCGAACACAGGCAGGCGCTTTACTTTGTGTAAATAATTTCGTCACCACTGTTCTCGTGAACGGGTGCTGCTTGTGGTGACTGGTCGTCTTGCTGACCATGGTTTTATTATTGTTATCATTATTAATAACTTGTTTATTTAGTTTCCTTCGATGGTCCTAGTTTATCATTTGTGACTTCAAGCGACAGCTATGTAAACAGAACCCAGCATTGCATAAATATGTTAGCGGTCACGCCCTTTATACCTGGAGGCTTTTATTTAATTTCCATTTATTATTTTTTGCTTGAGTACGTATAATTTTTTATTGTATTTCTTGGTATATTGGCGTTGCTAGCTGACATATGGCAAATAATTTAATTTAGCGTTCTGTGTCTTGTAATGTTAATTGCTTTGCATACCTTGTATTGTATTCAGTCAAGTATTTTCTAACTGAACAGACAGCTGTGCTGCTGGGGAGTTTGTTGCGCCACTTCTTCTTCCCAGCGAAAGCACTAGGAAGTGGTGAAGGGCGGGCGTTTTGGGGGACTGTCTTTTGTAATTTTGACGTTCGAAAAGTGCTGATTCTCAGCCTAGTTTGAATAAATGACTTTTGATTTTGATTTTTTGATTTTCTCCAAACTCTCAAAACGGTGAAGGAAAACACCGTGAGGAAACCGGCATGTCCTAGAACCAAAAATTTAAAGATATGTGACATCTACCAAACCGCTTATACATTAAAAAAAACATCATAAACATCCGAATTGATAACCTCCTCCTTTTTGAAGTCGGTTAAAAAGACCGCTATCCTTTGAGAGGGAAGTGTAATTATTTGAGATCAACAAGCAGGGAAGGCAGAAACTACAGAACAACATCTGCTACGATCATTACTCCTTTTGTTTCGTTCATTTCTTTTTATTGCGTGTTATAATGTAAAACGATTCTCTTTCAGTGCCTAGTACAAAGTTTTAGGTTGGTTACGAAAATGACATGTCGTTTTTTTACAATCCATTAATCCCCTTTTCATTAATCTTAAGTTTATTTTATGTACTTGCCGATGTTAATATTTTATAAAATTTTATTAATTTACTTAATGTCATTCATTTTTACAATTTTTTACTTATATTTTATTCTTAACAAGTTGACCAATGTTATATTATAATGTTAAAGAATAATCAATTTTACCTTTACCAATATTTTAATTTGTAATCAGCATTATTTTCATCAAATTTTATTTCATTTAAATGTACACAGTTCTACCGATGGTACCAATTTTCAATATAAGCGTTTATTAATATACTAAAAATAATAATAATTTTCGGGCTCTGGTATTGTTCTGAAAGCCGTGGAGTACCTCTCCACTCCTCAAGCACCTCAGGACATGTTGCCCCCTTGTCACAACGTCACTATGTGCTAGCGACCGTTTCCAGGACCCATTATTGAGCGTGCAAGTGTGCCATTTTATCCGTATATATAATAAAACATTGATCAGGCAGGGGCCATAGTTCTTCCATAGTTCTCAGTTACCAGTCCACTTTAGCCACCATAATCCAATATTTTTGTTACTTTTTTGATGCCCAATGAGCTCCTGCCTTTTTTCTTTATTTTTTTACTGTATAAGTACTTCTATATAATATATTTATATTTTAGTGTTAGGTTGTAAATTTTAATTGATGTGTCTTTGTGAATATTTTTTAAAAATACTAAGTAAGTTAGCTTATTTCTCTAATTCATTGTTTTATGCATGTGTTTATGTGTGTTTTATGAATTCATTGTTGTGTGTGTATGTATAATTATGTAACTGTTGCACAGATATTTTGTTTTAAACAATGTAAAATCAGTTTGTGTCGGTGTAATCAATTGTTGGTGAACCTAAAAAAATAAATCAAAATAACGCTGACCTAGGCTATCAGCTAGATAAAATTGGTAGAAGAGAAAACAAGAAACATTGCAACAGCAGCGAAAAAAGATTTGCGATGTATAGCACTCCAGATTTTTCTCCCTGTAAGCCAGAATCTATAGCAGTCACAAAGAAAAACGCTGAGCTGTGACTCCCAGTGTTTCGGGGAAACTAGACTTGCTTCGAACCTGCCTAGAATTTAATCAGGATGAAATAAAGGGGCTAAGGCAAAGTGGATTCATTTACTAGGTGAAGTAAAAGAATTACGCAATAGATATAAGTCTATGGTACTAAATTAAACGTGTGGGAGAAGACTGTGATTTTTTACACAGCAGCTTGGGGAAAATTGAAGATATAACTATCTGGTATGGACACATTTTAAGTAGTCATTTATATGAATAATATTACTTTTGCTTTACTTTAGGTTTAGCTGTGTCTGCAGGGCCTCCCTTTCTACTTTCCACTCCACTTTGTTTTGACAATCCTGTCTGTAAGCGTCAAGCTTGTTCTGCCATCTTTTCCTGGGTCTACCTCGATATCACCGAACGTTTTCTGGGAGCCATATTTGGCCCATGAATCATTCGACATGCGGCAAACGTGTCCGGTCCATTCCCACTTAACCTTAGCTGCTTTTTGGATGACGTCGGCGATAAAGTCTTACAAATAGTTTTAATCACGCCAGCAATGTTTATGACTATTTATATCTAAGAATTTAACGGGATAAAAACTATATCTTAGACACCTACATTTTCTTTTTTATTTTATTAGACCAGGCGTAGCAGTGAAGTTAAAAATTCTTGAAAGTGGGTAGGTAATTAAAACTTTTATGTAACATCGCGAAGAAAAGACTACCAAGAACTGCAGCGCAGTTGTTACTCGATTCAATTAATATTTCAATAAATAATATTTCAGTAATTTCAAGCTCGAGGTTTTCAACGACATGCGCATTTTTAATTAAGTAGGTCTTCCTTTGATATTGAATTGACAGAACAATTTTGTAGTAAAAGTAATAATTAACTAAGCAAACACGCCGACATGACGGCTCTTCTGATGAAAACAGCGAGGTTGCGAATCTGCTAACCTTTGAAATGAAATGTAGAAACTCGTGCGACAATTTTCTCACTACATTATTGTGTGAATGAGATAAATTCATCCTTCAGTATTTGTTAATTAATGTATAGAAAAACTTAATGCTCCGCAAGTAATGGATATAGAGCCATATTAGCCTATTACTTGCAAAATATTAAGTTCTTCTATTGCTTTTATCTTGAACTAAAAAACAAATGTTAGAATTAACACAATTCAACGTTAATTTTTCTTTGAAACTTTTAATCAGCAGGTCGATTCTGGAAAAATCTCACCGTGATAACTAAGGAGAAGTGAGCTTAGAGTGAGCTGTGGTTCATGCTGATGCTAGGGATTGACACTATTGACGACTCGCTCCACGCTCACTTCACCCAAGTTTTCACGGTGAGATGGTTACAGAATCGCACGGCAGGTCACGAAATATATCACTGAACAAAAGCCAACACATCATTACTTACCAGTAATTATAAAGTAGTTAAAGAACTAGGAGCTATAACTTAAAAACTCGCAACAAACAGGCAAACTTGTCTCCAAACTCGGGCAAACTCGGGATAAGTTGAACGCAATGATTCCCACTGTAACACGATTTATTTGTTTGCCTGTAACGCTACGTAATACGGAAAGTGGGACGCATTTGTTGAGCAAAAGAGAGTAAACTCCTTAAAGACATCTAATTAAAAGCTAGAGACGCAAAATTAATGAGTGTCCTGGATTTTCTATTTTGCCTGACTAAGCCGAGGATAGTCGATGGATTAAGTAGATTATTCTGTTTTTTAAATGAATTATGCTCGGTAAGAATATATACAACGTGTAACGTTAAATGCGCAAAACCTCAGACACCCCAACTGATTTTTAATTCAATTGACCTATTTCACAGAGAAAATAAGTCATTAAAAAAATTGTAAAGGTTTTATGTGCTGTTTTAGTTTTACTGGCCATTCTGATCGTTTCTTGCGTCTGCAACGACGCTTTATCGAGGGAGGAGTCGTCACCGTACTGCTGCGCCGCGCTGACATTGGGTTGCTTGACCTATTAATAAATAGACACGGCAACGTTTTTAATAAAGATTTTTTGAAAAATGTGACCTATATTAAAAAGTGGTTCAATTAATTGTGCTCGTTATTCTGATCAAACTATTTTCAGGTTTTACGCATTTAACGTTACGCGTTGTATATATGGGGATCTCGTTGAATTTTTGGAATTAAGTTCCTTATAGTATGTTATACTCTGCACACTTGGCGAAAGAGAGCTAGACAGAAAAAATGTAACATTTTGCCCGTTACGACATTTTTGTTGCGCAACAAAAGTGTCGTGACAGTCTTTCCAAGTGTTCAAAAAGCAAAAGGAACAAGGGACAACTGCAGCCGGGTATCCCGCGACAACTCTCGACTGATTTTTGTTTTCATAATTTTGTCAAGAATTATTGAATCATCCGGTCGATTCTGTAAAAATCTCACCGTGAAAACTTGCGTGGAGTGAGCTATCAGTGTCATTCCACTGATGCTAGGGATTGACCAAGCATATATTTGCAATCATAATCGAGATTTTAATCATATTTTTATGCTAATTCTATTGATTCTTTTATATAATTTCAAAGCTAGTTGTCGTTGTTGAATCGTACTCGTCAAATAATAAAAAAATAGGTAAGTAAGTACCTAAACGTCGAAACACCTTTTCGCAGAATATCTATCACGTGTTTTCATTCAACCACATGCCAATATGTGTGGCATGGAAACATAAACAAAACATGAAAAAGCAAACACCTTTTCACATACAAAACAATAGAACACACATTTTATATGTAACCCGTGTGCTCCAAATGTTGACAAAAACAAAGCGCACATCATATTGCCGTACCTACACCTATTATTAATATTGTAATTTAATGTCAAACAGTTTATAATGGAGCTTTATTGTGCCAACATGTATATCAAAATTCAAACGGTATCAATGTTAACGTCGAACTATGTCACAAATTCCCGATCGCAAATATTCTGGTTATTTGGTCCTATCGCCATTTCGAACCTGTTCGGAAGACGCAATGTGGCACCCTGATAATTTGTAAGTAAAATTCCTGGTTTGGTGTACTGACACCAAACCAGGAATTTTACTTACAAATTAATTATTATTAAACTAAATTTTGGGAATTTTACTTCTGTTTTACATTACTGTATTTGTATTGTGTTTATTACAATGTAATACGAAGAGCAATACCTAGTAAGAGAGGTAGTTGCTGAAAGTCAGCGCTGTTGGCAATAGGTTCGAAGTCACAGCATTTTGCTGAGCAACGACCTGTTCTTGCACAGATGCGACGCACGCAAGGAACATATTTAAGTCGCACGGCTTGGTTGTACTTATTATGGTTTGTTACAAAAGTATAGTTATTTTTCCACTTTGTTTTGATTGTTGTTGTTTTGTTGTCATCTGCCGGTATCGCGCGCGCATCACGGATAAATGTATGTATTGTCAATGTCAATTAATGCGTGTTGTCTTTGGTCCCTGGCTACGTTGACTACGTTGTATATTTTATGTCTTTTTTATTTTTTTATTGGTAACGTGCGTTTTGTTTGTGCAGAATAAACATTTTTTTCTTTCTTTTATTTTTTTCTTTAAGTTAACTATGCAGTAAGAAATTCTATTGTAGGATAATCCCTTGATATACTTTTACCAAAGGAATAATATCTCAAAGATTTTCCATTTTAATAAACTTCGCTAAAGACGTGTTAAACCATATCACACACATTAATGCAACCTTTGAGACGTGTGGAAATGAAGAGACTTTAAACCAACGTACCAGGAGAGTAGAGTTACAAGAAGCTGGAGAAACCTCGGCTGTTCCTAATTAGTGCGAACCGTGGCTCGCTTGTTAACCTAGTTAGAAACGCCGCCGGCGACCTCTCAACAGCCACAGTTTCTTTCAAATACTTTTTGATTTAATGAATAGGTACCCCAGCTATATTTCCTGTAACTTTCCAAAAATATTATCTAGGAAAATTTATACAATTTTCGGAAAAAAATTCTTCCATAGCGTGTTTTAATAACGCGTTGTTCAAGTTTGGTCCCTTTAAACCCACGCTTGTGCATGTATGTAAAAATATATAGATTAATCTTGATTTGTTTTATATAATCTTGATTTGTTTTCCTAAATTGCATGGAATTAGTATGGAATTTATTCTTGCTAAACTGTCGAGAGTATTTCAAGACGAATAATCATTGAATTCCGAACGAAACCGGTGATCTGTGAGTCGGTCTTAAATAAATACAAAAACTTTCACCTAAAATTTAAGGATAAACATACAAAATATTGAAACAATTAAACAAATGAACAACAAAACAAAAACAACAAAAAACCAACAAATAAAAAAAAACAAACAACAACAACAACATGGGGAATTAAACATTGTATTTGAAACATTTTCCTAATTTTAGGTGATATTTTGATGCATATGTGGTTATACAAAATAAATGTAGTAAACATGTAAACTAGTAACCATTCTGATACTCAAAGCTTGCTTATTAAGCTGATATTATTACCCATACATATAGTTTTCATTCTCCTTTCTGACACGTGCGTGAAAACGCTATTTTTATCATTGAAGATAATTGGCTTCGATCCACGCCTGACCTAGACTTCAATTCCCATTTGGACATATTAAACTTTTTTCAATATATCAATGTCTTTTTTATCTTTTGAGTGTTTTTTTTTTGCTCTCAGAGAAGATCTATGACGTAAACAGGGTAATTTGGTTTCAAATAAATCAACAATAGCAGAATTTTTGCTATAAAAATAACAAAAATTCTGTAGAAGACTAATGAAATCTGTAAAGCCTTTTCGGTGTAGAATGAATTACGTGCAAAATAACTAACATACACACGGCATCCGCGATGTGAAATGGGTTGAAACTGTCGCACGAATTTTGTTGATATACATTTTACTTGGTTGAAATAAATTACGTTAGTCATTACTTTATTCTCAGGGGTTAAATATTATGTTACATTCATCTCTTTTACTTAACGTTGGTTTTTGTATGCATATTTTTTCCGCACATGAAATGAATTTCTGGAACATCTTGTCTTTATATCGATGCCGCCACCGTTGCAAAAAGGAATAACTTTTTTTATAAAAATGGAAGTTGACACAGAATTGAATAATGTTGTTCCGCATAAATTAACATCGGAGGCATGGCGTAAAGGAAAATTCTTTAATGAAATGAAAGAGCGTCGATAGAGTTAAAAAATCCCGGTATTTCGCGCAGTGAAAATTTATAAGGCTGGGACGGGTAAAACATGTTATTTTGTATCATCACTATTTCAAAATCTGCTTGTAACAAACAAACAGATTTTGAAGGCTACGCCAATTCGTATAAAAGATATCGTCTAGAATCCGCTCACAACAATTTTGCCGCCTCACAAAGTAAACATATTTGTGCCACATGAAAATTCCAGTACTTATAAAGGACTAAGAAATCTATACAAATAAAACAAAGCCGGGTTAGTTAAACCATTTATAACTCAAGAAAGACTGGACCGACTTTTATGATATTTTATTCTATTTGTTGGATTTGTCTCCGCCCCGAATAGTAGAATAACTATTAGCAAATGGGAAAAAATCATAGGAACAAAGAGACAAAGACTAGTTTTAAATATAACAAACTTCTGCTAAATATTTATTTCAAACCCAAGGTTTTGAGGTCCCTGCAGCTGGTAATCTGTCTTCATAATCGTCCATTACACGAAAGACTTATCTTAGCCACAGATCAAACGCTGAAGACCAATGCTTTATAGTTTTAATACCTAGGTATTATCGTACTTAAAAACACATTTAGGTAACAGGCAGGTGACTAAGTTTTAGTACGCTTTAAAAGTGTTGAAATCGTTAAATCCACCGGCGACATCGACTGTAATATCAACCACAGGTACCTACCTACCTTTTATACAGCGAGAGCTACTTTTATATGACTTTTAAATTTCAACTCGTAATGTTATCTTTTTGTATGGACATTTTAAAACATAATATTATGATTAGGACGTCTGCTTAAAAAGTCAGAAAAAATAAATGTTTCAATATTTTATTTTGTTATTTGTGTACACACAGTAATATACAGTATGGAAACCACATAATATGCAATAAATTATATTATTTCTTTTTCTGACGATTTACATAAAATGAATGAAATCAGTCGCGAAAAAAAACCAGCTGTTCCCCACATTTTGAGGAGTTATGCGAATATTAATTTAGGGAACAGATTTCATTAATTTTATTATTAACTAATTGCTTTTTACAATCTGGTGTTGAAAGAGTAGAACTTAATACTCAATATTAATTGTATCAATTGCCTAATATCAGCCTCCTCGTCAGTCATGAGTGTCAATAAATTTAACGCAACTTTTAGGTCAAAAGTAGACATTGTTTTAGTTTTACTAGATTTACGCAATTCTATTACTTCAGCATATAAACTCTGAAATGTCTCGATATACTTGTAAATTAATTCTGACTCACTCCTTGACATTTTCCCTTTTTGTATATCGCTCGTAATTTGAGCTATATAATGAGAATATTTCATAAAAATATCATTTGCCTCAGACAGTTTCTTAATCAATATTTTTTCTGTCCTACGATCTGGGCCAATTTTGATTAGATAAGCTCTTATTTCTTTAATTTTTCCATAACTTATCATAATGAAAGCTGAATCTTTTTTTTCATACATGATTATTTATCTAATTCATTTAAATCATAATTAGGTTAATTAGCCTTATTAGATATATTAAAATAAAAAAAAAATACGTTTCATCATCACACCGCGTCTTTTACGATATTATATTCGTAACTCTAATATGCGGCCTTAACTCTTCTATTGAAGCCTGATTATTGCTCGCAGAAGCGTTTTGGGCGAGGATCATCCCCTCCTTGGTGGTACTGGTACCCATCTACTCTGGCGATACTTATAAATCGTACAGCCAAAGTAAGAGAGTAGAAACTCTGTTGCACGCAATACAAATTATCACAAACTAACAATTTGTACTAAGTCCCACTCGCACATATATGATCTGTGTTAAAGAATTAAACAAACAAATTTTTATACTTACTATAGTTAAAATACTTTAATCCTGAATTCAATTAATAAAGTAGGTACTTATTACTCAAGACAACCCCTTACAAAGTGAAAATACAGAAAAAACAACGACCGTGTCGCCCGAATTTGTAAAATATCAATTTCATCGAAAGCTTTTAAGGAAAATCCTTTAAAACAACTTTTACGAGACCCCATTATTACCTTTCCTTTTAATTTATTTTCTTTACGGCAACCCACTTTTTCTGGGGCAATAACGTCTTCCTTCTCTACATTGATACGGGAGTCGTGGGCATACAAACCTTTTATACTAACGTGAATGGGATGTATACAAGAAATCCTATCGGGAGTCTTCGTTTGAGAATATAAGCTTTAGAGTACTTACTAATGCTTTCGTTGAAATCGACGCAGATTTTTGTTAGAAAAAAAGAGTAGGAGCTATGGTTTTACATATGGTGTAATTGAAATAACTTTTACGACCGAAACAACCCGGAATTCAAACCCTTGGTAAAAGTTTTTCACTTCGGGATTGGTATTATTTATAAATTGAAATAGTATAAACGATGTCTGAACGTAAACGAGGTAAAAGTAGTAAACAGTAACGTAGCAGATTTCATTCTGTAGTTTCTGCCTTCCCCCATGGTAAGAACGTTAGTATGTATGAAATTGTATAAAGTTTTCCATTATTATGTTATACTATTTCTCTAGAAGAGTTTTGTGAAATTATGATACTCTGACTCACAGAAAACAGGCAGCCAAAACACAATGAAGATGGAAAGAAGTATACAATTCCATAGATTATGGTTTACAGAATGCTGAGTTGCACTGAGAGTAGATTTTTCTAAAATAATCCACTGAACTGATTTTACAAGGGTCTGAGTGCGAATAAAGCTGCGGGTAACAACAGAGTCTTCCATAAGGCAAGTTCGTTGCTTTTCGTTTGTGCTTCATATTACTAATGAAGTTTTCGTAATTATGCTTTTCCAGTACATACAATTTCTCAGGAATGTCTTCCAACATGCATGTAGATTGTAGGTAGGCAGATAGCAAGACATATGAAGCATTTGATTTGTACAGCTGTCCTGTTATGTTTGTGTTCGTTAGTAGCGTGTGTGTGGTGTGTACCTACCTACTTATGTTTGTATTTGAATTTGCAAGGAGTTGAGAGTCTGTACGCGTTGTGAATGCTATGCGGTCTTGTTCCAGTTATACCTATTGGTAATGATTGTAAGAATTACTTAGATTCATCAAGTAATAAATTCTTGTTTTTTTATTTATTTTTTTTCCAAAATGTTATCCCTGTTCAACGAAGGTCATGTCTTTATTTTAGTAGTACCTGGTTAAATACACTACGCTTCAAATATAATAATGGTTTCAGAAAAGCCCTCTTTAACCAATCCCTTTGTTGTGTAAATGTACAAAAAAAATCATCCATTCACGTTTTTGCGGATAGAAGGACCAATATTTTGCGCACAAAATTGTCCCATTACCCATTGTGTACAGAAGCAATAAAACAATTTCACTCACAATATCCGCTGTCTCCTACAGCTCGCGCCGCATCTAGGGATGCGGATGCGGGTGTAGGCGGTCGCTACATCGATCGCGACCCCTGACATTAAATGAAAGACAGGCCGCTCGTTGAGGGACGACCGTAAGCCCCGTTCATACCGTGTGCCGATACAAAGCACTACAGACACTACGTAAAAGATAAACAAAGATAATGTACCTTTTAAAAGGGGCGCCATATTTTTATTTCAAATAAAAACGCAAGAAGAAAGGAATTTTAACATTGAAACAGACAACATTGTCCCTGAAATATGCGAAACAACATATCAGAAGTGTTTATTGTCATCCATAAAACGGTTACGTATAAAACGAGATACATTCCAGCCCTTTGGAACGTAAACGTTCAAATGTAACCATCAGTCAAGCTGCGTATAAACCTTTAACGTCGGCAGTATTATCTGCTATAATACTGGAGCTGCCAGCCCTGCGAATGTAGGGCACTCACACAGCCGCGATGACGCACACGCGCGTGGCCTACGTCACTGAGACTACGCAGTCCGGGCTACCTGGCCCGATCGCGGAGCACACAACATCGTGTCTACGTCACAGTACCCTACTTATATTAAACTCGGCAGCTTAATGTTCTGCGCTCCTGAATCAGGGGTGTGCGTAAAGGAATTTATAGCTTTTCACGCTATTGAGCAGAGCTTTAATAAACCTTTTATGGGACTGTTACATTGGCGTTCAGGCAGGTCAAGTTTATTGATTTAGTTGGACGATTTGCTTTATGGTGCACGCCAAATGTCACGCGAATCTGTTGGTTGGTTTTGGTGAGTGATAGTGCTTAGATGTTTAGCTGCAGATGTTTTAAATTTATTGTTTGGTAGTGTTTTGAGACAGTTGGATACTTTCCAGTACTGGAGATTTTAAGAACGGGCGTTTGGCACGTTTACTCTTGTATACTCGTAATACTACTGAAAGAGATGTTTCCGAGTCTACAACAATTACTAATCATTGTAAACAACCCTATTTTATACATTTCTTGTTAAAAAATAAAAAATCTTTTCCGTGAAAAGTAGGGTATCAACAAGGAGATGAAATCTAGGTACTCTACGGCAATGTTTAGTGGAGTTTCTCGGAAAACGATATAATGGAATTATGAAGTATTAAGTTTTGTAGCATAAAGGTCAAAATCAATTGTTTTTTCGGTTACCTTGAAATATCGACGTAGGGACCTGTGATATGTCCATTTGATTAATATGTGACTTGAGGTTTTTAACTGAAGAAATTCACTTTCTTTTGTTTCATCATCCGTTTGAATTACCCATCAACCGAACGGAGTTCCTGCACTTCACTGTATGTATTTTCAAGCTTTCAGGGTGATATTTTGCAGCACAGATCGACTAGTTTCAAACTACAAATCTTTTGATTTTCTATTAGATACCTACTTAATTATAATTCTGCGTGGTAAGCTGCTGTTTCAAATTGTGTACTGAGGACTCACAATCATCAGTAAAATTTTAATGTTGTCATTACAGATGTTATAAATTATAATACATTGCTCCCTATACGGGCCATACTCACACACGATGTCGAGAATATCATCACAATATGTATGGGAAAGAAGGTCCCATACCACAGTAAACCTTCATTAATATTAACTAGGCTTTACGAGCGTCCCCCGCAATCAATTCCCTTAGCGAATCCGTTGACAAACTGACTAGAATATTTATATGGCCGTCTTATTTAGTCTCTAATAAAGTTTCATATAGTTTCTTTGTTGTTTCATAAAGTAGATAATGGTACGTGGTTGATTGGACAGCAATGTTTCGGGATTGATTCTGTGGCACAAGAAAAACTAGTATTTGTTTGTGAGATCGTGACTAGTTTTGGGTACTTTGAATATCTTGGGGTTGTTGTTTGTTCAATGTTCAGGCAGAAGATACGGATATTCAAAATAGTCACTACGTGACTTCTGTATACCTCTGGGGATGTAAAATGGTACATCTGGCGTTTTATGAGCGAAAGTCTTTGGACTGTAACGTAAATATACTCGTAAATACTCAATTCTCATTGAAATAAAAATTATATTAAAGTATTCACTACAATAACCTCAAAATCGTTTTCTTTGTAAAAATCATCTCCCAGTTTGCTTAGTGTTTATACACACGAGTGACACGCGTCAACGGCATAGGCAACTGCAGCCGTCGACGTGTCAATGGCGGACGACGACGAGTCTCGACGGCTGGTGTTAACGCGTGTCGGAAAAAGGCGTTGACGTGGCGGCTGCCATCGACAACAAGCTGCTCGTATATTTGAGCACAGTACTCAGATACACGAGCGGCACATCTCATTGACGGCTAAAATGGCCTCTGCCGTTGACGCGTGTCGCTCGTGTGCATACACACGAGCGACACGCGTCACCTTTTTCGTAAAAACAATGCAGTAATAATATAATAATAATAATAACGTTTATTGTGTCCAAAAGTTCATACACAAACAATTTTGAGTTTAGAGTCTTCATTTAAGCAAGTAATGCCTGTATTAGAAGACTCCGCTCCTTCACAACAGTAGGTACTTACTTAAAACACAATAAAAAACAGTACATGGGTGTAGTAAAACAAAATATAATTATGTGAGCGAGTGTGTGCGTGTGCATGCGTGTGCATGCGTTTTTGAGTGTACATGAGTGTGATGGATGTGTGGTTGTATGTGTATGTGTGTGTGAATGTACGTGTAGGTATGGGAAGACTGTGTGTGTGTGTGAGTGGGTCGTGTACTTGTATTAAGTTACGGTTTGTAGGAGAGCTTCAGTATTTTCATATGTCAGTGGTTTTAGCCAGTCAATCAACATTTCTTTATATATATGATAAGATTTTGAATATACGAAAATTTCTTTATTTATTTTGTCATACAATTGAGCTGATCGTTTACTAAATTGCATCGATCCGAATTTGGATTTGATTCTAGGTATTTTAACTATATCGTGTTTTCTCCTAGAGTATATATCCGCAATATAAGGTAAGGTTTTGTGCTTTTTTTTTAATTATTTGAGTAATGTATAGTTTCCTAACTGACAATACATCACTAAGTTTGTAGAGCTTCTCTGTAGAATATCTCCTTTTTTTAAAATGCATTATTTTGAGCAATGGAATGCATTATTAGGTAGATAAAGAAAAACATCGTATATTTATAAACTGCTTACCAACAGGCGCTAAGGCTGTCAGAGGGTACGGATTACTGTAATTGAAATAATAGATAGGGAACGGTGTAACATTATAAACATGTCAATAGGTAGAAAGAAATATAGATTTCTCGCCTGACACGTACTTTTTGTGTGATCCGCCTATAGCGACTTTCTTAGCCTTTTCTCAACTATGTTGGGGTTGGCTTCCAGTCTAACCGGATGTAGCTGAATACCAGTATTTTACTTAGAGCGACTGTGGCAGCAAGCAGTCATACTCTTACCAAGGGGTATCACCCTTGGTTCATACCAAGGGTGTTAGGAAAGGGCAAAGGGCAAGGGGGAAAAGTTTGTCTTGCTTCTGACTACCCGTAAGGAACTGTCAAAGATCCACGAATGACAGCCGGGATCAACGGCTTAACGTTCTTTTCGAGGCACGGAGGGGTCTCGATACGTAATGTATTGTCACCCATCCACAAACTGAATGAAGTGTATCTTAACCTTCGATAGACCCGTGCGGCTTTTGTCATTTAGCCATGAGCCCTTCCGTCACAGTGTGTTGCAACAATAACTATCTTTAGCAACTACTCCACCTGGAAAGCATAGTAGATATTTAGCAAAAAAAAAAACGCAAATGGCAAATGTATTTAACCCATTGCATGCCAGCTACGTAATATTACTTTGGTGGTGTTAATAGAAAAGGCCAACTACGTGTTAGTACGGTTACGTAGATGTTCCCTGTTGATTATATTATAGGGCGATCTATACTATTTGGCGTCCTGGAAAGGTAATTTTTATATTCTTTGGCATCTTACGTAGTTGAATGGCCACCGATTATGATTTGATGGTTCTCCTCGGCATTCAATACGTTAAACACAATTCGATTTTTTTTTAATATTTTTTTAATTTGTTTGTTTCTTAACATGACTGAACAAAAGCTCTTTTATGATGAATTAACACACAGAAGATCTCCAGAAACAAATGAATATCAAAATAATAATTCAATACAACCCCCATTTACTGTGAAATCCGTACAAAGCATCTTATCGGACACAGGAATATTATTTAATGGAGGGTCTCTGAGAGCTGTAATAGCGCAAAATTGGCTGAAATGTAATTCAGTGATTGCTTTTCAACAATGACGTTGTTTGTTATAGTTATAGGTTATAGATTAAATTCAATGGTTATTCAAATACTGTTTTCTGTGCGATATTAAAAGTACTTCAACGAAAGAATCAGTAGTATTTTAATTATTTTTTATTATTTTCCACATTATGTATTGTTTGATTGGTCTTGGAAGGTTTTTTTTTTATAAAATATGACTTTAACTTCATTAAAATGCTAACAACGATTTTAATGTGATACTAAACTGCTCTATGTTTCTTACGTCACGACGACAATTAAAGTAACTATTTCATATTTCTGCAACCTTCAAGGCACTTCAAGGCACACATGGTAGACAAAAAACTACCAATTTTCCTGATCAAGTTCTTCAGGTGATAAAAAAACGTGTTTCCATTTTTAGGCACTAACATCTGGTAGACAAAGAGCTGCCAATTTTCCTGGTCAAATGCTTCAGGTGATAACAAAATGTGTTTCCTTTTATTGGGTTCCATACCCAAAGGGTAACAACGGAACCCTATTACTAAGTCTCCGCTGTCCGTCCGTCCATCCGTCCGTCTATCAGCGGCCTGTATCTCATGAACCGTAATAGGTAGACAGTCGAAATTTTCACTCAGTGTGTATTTTTATAATCGCTATAAAAACAAATAATAAAAAGTTAAAAATTAAAGTGGGTCGTCATACAAGAAACGTATTTTTCACCGTTTTTTTCCTTGTGGTACGGACCTTTCCTGTTCGAATCCGACTCGCACTTGGCCGTTCTTTTTCTTACCTCGAGTACCTTAAACACTTTGTTAAACTACTGGTATTGAAATGCAGCAATTGTTCAAGAGACGAACATTACCCGAATTATTCATTGAAACAGAATGCTTTGACATGCATTATGGTATGTTTCCCAATCAGATCGACAATGCCACTGAAACCTTATACATTCCATTGTTCCCGAATCTGTATTGGAACATTTAATTAGTATCAATTCTCATTGCAATGAAATATTTTACAATGCACGTCAAACATAAAGGAAAGGACAGTTTTTTCGTGGAAATTTAATCATTTTTATCATCCATTTTGGAATTTCATGCGAGTATATTAGATTTGTTTTTGAGGGAAATAAATACTACATTGATTTTACGGTTTGATATAAACAAAGAACTTACATATGCGCAATCTATCGTGCGATTCTGTAACCATCTCACCGTGAAAGCTTGGATGAAGTGAACGTGGAGTGAGCTGTCATTCGCTAGGACTAACACTATTAAGTGCTCACTTCACTTATGATTTCACGGTGAGATTTTTCCAGAATCGACCGGCTGTTCTTATGGAGTACATAATTCTGGATCCCCTGTGTTAAAACTTTTCGTCGATTATTAAAAAAAGGGATCTAGAAACATGTGCCGAATTCATGGTTACAGTTTGCGCGTCGGTGTTCTGTATTGTGAACAATATTGAGATTAAAACTATCCTATTACAGGAGACTAACATTATCTGGCTAAATATGAGTGTGTTATCGGTACACCTCTGCATAATCCTGCAGGGCTTCCAAGCGTGATGTTAAGTTAAAATAGGGATTAACTAAGTCTCTAACTGCTAATCATCTCAATTTTTAAGAAAATGAGAGAAACTTAAATTATTAGCCGTACCTACATACATACGATTGTTTCCACACCATGCCTAGAAGATGGATTTAAAAAAAAAACCTAGCAAAAAACAAAGTACACCAATCTATCTATAGATATACTATCAGGTACAACACCATTCGTCATTCAAACACTATAAAAAATCGATACAGCTCATAGCACAGGCCAGGGCAGCTCTGTAAAGTGCAAAGGTACATAAATGCAGCGCTGGTTCTATTAATAGCTCGCCCGGGCAAGCCCCCCCCCCCCCCCCCCACTACCGGCTTCCGAGTCATATTCAAATCGTATGCGAGTTTTGTGAAAGAAAACAAATGAATTGTAATTAGTTTCCGATTAGGAATGTATATTTTGTATCAGTAATTTATTATTCTGTGGAAGTTTAAGAAACATTTTGCGGGTAGCTTTTTGATTATGTGAACGTGATAAACAAATTACGGCCGCCCGGATCTTCTCCATAAGAACCCACTACGCTTTGGAATGGGCAACTAGCTTCATCTTTCTGACTGCCCGACCCCTTGACAATCCAAAAGTGCCTGTAATTGGTTTATTTGATATAAATGCTTTGAGTTGAGTTTGATAAGATTAAGTTAGGTCTGTCTATAGATAAGCCAGTGTAAAGAGCCTGCCGATGCGTGGCCATTCAATGACATAAAGTGTCTCAATGTGACTGTTATTTTACTTGCATCAGGTATTGACATTGAATCATTGAAAATTTTAACATATTCTTAATTTATAACTGGATGGATTCATTTAATTCCAACTAGTTTTAAACACAATGCATAAATATTGCAAATTTTAACCAACAAAGAACTCTAAATAACAAAAGATTTTTATACAAAATGAACCAGGTAAAACTATTCTTTGTGTGGTAATACAAAAAGAAAGAGCCAGTACCAACATAACAAAAAATATGTAAATAAATTGTAAAGCGTATACGATTCTGATTTTCTGCGAAAGGTCAGATGCGTCCCAGGGCGTTCCAATTTGCGAAACGGGCTAGCTTGCTTCCCAGTCCGAGCTATCTATCTCACTCATCAGGTCCCGGGCAAACCGGGATACCTAGTGTTCAATGCATAACAGTTGGCGGAACCAGTGCGAACGATATTCAACTTTATTGCTCTAACAATAACTGCAACTATGAAGGAATTTCCCATGCATGCCTGACCTGTTGCGTCCCCCCGTCATCGTATCGGAATCAAATCGATATTACGTGGGATGCGTCGGGGTAAATTGGAAACGTCATGTGATGTACGTATACATGTAGAGTTAACTGTGAAATATGAATATTACCGTCCGTCGTATTAGTCCGTTGTCTGGGATGACCTAAAAACAAAATCTGAGCTGGCTAAGCATTCAGCCTGATTTATCGAGAGAGGCTAATATATTTTCATGAACTTAGGAGTGGGTAATATATCTTTTAGGATTGATTTTTACATCACCAGATAACTTTTATTGGAGGAATAAAATTGACGTTTGACAGTTTTTGCATGAAATAACTGTCAAAGTTTTTTCAAAATGATTCCTAGATTCAAGTTATTAGATGATTGAAAAATCAGCCCTCAGATGAGTTAGCCTATTTTTTGATAAAGGAATCCTAACGAATCGTCGGCGAACGTCGCAGCTACGTATAAAATACTCACAGAATAATTATAATTGTTTAGTAGCATTTAAATTGTACATTAAGGTTATTCATTAGTATAAGTAGCTTTATTTAGGTAATTTAAATAGCCGTTTGTTTAAACTTTTTGTTTGCGCTTAATGCGACACGTCACATTAATGGGCTTTTGTTTTAAAATTCTATTTATTTTTGTGACTGAATTGGGAATCAGGTCATTAGTTTACCTAACCTTTTGCCTTTTGGGTATATTTGTGTATATCATGATGGGATGAAATTGGCGGCTCGATAGGTTAGGTAGGTAGGGAGGAAGCTTCCCAAATGACCATAATTAAGTACACAATGTTTATGTAAGCTGTGCTGTTAGATTGAGACGTTTTAAAACATAATCTTATAAATATTATATAAAAATCAATTGTATCTTCATCTTATATCGCAGGTTTATGACAAAATCAGGTTTTTGATCAAAAACCGGAAGAAGACAAAATTATTACTTTATGTTATCATAAACAAATAAATCATTATTTATTTTCCCTTAATTAGTTTATTTATTTGAAAAAATAGCAACCGACATAGTTTTTAAAATAAAACTAATCCAGTCTAAGTTTTTGATCAAAAATCTGGATTTTCTCAGGTTTATAACATAAAGTAATAATTTTGTCTTATCCGGTTCTTGATCAATAGCCGCAGTTTTTCATCAAAAACCTGGTTTTGTCATAAACCGGCGACATATACAAGATGTACCTTAATTAAAGCACAACCCCTTAAGAATAGAATAGAATAGAATAGAATAGAATACTCTTTATTATGTACACCATATAGATTACAGACATAAATATAGAAAGGGGTTATTGTACTCATCATTATGAATAATTTTTACTATGGGACCAAACCTGCTCTCGCGAAAAAAAAAATCAGCCGCTCCCTACATTTATGTTCGCATGACTCGTCAAAATGTAGGGAACAGACAGATTTTTTTTCGTGATTTCTGTTTTAGTCCCATAGGAAAAGTCCCCTAACAAGGATCTGCGTTATTTAAGTTACAACTTGTATAAAAATCAATTGCCGTGCGTTAGTCTCGCAAAAACTCGAAAATGGCTCGACCGGTTGTCATGAAGCTTTGGCAAGTTAAGTGCGCTTCCTAATTTAAAAAAAAGAATCCCAACGGTTTTAGCGAAAAAAAAAAAAAAAAAACTAGTCAAAAATCAATCTACATCACATTGATAGATGCTCTATACATTGCAAACAGATAAATTACAGCAGAATTATTTAAAAAAAAACTCGCTACAAAGAAGAAACACACTTAATGTTTTAAAGAGCATATTGAACTCCCCGTGGAACATGTTGCTTCAGAATAATTCGTACGCCACTCAACTCTCGTCCGAAGGCAAATCAAATATTCGCTCTCAACTAATTTGCAGTAAACTACGCACGCTATTGTCAACTTTAATAAACGGATATAACGTCGATAATGGCGTGTAATTGTATAATAAATTATTCGTTGTTTTATTACGTTGAGCTTGCAAAATACGCGCATTGACGTGGAGTTGCGGACACCAGCCGTATTACCTATTACCTACGTTGAGCTTCGTGAAAGGTTTCAGTTTTCTGCGGTAAGAGGATTAATTGTTAGTTTCCGATATAGTTTCGATATTTTATAATGGGATCACAGAATATACTCGTAGTTAACAATAGCTTGATTTGCGTAGAAAGAATATTTTTACAGCTTTTATTTTTTACTCAGATGCATTTGAATTTAATTAAGAAACGCCGATATTTAAAAAGTACAGTTTTCGGGCATGTGTGACCATCTCTCCATAAAATCCAGCTTTCTTTATTATCTGACAGTTTACTTTTTACAGTTTACTATCTACCAGATATTTTTTTATGTATCTGGTAGATAATATCTTGCTTGGAAACAGGCCCTTCTTTAGTTGTATTTTCATTTTTGGAGACGATTTTTTTAGTTCAAACCTTTTTGATATCTGCTCGTATTACTCTTTCATCTTTCATTATTTAGTACAATATTTAGCACATAATATTATTTTCTTTGTTTCAGTACTATTGTTGCATCGCTAGTTAAGTACCGACATGTTGCTAGCGTTCTATTTCACTGTTTCAACATATTAGATTTAACTAGGTAGGTAGGTGTACAGGTGTATTGATTTTAGCTTTGATGTGGTAATTATTGTGTTGGAAATGGTATTCGATTTCAAAAGTAGTTTATTCATATTGAAAGAAGTATGCGACTGTATATTTTACCATTACATGTATGCTCTGTATGTATACTCATGTGTCCACAAATAAAGAATCTTGAATCTTGAACCCCCTACCTACTTCAAAAATCCTTATCACGCGAACACTTCCCACAAATAAAAGCACTGATTCTCTTGTGTGAACTCCTATGATGCCCATAAATTATTTGGCCATACAGCTTCCTGACTCAATGTTAATACTGATCTTATTCTAGATTTAAGAGTAGTCTGACGAAGAGAACTTTGACGACTCGTAGAGGTAGCGTAGCGCGGCGTAGCGGGCAGTGCTACGGTCGTAGCGCAGCATGCCGCTACGCGTATATGCTACGCCGACCGACAGCTAACTATTCAGATTTTCCGTTTCTCATGAAAAGATCCTTTTCACAAGCATCGTTTTCGCTCTGTCTTCAAAAATCTAATTTTTATGTTCCAATAAAAATACTAAACTCAACTTCTACTAAATATTTATTCCTCAATTTTGGAAATTGCATATTCCACTGTTTTGTCTATCTCTGCATCATCCAAAGGTTGACTGGTAGAAAATGCCAATGGCATTAAGTCTACCTCTGTACACTTGTGTGCTTGAAGTATTACATAAATAAATCTATGATATTATATGAAACAACTATTGGTTTTTCTGCACATGCAGTGTTAAAAGCAGCAAAGAAATGTAACGAAATCCAAGAACACAGGCGCTCGATGAGAGGGAGTGGCTGGGAATGAGTGGCGATAATTAACCACTCATTCCCAGTGCGGGTTGGTAGATGTCACATGTCTTCGAAATTTTTGGTTCTAGAACAGGCCGGCTTCCTCACGATGTTTAGCTTCGCCGTTTTGAGAGCAGTGGTGATGTAATAATTTACACAAAGTACACGGATTGTCAGGTTTCGCATCTACAACTCGTAAGTCGCGGCCATTTCCACCACTGCTGACGAAATCCAAATACCTATTCATATATTTTATTTAGTTATGTTGGCCGAAACCTGCGGAGGTTCCGCCCCACAAAACCATCAAGTCACTTTAAAAATAGCAGGTATTGTTCATATATTTAGTAACGTATTTCTAATGCTCATATTATTTTACTTAGACAGTTAGTAGTACTATCAATATATGTCATCGTAACTCATTGTAAACCACCGATCGATATTGTATCGAGTTTACATTAAGTGCTCATACACACGAGCGACACGCGTCGACGGTAGAAGCAACTTTGTCCGTCGACAACATGCTGCTCGTGTATTTAAGCACCGTATACAAATACACGAGCTGCTCATTGTTGACGGCCGCCGCTGACGCGTTGACGGTGAGTGTCAACGGGTGACGACGGCTGCAGTTCCAGCCATTGACGCGTGTCACTCGTGTGCATGCACACTAAAAGGAAAACTTTGTTTCCTGTTAACATCATTATAGTAACATTGTTAAGTTTTAAACATCAACCCGAAAATGGAAAGCTCTCATCCTACTTAACTAAATTACGTTCATTAATTAACACAACACGTGTACATAATTTACACGTTGTTTTCTCAGAATGGAGAGGAGTTCGTGTTGCTTGTATTTTTAAATAATTTTATTTCGGATCCTCCACGTATAACTGATTTGCATGTGTAATTTATAGAACAGAATAGCATATAATACTCTTTATTGTGATCAAAATATAAATTACTGTTATAAATGTAGAAATTTTACAAAGGGTGACATAGTGGGCGGCCTTTTCGCTAAGAGCGATCTTTTTTAAAGACAACCTTTGGATTCATTAATTATGTGTGACTGAAATTTTATTCACTCAGGTCGAAGGCACTTATTAATTTAGATATTATATAATATTTCAAGTTCACAGTGCCCTTTTAGTTTCACCAAGTCCGTCTGTCCGTCCATCCGCAAATCCGTCCGTTCGCAGCTTAGCTAAGAGACTCTTATTACTGGAAAGCTATAATTTGACGCCGACAAAGTGGATGTTGTTGAACTGTCAAAATGAAACCCATTGCTACTGATAGTGTGTTACGCAAGTACCCTGCTGGTGGCAGGCACATCAACGCGCAACCTGTTACAATGGATTCAGTACACGATTCTGAACCAACTGACCGTTGAAAATTTTCACCGGTTATTAAAAAAAAAATCCCGATACATACATTTTTCGCCGCGTAGATATTGCACTTTTCTATGGAGAAGCTGATTTTTTTATTTTTTATAAACGATAAAATTTTCTGCGCTAGGGGTCTATAGTCATTTGCTGAATCCATGGTTACAGCGGCACGTCGGTCGTTGATTCCTGCCACCCTGTATGGATATGCCGTTGGTGTACTTATAAATAAATGAAGCCACGCAGGTACATAGGTACTTCGCTTTGTACTTAGTTCTAGGTGGCATGCTCCTAGCGAACTAACTATTTTCCTAATGCACTGACCACACTGACGCTTGGTGCACACTGAATTACTAATTTGTCACTGACCCGAGCTACGCTACTCATCAGATGCCAAGTGTGTCACCAGACGAGGCTCCTAACTGTGTGGCTTAGACCTTACGGTTTCAATATGACAAACCTATTTGTAGACTCTTGAATATTTCTCACCTATATTCCTACTATCCTACTTAATATTATAAACGCGAAAGTTTGTGAGGATGGATGGATGTTTGTTACTCTTTCACGCAAAAACTACTGAACGGATTTTAATGAAACTTTACAGTAATATATCTTATACATCAGAATAATACATAAAATACTTTTTATTCCGATATTCCACCGGGGTCGACACTTATGCGGGTGAAACCGCGGGGTGCTGCTAGTATTCTATAGATGTCTTCTTTTGTGCGAATATCCCTAATGTAAGCCTTCCGTCTCAGAAAGTCTGAGTATATTCTTAGAAGGCATAATTTTCCTTAAAAACTCTCCACCAATATATCTTCATTATGATCCAACTTCAGTTTTAATTCCGCGTTCGACTCTCAGACAACGACAGGCCATCATAACGCTAATCTTTTACCAACTCCAGTATTTTATGTTCCTTAATTTGGCAGTTTAATTACAGTAATAAATACAGACTGAATATTTGAAAAGTTGAGCTATAAAGTGAATCCATGATTAAGAGATTTAACTGCCCTGAAATTTTCATAGAATGAGTGAAATGAACGATTTTGAACTTTAATTACGTACGTTTTCTATTTATAAGTAACCTTTATCTTGGGTTCCACGTGTAGGTACATATTTGGTAATTGGACGAACCAAGGTTATTATGTCTCATGTAACGTGTATTAAATGGTTTCTAAATTGACAATTTGAAGTGGAGAACTTGTCAAATTCTAGCACTACAGTGAAATACCATGGAATTATTAAAAAAAAAAATTACAAATGGAACTTCGCGGGCTACATTTAAGAAATCATTTTAAATATTATGCTTAAAACGATTGTTATAAAAATATTATTTTTGACATTTTCAATCTCAAATAGCAGCGGGGGGGGGGGGGGGGGGGAGGTAATAAAAAAAAATAAAGGTAATAAATAAAGGTTGTAGACTTTCGTTGTCATAGTAAAAAATGCTCACTATGTTATTTCCCATAAGAAAACAGTACTTTTATTTTCTGGCCGGCACTTTAATTTTTAGATACGAAATGAATTTATGTAATGAATGTCTTTGTTCAGCCGTTAAAATGTGAAAGCGTAACGAAAAAACTTATTTTCGTATTTATATTATTAGTTAGGGTTAAAACTAAGGTAAGTTCAAACGAAATGTTACTGTTTTGTTGTGAATAGAACCACTATCCATTTCTAACAATAGAATCTCATAGGAAACGTATGCAAATAACATAAAGATAATATAAAACTCGAGAACATCCAACAAAAAAAAGAAAACAATACTATATTGATGCCTTAAATCAACCCTTTCCTATTGTATTCTGAATAAATACGAGTATTGCATGGAAAAAACACTATTATTATGATTGATTTTCTAAACATATTATTGTTATTTCGACTTCACTACACGACGCCATGAAAGAGGTTTTCACTTCGTCTTATAAATTATAAATACAAAAACAACAGAGACTATAAAACCGTAGGCTAATTTATGACTGAATAATATATAGGCAACAATGTGTAAAAATATATAGAAGATCCATTCATTTTGTTAATCCTAAAAGGAATCGCCCATATTTTTTGCAAGGGGGCGTCGAAAAAACAACTTTTGCTAAGAAAGTTAAACAGCGTCTTTCTTTTGTTTTCTTTTTGTTTGCAAAGGGTGGTGATGATGACCACAATCTCCGTCAATACTACGAAGTAGAAAGGCAACAAAAATACAGCACGGTTGTGATCTGTTGAGATGAGGGCGAGCATCAACATTTTTCTTCCAACCCTGGTGAATATATAAGACCTTCTTGACCGCCAAGCCACTGCCTTATTACAAAACAAGTTTTATCTATAAATGTAGGTTTAAACCATCCAGCCATTTTTGAATTTCGAACTATATTCCTACAAAGTTAAGTTCTAATTACCAATAATGAGGTGACATCTAAGCGACATTTCTCAATTTCATGTAAATAAACAATGAACTTGACCGTGCTCGGAATAAAGAACAAAATACAATAACTGGCTCGAAGTTCTGTGCTTGGACTTTACATTACATCTCGTTTTGTAAAGAGATAGCTAGCGTTTAGTATCAGATGCTTTAAGCTACGGTTCCTAGAAGATCAGTGGCCACCAGACTATAACAGCCGTCAAGAAAATCTGTAATGTTCACCAGTATTTGACATTAAGGTATCAAGAAACCGCTCTGTATTTGGATAGCTGTTTTTGTGTGACCGTTCACCGCTTTGTTAAGAAACCAAAGCTGTACGAGTACAGGCAGAAGACTGGTACTTCTGAACCTATTATTACTTTATTTAGTTATTATATGTTTTGCCATCAAGTCTAGACTCAAAGGACGATACTGATGTTGATCAGAAATTTATCTCATACTATCGACGAAGAAAAGTTCCAGAGAGACTTTTGCTGATATGACTTGTAATATAAGTTGACGGAGTCTGATAGCAGAAATTAATGTTCATAAGTTACTAAGGGATTTGAAGGGTTTATCTGTACGTCTGTAACAAAAATTAGAGTAGTTAATTGTTTATGTACAAGCCATTAAAGTTAATATTGATTTTTTTACATGATAAGCTGGTATTAGTTAAGAAAAGTAATGCCTAAAAGGTTTGTAATGCCTACCCAGTGCGAAAAAAGTTTAATATTGTTGTACAGGCGCCAGCACATCAAGCTACTACAATCTGTCAAATTTCTGTAATAGATTTTCAACTTTATCGCTAAAGCGTAAAGTTTAAAGTTGATTGGGAAAATTTGACAGTTTCGGGTAGCTTGATGTGCTGGCGTTTGTACCTGGGTTGCTAGATACAGAGCAAGAAACCGGCCAAATACGGTATCCTTCGTCTACGGACTCGCATACGAAGTATTCCGTACCATAAGGCAAAAAAGGCGAAACAACACGTTTATTTTACTGACAGATCTTTAATTTTTTGTAACTTTATTTTATTTTTATTATTTGTTGTTTTAGCGCAATAGAAATACACACTCTATGAAAATTACAACTGTCTACCTATTACGGTTCATGAGATATAGCCCGCTGACAGACAGACGGACGGACGGACGGGCAGCGTAGGTTTAGTAATATGGATACGTTGTCACCATTTGGATAGGGAACGCTATATAATGAACAAGAGTATAACAACAGCCTGCGATGACCCAGAAAAAACTTCAATGAAATCATAAATCGTTGGGGTGCAGACAGGAAAATAAATTCATAATAATAATAATGAATAATATTAATAATTTCCGTGTTACAGTCATTTCATACAGCAGCTGTCAAACAATGACAGTTGTGATTTGAATATACGGCCAATCCAAGTTGGTACGCTTAAACAATGAATTTCCCTGGTCCTCGATCAACATAGACCATTCAGGATGCTTATATACGAGTACCATACAAATAGTTTATAAAAGATAGAAGAAATAGTATTACGAAAACATACCATTTGTAAGTATGTCAACGAGTTGTCAGTTTTTATAGGTTTACTAATAGTGTCTACGGCCCCAATTACATAAGAAAGGTAGTAAACAAGACTTGTACTTAGTAGCACTTGTACCTTTACGAAACTCTTAGTGTATGTCTCATAACTAGGAACTATATTAATTAGCTTGTCATAGTACCCCCCCCCCCCCCCCATGAAATTACGCTTATTACAGATTGGGCGTATTTTCGCCGTATTTTGAACGCTCACACGATCACTTTACGACAACATTGATGCTTTCAGACTTCGTCACATTACACTCGTTATTTGTTAACGGTAAGGTATGTCCAGACAGAGCGAGGCAGTGCTTCATAGACCTAACGACAAGGGGACACAAGAAACATGGAACACGACGGAGGAGGCCTATATTCATTAGTGGGAGGAACAAAGCTGTCCTTTTTAACTTGGAAATTTCCTCTTAATTACCATTTCTATTGCAGACAACAGCCAACCCTTGTCAGACTTTGCCAGCCCTTGCCAACGGTTTCCTGTACCAAAGAAAGCATCAAGTCTCATAAATACTGGTCTAAAACCTATATGAACAAGTACCAGATTTGAATGGATAGCCACGCATGTGACGATTGCCTCAGGTTGAGGCATCTGACATAAATAAATGCATTTGCGGCGAATGCTCGCACTACCTGTACGCACCTATACATTTTTGAAGTTGCCATTTTCATCGTATACTTAATATTTCTTCGTATTCTATGGTTTTTCTGTGTCAACGGTACAAGCGCGCCACGTATCGACACAATAAAAATCTTTTACGAACGAAAAAGCCTTAGAAGCTCGAAAATCACGAGCTGCGACAAATAGTGAACATACCTACTTCCACACATACTTACTTGTGGATACACACTTTCACTTGTTATCAAACGTAAAGATACGCCCGTATCACACGTACGTGCAAAACGTATACCATGGTTATGCCAAAAAACCGCTCAGTCTGTAATGGTCCTTATAGAGATTAAAAGCATCTAGATAATAATAAAAATGTGTGTCAAGCATAAGCAGTTTATTCATTGTTGGCTTTTAGTCCAAAGTGCGTTGACACTGTATAAATTCGATATGGACATAAAACTCGGAATCACGACTAGAATATTAATATGGACAAGACTAGGTTTATATCTGAAAATACACATAAATATAACAAAGAGCAATATACTTCTTAAGTTGAAATAAGTAAAGCTACAGATAGCACGCAAAATAACAGAGCAAAATAATAATATTTTAAGACCAGCTATTCTCATGAAGAATACTATCTTTGAGGCTTTATTTAAACAAATAATCGACTACAAAAACAAATTAACCGAGCCACCAGCAGCCAATAAATAAAATCAACAGTGAAAAATTCTTCAGGATTATTTTGGCCCACTTTACATAAAACCAAACGCTTACATTATAAGCTTCTTTAATGCTGCTTAATATTTATGAACCAATTTCTTCTGACTAATGGCGCGTTGTTTTGTTGATAATATTTAATATATTGCTTAAATTAACAGTCAGGAATACGAAATTAAAGGTGCCTTGGAACACGTGCCTGAATTTTGCAAGGCTAAAATTATCCCGGCTTCTTAAATTATTTATACGTGGAAGAATAATTCTCGCGACTTTCGGTAAGACTTGAATATGAAAGAATGACGAGATAAAGGAAAAATGTTTCCCAGCACGTTATATTATTTCGACATAACATAAGAGGTTTTCGTTCTTATCAAATTTTTGGCAAAATGTAGCTTAACTGCCACCTAACCCCACCCGGGGGAGAAATTATTATAGACATTATATGTTACGTAGCTGGTTTTGGGATTTAACAGTTCAACTAATGAGATTACACGAAACCTACGCAAATTACAAAGACCCACATAAAGTTCAACAAGACTGTCTGGAAATAGCTCCTAGTTTTTGGCTACAAAAACATTAACGAGGAGAAATGGACCACGTTTTAGTACTTGTTTAGGTCTTCTGACATACGTCCACCCGAAATTACCTTTTCTAACACCACTAAAAATGTCACGTAACTTCACTCATTCCTACATTTTAGTGTCGTCTAAAGGCTAGCGCACATTTAGGCTAGCCGCACTGCAACTCAAAATCCTCTTATGTCACTTTCATACATTTGGTATGAACCAACGTACACTACAGCTGGACCGTACCACGGTTTTTTGTATGGGGACAATCGCATCCCCAACAGATTTTTATCAAGTATAACCTACTTTTAATATTGATCTACGACCACAAATCTGTTAGAACATAGGGCTGTTTGGCCTACGCAAATGTCCTGCAGATCTCGTAGCGTCGTGACGGGCGTTGAGCTCCCTAAATAGGGTTGAGCTAGACGATGACTGATGCAAGCATGCCGTCTGTTGGGACAGGTCGAGTTGACCTGGCGAAAGTACTCGCGTCGCTGTATCGGTGGCGCGAGGAAATGAGGGCGCGGGGCGAGCGACCGATGCAGCGACACTGGTAGCTGCGTCGGTCTCAGCTCCGCGAGGTCCTGGTGGCGGAATGGCGGGACAGGCTTTTGCGCCCTACCGCCGGCCTCGTCACCATCGAGGCGGTCCGGCCGGTGCTCGAGCGCTGGCTCGGGAGGAGGCACGGCTCCCTGTCGTTTCGGGTGACGCAGGTGCTCTCGGGGCATGGTTGCTTCGGGAAGTACCTGTGTCGCATAAACAGGGAGCCGGACGCTCGGTGTCACCACTGCGTCGACTGCCGGGAGGACACGGCGCGGCATACGCTGGCAGAGTGTGCCGCTTGGGAGGAGCCGCGCCGTGCCCTCATCTCAGGAGTAGGCAGTGACCTGTCGCTGCCGGCCGTGGTGGAGTCTATGGTCGGCAGCGAGGAGTCCTGGGACGCGGTGGTTTCCTTCTGCGAAACAGTCGTCTCGCAGAAGGAGGCTGCGGAAAGGGAGAGGGAGATCTCGTCCCCTCACCCGGCCCGCAGCAGGCGCACCGGGCGTCGGCGGAGGGCGGATAACGCCCTCTTCCAGCCCCCCTAAATGGGTCCAGGGGCGACGGACTTCGGGACGTCCGTCGCCCCCCACACATCAGGACCCGAGGCGGCGGCGCGTAGTGTTCCACGCGCGCCCCTCTTAGACGTCGCGGGTGGAGTTTAACACCTCACTCCCCCCCCCTGACACGAGGAGAGGCCCGCTGGAGCGGGCCAGCACCAGCCGGGGGTTGCGGAAGTATCGTTCGTTCCCGCGACCCCCGGCGTAGGTGAGAGAGGGAACACCGGGGTGGTTTTTAGTCAGTAAGAGTCTGACAGACCCCGCCGCCCGCCCCAGGGCGGCGGACATCCATGAGGATTTTCCACCCCGAAACAAAAAAAAAAAAAAAGGTCGAGTTGACCTGTCCAGACAGACAGGCCCTTCCAGACATGACTAGAGCTACGGCCTGCTGCATCTGTAATCTGCTCTTACCTATAGTAGGTATTTCTCAATTTATTTTCGCGGCTAAATCTTCGCTCACTTTACCTTCTAACTTGAAAAGGTTTGAATAAAAGGTTTTAAGATACACAAAACTTTCGTCTAGGAACACTGTCCTCAGGTACGTATCCCGGATTTCGATCCTAATCAGCAACCGAACTTAGTTTAATCCTTCATTCAAGTTTTCTGACAAGGGACATCCGAAACAATTTCCAATAAGGACAGTTCGGCTGGAGGATAAGACTCGTGTCAAATCTGTTTTGTTTCTGTTCAGTCATGTGTAAGCTTTGAGGATTTTTTCTCTTTACATTTAGCGGTGTTTCAAGTGTAATGGCGGATTTTATCCGTTGGGATTGATGGGAAAACGTAGGATTTATCTCTTGTGAATTGCACGATTTTGAGATGTTCTTCAGGCAAGGAAATTGTACAATTTTTACAAAAATAATAATCTGATCTTCGTATACATGTCATTCAGTTATAGGAAACTGGTTAAGAAAGTACAAGAGACTTTTTCTCCAGGATTTTTATCCCCCAATGATTTAATGTGACTAAAGGAATATACAATTTACGGGCACTTTGAATCTCAACATTATACCAAATTAAAATCGAACGACCCTACTTAAAATACAACCTCTTAACCCTTTATTACGAAATGAAGCTGACGCCAGACGAAAACGTGACAGTACATAACCCACATTCCCCCAAGTTATGTTCAACATAACCAACACAAATGTGGGTTATGAATCCTGCTTTTACGACAGTTTTGGTACACTCGTCCTCGTGGTTTCTGCCAATAAATAACATCTGGTGCGCGCGAAACTTTGCAAATGCCGAACCGAAAACAATTTTATGTCGGTGCGGGATGGATATTGATTATCGCTCTGTGTGTACGTTTTTTACTGACCTACTTGTTTTTTGAATAAGGTCTTGTTATTTATTGGCCTTGTAGAGAGGCTGCGGTGCAGTTAATTAATTAAGACAAAAACTAGTGTTTATAAATCTTAACTTAGGTGTCCTAGGGCTGATTTTTCCATCCAAAAGCTATCTGGCGAAAATTTTTAAATTATTCTTCAAATAAAGTTATCGGATGATTGAAAAATCAGCACTTAGCCAGCATAGCACTTTGAGGAAAAAAATTTAATTCAATCGTTTGGAAACATGGTGTCCATTTGCACATACTTTGAAAGTGTCACATTTATTTTCATGGTCACATCTACCTTTTTCTAATAAATGAGTGACAAGAAAATTATGTTGCAGGTATAACATAACATATCAACACGCCTGTTCCTCTGAAGGGTTAGTTAGAGGTGTACCATCGAGGAAACTTACATATACCGTAAGGGCTATTCTTTCTTGCAGCGCTCGGCCGCTATGGTAACGCTTCCTAACGGATGTGGTCATCGTGTACACAGGATTTTGTTTCCAAATTGTTTCCTCGATGGTACATAGTACATCCATATCTTGCCAGTCATACTTCGCAATCCATGTAATAGGGGGCGAGAATGTTGCAACTGGACCCAAATCCAGCCTCCCAGAGTCAGATCGTCCCAGAGTCAGATTTGAGCGCAGGTGGGTAGTGAATAATTCATAAAAATGGAAAACCCAATAACACTATGCCCGACCTGTGGAAATCGAACCCATTACCTCCTGCTCAGGCTAGCGGCCACTAGTAGACCAACGAGGCAGTAGTAGGTATAATAATATTTAATTAATGTTCGTTAAGAGTGCAGAGTTCCTCTGGGAAATTCAGCCTTTGTGATAAATTAATAGGTAGCTTGGCAAGCTTCTTACCGAAGTATTCTAGGTTTTTCCTTGTAATAAAATACGGTACCTACTTTATTAAAGAACTAGACTTTCTTTGCTCTCTGTTAATTTTTTGATAAAATCTTATGAATATTTAATGCAAAAAAAATTTGATCCTATAGTCTAGAGCATTGATTTTCAAAGTGGTCCACGTGGACCCCCAGAGGTCCACGGGAAAGACGCAAATTTCCATAGTTAGATCTAATCTTCACATTTTTTGTGGAGTTTTGGGAAAATGGTAGAAATGTGTCTGCAGGGGGTCCACCGGAACCAGCAAAATTTTAAAGTGGTCAATGAGAAAATAAAGTTTGGGAACCTCTGGTCTAGACGAAAATTAATATAGGTTAAAAAAAGATAATTTACTATGCTACAGAAAAAATTTCATCTTTTCTGTGATCCTTTTTTTGTTGTTCGAAGATTTTAACGCCTGCGTATTCTTGCCTAGTTTGGGGTCAATGTTAAGCGCCCTGTAATCTTTTTGTCAATAAAGTTTTTATTATTATTTATTTATTTACCTATGTCCTGCCTGACTCGAAAGCATTTCACAAAAGACAGGCTCATGATTTGTGCTCGTAGATCAATGTTATAAGTACGTAGGTAATACTTGCAATTAACTTAATAAAAAGTGAAAAGGCAAGATTTCAACAAAAGAACCTAATTCATAAAAAAACATTCTCAAGTGACATTCAGTCATTTACATAATTTACGCGTCACATCAAAAATAACATTCTTCAATCACGGCCAATTTACTTTTTTTATTTATTTATTTGTTAAAGGCAAACCAACAGCTTCTGTATACAGCTTTACATAAGAATAATAATAGTTACAAAGCATCAGACTTATACAGTCGCCAATAATAGGTCGACCAACATTCTAAGTGAGTAAAATAACACTTAATTATTATTAGCTATTAAAATCTTGATAAAAGAATTACGACATAAAATAACAAATAATCGAATTAAAGTAAAAAGAAAACATAAAGAAATTACAAGTATATCACTACATAGTATAAAACAAAGTCGCTTCCCTGTCTGTCTGTCCCTATATATGCTTAGATCTTTAAAACTCCGCAACGGATTTTGATGCGGTTTTTTTCAATAGATAGAGTGATTCAAGAGGAAGGTTTATATGTATAATACATGCATAATATAGTAGAGAAACACTGATAATTTTAGAGGTTTCTAATGTGATGTCGTAAATAAACACATTTTTTGCGCTTACATTGTAAACGCTGGCTGAACCATTCGAGATAGATCAAAATAATGTACTACAGTATTGTACACCTTAAAAAGCTCTACAAAAAAGTCCGCGATGGTATATGTCTATCTCTTAGGGATAACCCACAATAACTATTTTTTATCCTTAACTTTATACGAGAAATATTGGCTCTAAAATTATCAGTGTTTCTCTACTATATAATGCATGTATTATACATATAAACCTTCCTCTTGAATCACTCTTATCTATAAAAAAAAACCGCATAAAAATCCGTAGCGTAGTTTTCAAGATCTAAGCATACATAGAGACAGACAGACAGCGGGAAGCGACTTTGTTTTATACTATGTAGTGATCAGCATTGCACCCGTGCGAAGCCGGGGCGGGTCGCTAGTTCGTCATAAGCCCCAAAACCAAATAAGAGTACATTTATGCGTAACAAGAATTTGAACAATCAACATTGCCTTATTGGTCTAGTTGTCCCAAGCATGAGCATGAGGTCCTGGGTTCGATTCCCGGGTCAGGCAAAATGTTATTGGATTTTCCATCTGGAATTTCTCAGTGGCAGCCCGGAGTAGCGTTGAAAAAAGTAGGGGAAATTCCCGTTTCTTTCCAATTCCATTGTTTTTTTCAATGTTTCATTCGGAACTAGCACGTAAATTGATAAAACTATTTATACAACTGACAGCTAGAATACTAGATGCACAACAGGGGGGGCGGAGTTAATGCATAGAATATCGTAAGTTAAATATAGTAAGTATGGATTTGATTAAAAAAAAAATGTTTCCCGTTTCTTTCGTATTTTTCGATATAAAAGAAAAAAAAAAAAAGAAATATACATTGGCAAATTTTCTTGAAACTTTCGAATGAAACATTGAAAAAAAACACCGGAATTGGAAAGAAACGGCAATTTTCCTTGCTCTTTTCAACGCTAGCGCGGAGTCCGGATTTGTGCCCGGGTGAGTGCAATACGCTCGCCCTTATTACGTGGGACTTACCTAAGCATAACTGACGAACTATGGATGAACTATAGGTACAGACGCCAGCATATCAAGCTACTACAATCTGTCAAATTTCTTTAATGGATTTTCAACTTTATTGCTAAAACATTAGGTTCAAGGTTGATTGAGAAAATTTTACACTTTCGGGTAGCTTGATGTGCTGGCGTCTGCACACTTCTGCCTAACCTTTTGGGAAATACACACATGTTATGTAACATCTTTGTCTACCCTAAAACAAGAACAAAGCTCCGTGTAAAGACGAGCTGAAGAAAACTGCCTAATAATGTAAAAAATTCTTTAAAACAAAATTGTTTTTACTATAACTAATAATAAATGATTATGGCCACAAGGCGCTATTTGGCCTTTAATACGAGTATAACTTTATTAAACCCTAAACGCCTCGAAGTTTTTGCCTCGTAGGCACCTGTCTATGTACAGCTACAGACGCCAGCACATCAAGCTACTACAATCTGCCAGATTTCTTTAATAGATTTTCAACTTTAGCACTAAAGCATAAGGTTCAAAGTTGATTGGGAAAATCTGACAGTTTCGGGTAGCTTGATGTGCTGGCGTCTGTACATGTTTTATATTCTTAATGAATGTGGGTAATGTCTTGAGTATCTTTTTTGTTACTTGAGAGTCTTAATGAGAAACTATAATAGGCTGAAAAAGTTGAAAAGTCTTGTATTACAGACTTCAACTCAGATGTTTATAAATCACCTCATTTCGCAGGTTTTGCAGTTTGAGTTTCTAAAATCTGTTCTTTTGTGTAAACTTCACATACCTACGTGTTGGGTATGTCTTAACACTATAATAATTAATAATTCATACTTGAAATGACTTGTAAGTAGTTGTGGTCCTTGACCCCAAAAAATCAGTTAGTCATGTACCCATCACATCTGCGAAGTTTCGCTAGCTAGTTTAATTTGACCCTGTCTAGGTAATACTGGTTACGGATGAAAAAATTGTCACGTTCGCGCACATTTTCTCTTTTCTCATATATAGGCACGAACTCATCATCATCTGCCTAGCCTTTTCCCAAGTATGTTGGGTTCGGCTTCCAGTCTAACCGGATGCAGCTGAATACCAGTATTTGACATGGAGCGACTGCCTATCTGACCTCCACAACCCAGTTACTGGGTAATACGAAACCTCTTGGTAAGACTGGTTGTCAGATTCATTGGTTGTCAGGTCTCGGTATGTAAACATGGTCACCCATCCACAGGCCAACCACGGCAAGCGTAGCTTAACCTGATCGATCGACCTGTGCGGCTATTATTAGTTAGTCACTGGCACGAAATTGGTAGATATAATTAGCAAAATCGTTTCGTAAGTATGATAAACATTTTAGGCAATCAGTAAGATGATTTAGGGGTTCATTGTCCAGGATGCGTTGTAGCTACGGACATACCGATGGCGAGGCGAGAATTTTCGTAACAGGTAAGTAACTTTGTGCATAGTATTAAATAGTGTTTAAAAAACCATCGGGGCGAGGACTTCCTAACTGATTACTTAAGTAGACTACAGTGGTTGTTCCAAAGGGCAGACGGTAGGAATAAATAAATAAATAATATTCCACAACTTACACACAACGCCATCTAGTCCCAAACTAAGCAGAACTTGTGCTATGAGTACTAGACAACTGATAAACATGCATATATATTTCTAAATACATACATATTATGGATAAATTACACCCAGACAAAGAACAAATGATCGTGCGCATCACACAAACATTTGTCCAGGGTGGGAATCGAACCCACGACCTTGCTGACCACTACACCAACAGGCCTGCCTGGAGTCATATGAAACCCTCGCCTCTGGTACTTCCATGTATTTCCATAGTTTGGCTTTTAATAGTTTGGAATGTTTCATGTCATTCCATTTCAGAACATTTCTAAGTACTGCAGACCTTTTCAGTCAAAGCTCCAAGTTTGTAATAACTTTACTTAGCCAACGAATTACTTACGCTCACATTGGTTCTTAAATTATGTTTTGGAACAGCTGTTCCTGCGTTTAACCTTTGTACCTATTTTTAGAAGCTTCATGAAACACCCACGGACGTTAGGGAAGCATGTTGTTATCTGAAGAAGGCAATTAAATGTTCTTGCATAGTGGAATAACGCAGGGCTTGTGGCTTGTGGCTAAGTAATAACAGCCGCACGGTTCGATCGATCAGATTAAGCTACGCTAGCCGCAGTTGGTCCGTGGATGGTTGACCATCTTTACATAGCAATACCCCTCCGTGCTTCTGAAAGCACGTAAATCCGTTACGGGTAGTCAGAAGCGCAAAAGTCTGACAAGCAGTCTAACCAAGGGATATCGTATTAGCCTGTAACTGGGCTGTGGAGGTCAGATAGGCAGTCACTTCATATAAAATACTGGTATTCAGCTGCAATCGGTTAGACTGGAAGCCGAACCCAACATAGTTGAAAAGGCTAGGCAGATGATGATAACACAATAGGTACTACTCTAAGATAAATTCTTGAATAAAACGCTAGTAATAGTAACCGCTATACTATTTATAGTGGTTACTAAAAAAACATAACATTTCTGCTGCAATACAAACTATTAAGAAGCTTATCTTACTAACCGGATCATAGTTCCTTGAAAATGTTAGCGTGCTTGACGAACCGTTATATCACGCAAAAATCGTCATTCAAAATTGAGCTATATGGTCCTTGTGTTATGATTGTAAATTGACTGTTTCAAGGTGAGCCGTCTTCGCTTAGGAATATTTACGTAGACGAAACATCGGTGAGGTTAAATTAGGGTGAATATAGGTCAAGGCAGGGTTTAGGCTCGGGAAAGTTGAATAACGTTGGAGCATAAAGGTTAAATTTGTTACCGTGCTCCCATTATCGGAAATCTAATTGTGTGGAATTCCGTATTAGGTACAATCCATAGTTTTTTTTTTTTTGTAGATTGATTTACGAGTACACGATTGTGGTGGGAGTAACTCATGTGTGTTAAGATTGATGTATCAAATCAAGGTTCGCTTAGTTGAATTTAGGTCCTTGGTAGTTGCTGCTGTGTATTGTGGCGTTTTATGAAACTCAAAGCGATAACCGGATGGGTTTCTAAATAAAATTGCAAAAAGTTTAAATAAAAAAAAAACAGTAAGTTAAACACGTGACGTTTAAAAAAAAAATATTGCAACACTTCGTGAATATTCATGAACATAACATGATGAAAGTGCATGTATAGTACACACACTCGCATCTCGTCAATAATGTATAAGTTTCATGTATAGGGGACGAGTCTATTGCCTATTTACAGGGCACAAATCCAGACTTTACTGAGAAAATCCAGATGGAAAAACCCAATAACACTTTGCTCGACCCGTGAATCGAACCCAGGACCTCATACTCAGCGGTGCGACTACTAAACCAACGAGGCAGTAAATTATAAAGTAAAAAACTCAACTGTAGGATTACGAGTATGAAGAGATATCTACACTAATATTATAAAGATGACAGATTGGTGTTTTCGTATGTATGTATGTTTGTAACGAATAAACTCAAAATCTACTGGACCGATATCAAAATTTTTTTTTTACAATTACACTGCTAAACTATCCTTGGATAACGTAGGCCCAAAATTAGGGGTCCCTACTAAAACTTCAATAATGTAACCCAAGGTGTAAAAAAATTAGCCATAAAATGTCTTTTATCGCATGCGCTGCGGACACTATTGATGATAGAACAAAAAATAATTCTACAATATTAAAGAACATATCAATATCTACAAAAAACTTCATAATACCATACGTCCAGCTATTGTAGTTATGTCACTATAACTACTTTTTTACATTTTAAAAGTTGATAGAAATGCCGACCAAAATCAGACCATGTTATCCATACCTTTGTATTAATCCATACCAAATAAATCATTCCGTATTCAAGACTGTTTCAATGCTTGTAGATTGCTTTTTGAATGATTCAAATCGGTCATTCCATTCAAAATATATTACGAATTTAAAAAAGTCAATCTAAACAAAAGTGGCCGGTGTGGCCCCACGCAGCGCAGCGGAGAATATATAATAATTATGTTTCTTACTTCTTCACGCAAAAACTAATGAACCGACTGCGATGAAACTTGATAGCGACATACACGCTGTTACATAAAACTCTTACTTTTTATCCCGATATTCCCAAGGAATCGAAACTTACGCGTGTGAAACCGCGAGGTGCATCTAGTAATGAATAAAAACGAACTGAAATGTCTCAGTAGCTTGCTCAGCAGGTACAGACGCCAGCACATCAAGCTACTACAATATGTCAAATTTCTTTAATGGATTTTCAACTTTGTCGCTAAAATATAAAGTTCAAAGTTGATTAGGAAAATTTTACATTTTCGGGTAGCTCGATGTGCTGTCGTCTGTACATACAAGTTAGGTAAAATTTTAACTTATAAATTTAATTACCTTTCTAAGTTTTAAACGTACCCACGTGTAAGTTTTATACGAGTAGGTATGTAAGTACCTTTTTCAGCCAATATTTTACAACTTACGAGAGAAAATAAGTTTATGCCTCTCGACCTTTTTATTATTCCCTAAGTTTTTCAAAGCTCTCATTAGGCTTAAGCAGAAAGTAGGTTACGAGTAGAAATTAAGTTTTATTCAAGATAATTAGTTATGAGGCGGCTTTTTTCATTTTTCATACCCTAACTAAAAGAATTTTACTCAAAGAAGAAAATTTTACCTCTGAACACATATTATACAGGGTGTCCCTGGAAGTATGGATTAAATTCAATAGGGGTGTGGGCAAGGTCATTTACTAACGTTTTAACCCTGAGAAAGTCGGTGCAATTAAATAAAATTTTTGCTCGAACATTGATTTCTATTTCCAGCACGTAGCCTTTGCAGTAAATGTGTTTTTCTTGGTAAACACATATTTTCTAGCTGCGTAAAGGGAAAGATCCACTCTTTTGCAACGTCCTGAAAAAAAGATTGAATTGATAGTCTTGATAGTTTTTTTTGTGATTTTTTTCTTTTAGCAATTGCGAAGTGATTGAAAAAAACAATAATTGGTAATAACTTTTGAACCGTCAAAAATCGCACCGACATTCTAAGGGTTAAAAAGTTTGGAAATGACCTTACCCACGCCCCTATTCGATTTGATCCATACTTCCAGGGACACCCTGTATTAGGGACATAAAAAGTGAATTAGGCAGAGGTTTTTAGTTACACTCCGCCGGTTATAGGTATAGTCCATATCCTGGATTGCTACTGCTATTGATTAATTTCTACTGGAAAGCTCTTAAACACTTGGTCCCGCCTGAGGGTGGAATTCAGAACCCCACAGTTAGCAATCGCGCTTGCGATCGCTATATCAAAGACGCAGTTTTTGTTTCATTTATGATGTCAAAAAATAAAAATGCAATCAATCAATCTGCCTCAGCTTTTCTCAACTAGATGCAGCTGAATACCAGTGTTTTATATGGAGTGACTGCAAAATTACCGTCACAACCCAGTTACTGGGTAGCATGATTTCAAATAAGAACAAACAAAGTAATATTACGATATAATAACCTACAATTTTGTTGAAATGGAACATCAAAAGATGCTGACAAATATTGTCTGAAAATCGCAATTTAGCCAGTATGGGAACTTTGCCCTAAGGAATTGCTTCCCGAGTTTGCCGACCCATATAGTTAAAGTTAGTCTTGGTACTGAGATTCATAAAGACGGCTTACTAAATAAAGCTTCGTACATTCAGATATTGAGATGTAGGGCTGCTTGAAATATACAACGTGTAACGTTAAATGCGCAAAACCTGAAAATAGTTTGATCAGAATAACGAGGAGAATTAATTGAACCACTTTTTAACATAGGTCACATTTTTCAAAAAATCTTCATTAAAAACGTTGCCGTGTCTATTTATTAATAGGTCAAGCAAGTCAATGTCAGCGCGGTGCAGCGGCCCGGTGACGACTCCTCCCTCGGTAAAGCGTCGTCGCAGACGCAAGAAACGATCAGAATGGCCAGTAAAACTAAAACAGCACATAAAACCTTTACAATTTTTTTAATGACTTATTTTCTCTCTGAAATAGGTCAATTGAATTAAAAATCAGTTGGGGTGTCTGAGGTTTTGCGCATTTAACGTTACACGTTGTATACAATTGCGTTTTGTTAATTATACTTTTTAGGCTAAATGGGTGGACTGTGGATTTAGGTATAGTTAAAAAGGGGGACCTACCGATAAGACTAAGAAGTATGGAAAAAACCGGGCAAGTGCGTGTCGGACCACCCACAATGAAGGGTTCCGTAGTTGAATGAATTTATTCCAAGAACAAACTTAATGTTGTAGTTGAAAATCATGTTCTCCTATACATTGCAACTGCAAATGTAAGTTGGTCGAACATTTCTCGTAAACTTGTAAATTTTAATTTTACTTTCGTTATATATACTACTACTCACCGTGAATTTTTTCGCATATCCAAAATTAACCATTTAGCTGGCTGGGGCACTTGACTAGTAAAAAAAATGTGCGCTTTAAAACTTAATATTTCACAAAAAGATCCCTGATTCGAAAAATGATTTTCACACACCCGCAATATTTTTGAAAGACCTATCCAGACCCCACACAATGGGGTAGACGAGAAAAAAACTTTTTAGGTCAAACATTTTGAGAAAAGTATTAGTACTTGTAACTTTTTTTTTTTTTTTTTGGTGGGAAATTATCAAATAACTTCTCCCGCTCTGGGCGGAGCGGGAGAGTGTGTGAGACTTTTACTGACCCACCCGTGTCCCGGCCCTAGCGGACCCCGTCAGTTCCTGCTGACATCTCTTTGAGGCGCGCGTGGAACTCAGCACGCCGTCGACCCGGGCCTGGTCCTTACCGGATAGCGAACTGCCCATTGCTCGCTGTCCGCAAGCCCGGGCCTACGGTGTGCGGGAGTCGCTCTTGACTCCGGACACCCAGGGCGTCTCCTGTGGCGACTAGGGGCGTGAGGGCGCAAAGATTGCCTCTCCCTCACACGTTCCTCCTCCTCCTTAGCAAGCATTACTGCTTCGCAGAAGGAGGTGATGGCATCCCATGCACTCTCGCTCCGTACCATGGCCTGGACCAGGGCCGGACGCAAGAGATGACCGCTGCCGATAGCCGCCGTGAGAGTACTTGTAACCTTTGACGCTTTTAGCGTAGGTGATTGAAACTGGAGAAAACGTAATGTTTGGAGAAAGGTATTTTGTAAATTGGCTAGTCTTTAAAATAAATAAAAAGAAACTCATTTTTTTTTTTGTAAATTACTCTTATTCATGTCTTTATCATAGTCTTTAGAAGGTGACTGGATGCGGAGGGCGTAGGACAGGGTGTTTTAGCACAGCCTGGGCGACGCCTATGTCCAGCAGTGGACTGCGATAAGCTGAATTGATTGATAGTCTTATTTATATCAAGCTTACTTCAAGATAAAGTCTTCAGTTTTAGAGCACACAGCCTCGACTCAACGCCTTAACCGTACAACACTGCCGCTTAACCAACTTACGATATAATCTTTAACCCAGCACTTACCGGGTTACAACCGAGGGGAATAAGTTTATTTTGATTCAATTTCCAGCAGTCCCACTAGTGGGGTGAGTGTCACAGCAATTTTCAGAATACAAGTTGCTGACCTTTTTAATATACAGGGTTATTTGTAAAACACCAACAACCTCTTAAGAGGTCATTGCACTCATCATTATGAACAACTTTTACTATGGGACCAAACCTGAAATCGCGTAAAAAAAAAAACAGCTGTTCCCTACATTTATGTTCGTACGAGTCGTCAAAATGTAGGGAACAGCTGATTTTTTTTTTCGCGATTTCTGTTTTGGTGTCATAGTAAAAGTTGTTCATAATGATGAGTGCAATGACCTCTTAAGAGGTTGTTGGTGTTTTACAAATAACCCTGTATACTGCACAGTGCAGCAACGTACCGAATCATGAGGGTTCCCAGATATTTGTAAGAATGTTAGCCCCGTTCTATTAGCATTTTTATTGCGTCGTCGAGCACCAGCATCAGCCTTAAAGCGAAGTTTCGTAATAACAGTTAACACTGAACAAAAGTAGAGCAGACGAAAGTTTTCTTGATGTGAACGTTCGCTACAATAGTCTCATTCAAATCTTGAAGACCTTTCCTTTATTGTTTTCTGTATGGAGTTTTATGATTACGTACTGGATGGAGATTCTCACTGTAATTAATATGGGAACTGGTTTTGTTGTTGGTAGTCTTGGTTGTTTCAGAAATGTCATGAGATTTTGTTGTTTCGCTTATCTTTTTGGTTATTAGCTAGACCTTAGTTTTTGTTTTAGGATTTTGACAGCGAGTTGGAATCATTTGGAGTTTTTGGTTACAGATCTGTTAATGAAACATGTATACGTAGGTATATTTACACAAAGCTCGTTGAACTCATAGAACAAGGAAAACTATGACAGGTTTCCTTGTTTTATTATACTTTTGTATGAATAGCCACGTGCAAAGTACATAAATGTAAGTACTAACCAGATGAACTTTATGTTATCATAACATTGCATCGACTAGATAATTTTACATGATCATTTATAGATGTCAGTGCACATCATGCAGATATGACTAAATAACATCTCCCATCACCCCTCACTTCGAAAGTTCTACACTTCGCACGTGCCAAAACAAAAGCAAATCTATTACATACCGCTTTTTTTTTCTTACAGGGTATGCATTTTTTTGCATGCCTCGAAACGTATAAGAAGTTTAAAAAAAAACAGATTTCCCACAATTAGCAATTTATGGCTGAGAGGTGAGTTTTCAAGACAACTTAAAAAGTTGGATATTTTCAAAATAATCCATTTGGAACCTAACAAATGTTGTAATTTAGCTTTTGTATCACACAGCTCATATTTCAAGTAATGTACCTAATTCCCAAATCAATCTGTATACAAAACACATGAGTGCTATAAAAACTCCGATAAAAGTCGTTTAGTGACGTCAGTAACGTTGATAAATCTAGAAAGAAACGGCCCAGTTAACATCGCTACTAATGATTTATACCCTTAGATCGTCCTACATTCTGCAGCTTCCAACCAGATTAAGTAATGCCATTTGACTAGTGACAAGTTTACAAGTTGCTGTAGGTGAGACTAGTTTACAAGTTGCTGTAGGTACTGACCTACAGCAATTTGTAAACTAGTCTTATAAAAATAATTGGATGATAAAATTGAAAATAGAAATGACAGAAATTTCAGAATTTTTATAAAAGGACTTGATGTTCAACGTAGGTACCAATTAAAGATTAATCTTCACTATGATTTTTTTTTTCTCGATCGTCTGGTTGGTTTACCTATCAATGTTTTTATGCAATGCATTGCCAAGAATGTTTTTATGCAATGTATTGCCAAGAATGTTTTTATGCAATGTATTGCCAAGAATGTTTTTATGCAATGTATTGCCAAGAATGTTTTTATGCAATGTATTGCCAAGAATGTTTTTATGCAATGTATTGCCAAGCTTTATAACGTAGTTTTCGGGCACTTTACGGATCAAAATCTGAATCCTGAATATCGAATAATTCATTATTACACAGGACTTAAAAGCCCCATGTCATCATCATCTGCCTGCCTTTTCCCAACTATGTTGGGGTCAGCTTTCAGTCTAACCGGATGCAGCTCAATACCAGTATTTTACATGGAGCGACTACCTATCTGACCTCCACAACCCAGTTACTGGTTAATACGATACCCCTAGGTAAGACTGGGCGTCCGACTTTCGGGCTTCTGACTACCCGTAACGACTGTCAAAGACCCACGAATGACAGCCGGGACCAATGGCTTAACGTGCTTTCCGAGGCACGGAGGGGTCTCGGTAAGTAAAGATGGTCACCCATCCAAAGATCAACCGCGGCAAGCGTAGCTTAACCTGATCGATCGATCTGTGCGGCTGTTATTATTTAGCCACGGGCCCCTCTCATTAACATTTAATTCATAAATCATTAATTGGGTCATGTTTTCTTTATTCAGAAATGGAGCGGTTCACTATGTATAAAATAAACCTATCAACTGCAAAGCATATCACGCATACCGTACCCGCGTTCCGTACGTTCGCATATCGTGCGATGTGGGCGATCTTTTACCTGACCTTTAAAAATAATAAAATTTCCTTCCCTTCAGGCATATCTATTTACCGAGCTAGGTATTTCTAGTTCGGGGTACTGCTAACCTTTTTTACCTAGCAGCCGTAGGTATATAATTATTTTATGCCTATTTATAACACAAAGGCTTTAGATTTTTCTAGATTTTTTGCATATTTATCTGTAATAAAGTTTCCACGAACAGCCGTGCGATTCCGTAACCATCTCACCGTGAAATCTTAGGTGAAGTGAGCGTGGATTGAGTCGTCAATAGTGTCAATCCCTAGGGATTGACACTATTGACGACTCAATCCACGCTCACTTGCTTGATGCTAGCATCAGCATCACTCACAGCTCACTCTAAGCTCACTTCACCTTAGTTATCACGGTGGGATTTTTCTAGAATCGACCGGCTGACTTCTATCTTGTAGTTTTATTTTTTCTCAGTTGCGTAAAACCTTTTTAATTAAAAACGTACTCATGAAGAATCACAACACCATCCGCTAGATGCAAAACAATCTCCAATGCTCTATTTCTGCAACACCGCCATTGAAAAGATTGATGGTAGCGCGCAATGGAATGTAAAGCAAAATTAAAGACATCGTTTTTCATTGTCGTCCCAGTCATTCTTTTACGTCACAGGAGTTCTTCAAGCATGTCTTTTAAGTATAAAATATGTAGGACTTAAAGAAAAACATAGACAGAACTTGGCTAAAGATGAAAAGTGAAAATCATGAAAAGAAATATTTATCAAATACCCTACTTGGGTATTTGATAAATATTTCTTTTCAAGCCTTCAGGCCTAGAATCAATTGGTGCCATTTAGCTTTTAGGTCAAGATTTCCGATAATCTTGGAAAAATAGATGGTGTATGACTGTTTGTGATTTCATAAGATTTAGGGGTATATTTTATGTCACAGTAGTATTGAGTTTATGTAGGACACAATGTAGCGTTTATGTGCTTATTTATTATACAAGAATAAGCAATATATTGTGACAGATTTATCGTAGAAGATTTCACGAATAAGAAGCAGAATAGGAGTCACCTTAACACTACCTTTAACTACACAATCAGTGACATGTGATACTTTGTCCACTTTCCTAAATAAACAGTGCCCAAAATAAGCAACACACATTCAAAGTTCACTCGCTCCCATCCAAGCACGTAAACAAACATCTACCTATAACTTATTCCAGATATATTTGCTATTCCGTAGTTCCGCACAAAAACATCGTCCCACCTTACTCTACGATATCTTATACTTAGGCCACACGTGTGCCAAGACCCAAGTCACCGTGTGCTAAATTCGGGTCAAGGATCATAGGAACAAGTTATTCCCAATGTACGAAATCGTCTGTACTTGAGACTTCTCGGTGAAATTGGGACGAATTCGTCACAATCGCGCCTAGAATACTACCCATTTCAGACTCCTGAGAGAATTTTTAAGAAAAAGAATTTGTATCCGTTTTCAGCCTGCAAACGGTAAATTTCTTTGCAGGATAAAAAATAATGGCCACTCTTTCTTTTCGTAAAAGGAGCGAATTGTTGAGTTACTTTGTTCAATGTCAGTAATAAGAAGGCGTTATTATGTAAATACAAAATTACATTGAAATGTTCTAATAAATAGGTTCAATTATTATTAGGTATATTTAAAATTAAAAGTATAGTAATTCTGTCCACGCAATTTTGCTCATCATTTTCTCGGAAAATGTCACGAGTTTAAGATGAGATCAGTACTTGATAACTTTATTGAATAGAAAATTTGTATACGGGGATGAACCTTTTTATAAGGAAAAAATATTATATTTTTGTTTCAGAGTGGCCGTCACTGCCTTCATATATTATATAGTTTTTGTAACATTCAGTGTTTTCCGAATTCGCGGTTATTAAATAAGTGTTCTCATTTTGTGAGATATTGGAACACACAAAGCGGCCAAGTGCGAGTCGGACTCGCCCATGAAGGGTTCCGTAGCAGCAAGTAACATAATATAAAAGTTCTTGTAGTTCGTTGTAACTAGGTTTATGTTTATGTTTTTTTTTTAATATTCGAGTTGATTGAGTGAAAGGTAAATTGCGGTTTACGATTTATGACGTATTAAAAAAAACTACTTACTAGATCTCGGTCAAACCAATTTTCGGTAGAAGTTTGCATGGTAATGTACAGACGCCAGCACATCAAGCTACCCGAAACTGTCAGATTTTCCCAATCAACTTTGAACCTTATGCTTTAGCGCTAAATTTGAAAATCTATTAAAGAAATCTGACAGATTGTAGTAGCTTGATGTGCTGGCGTCTGTACATCATATATATTTTTTTTAGTTTTATCATTCTCTTACTTTAGAAGTTACGGGGGGGGGACACATTTAACCATTTTGGAAGTGTCTCTCGCTCAAACTGTTCAGTTTAGAAAAAAATTATACTAGAAACCTCAATATCATTCTTGAAGACCTATCCGTAGATACCCCACACGTATGGGTTTGATGAAAAAACATTTTTGAGTTTCGGTTAAGTATGGGGAACCCCCAAAATTTATTGTTTTTTTTTTCTATTTTTGTGTGAAAATCTTAATGCGGTTCACAGAATACATCTACTTACCAATTTTCAACGGTATAGTTCTTATAGTTTCGGAAATAGTGGCTGTGACATACGGACGGACAGACAGACAGACAGACAGACATGACGAATCCATAAGGGTTCCGTGTTTTGCCATTTGGCTACGGAACCTTAAAAAGGGTCATTGTATATAAAAAAAATAAAAAAAAATAAGCAGGTATGTAGCACGCTACAAAAGGAGTTTAAATACAGTCTGAGTACTGTGGGTACGTATATTTTACCCATTGTACAGTAAGTTATACCTTATCTGTGTCGTTTTAGACATTTTGGTGGACGCGCCGCACCCCAGGGGGTGTTTGACGTAACTTTTAATAGACATTCTCCGAAAATATTATGAAAGTCTTGCGAAATATTTTTAATTTTTCGCTTATTGTTTTTATCAAAGTACGTATTGCCGAGAGCTCCGTAAAAAAAGACCAGTTTTAAGTATTTTCTTGGAGCTATGGGTAAACAAGATCCCAAGCCGGATTCTTTAGTAGCTTTTGTTTAAAAAAAAAGTTGTTAAGACTGCAGTTCCGGGCCGTTCCGGGAAATAAATAACAATGATTTACTGAGAGGAGCAAAATAAAATTTAAGGTGAATATTGTTATGAAGTTTGTAGTCAACGATGTTAAAAGTTTAGAGTTTGTAACTGATTAAGACTGAACATTTAGCACTCTGTTTTAACCACTTGTTTATTTAGTCTGTATTATTTACAAATAAAAAGTCACTCACCCTATTCACACTACTATCGGGATGGCCTCATAATGTGTTTTTTTTAGGGTTCCGTACCGAAACGGTAAAACGGGCCCCTATTACTAAAACTCCGCTGTGCGTCCGTCCCAGGCTGTATCTCATGAACCGTGATAGTTAAACAGTTGAAATTTTCACAGATGATGTGTTTCCGTTTCCGCTATCACAAAAAATACTAAAAAACAGGATAAAATAAACATTTGAGGGGGCTCCCATACAAAAAACGTTAACGTTTCCCATTATTTAAAAGATCGCTCTTAGCGATAAGACCGCCCATTGTGTCACCCTTTGTAAAATTTCTATATTTATGTCTGTAATCTATATGGTGTACATAATAAAGAGTATTCTATTCTATTCTATTCTATTATCTATAAAAATGATTTTTTGCCGTTTTTATAGATAATGGTACGCAACCCTTCGTGCGCGAATCCGACTCGCACTTGGCCGGTTTTTTTGTCAGATGTAAGTGGAAATGCCAGAACCGACCCGACGCCCGAGAAAGGCATAATAATATAGTGACCTTATTGGTGATGTTCTTTAGAAAGAACAGGTGCGTAGTACTCACAACTGGCGTGCGTGTGCCACCAGATGATAAGCATAAACGAAGCGAAACGAATGATCGTAGCAGGTGGTGTTCAGCCGGCCGATTCTGTAAAAATCTTACCGTGAAATCATAAGTGAAGTGAGCACTTAATAGTGTTAGTCCCTAGCGAATGACAGCTCACTCCACGCTCACTTCACCCAAGCTTTCACGGTGAGATGGTTACAGAATCGCACGGCTGTAGTTTCTGCCTACCCCCATGGAAAGAAGGTGAGTCTATGTATGTATGTGTGTGTGTGTGTTTATTCAATATTTGCCATTTACGTAAGATTCATAACACACATTTCTGATTCCGTATCAAGAAAATAAACGAATATTAGGTTTAAAATGGAACACATAGTAAATTCAGAAGAAAAAAATGATCAATTTTGTCAAAAAATAACACAGAATAACAAGCAAAAATATGAATGTATAGAAGTTACGCATACATTATACGATGAATAATAATCTTAATATATGTAGGTTATAAAATAAATTACGTTAAGTATTTTTGTTCAAGAGCCGGCTATAAATCAGCAAATGTTGATAGTGATGTAATAAAACCCACATTTATGTAGTTTTTTCTATTATATCAAGTTTATATAACGCGGTTTTTTAAAACCTTTCGAATGATGTGTGTTCTTAGTTGGGCTATAAATAAAACAATTTATTAAAAATAATTTAAAAAACACTCGTCTTCTTAACTATGTATTATTAAATTGATTGTTTTTCAATAATCAAAACAAAGGGGCCCGTGGCTAAATGAGGGGCCCGTGGCTAAATAATAACAGCCGCACAGGTCGATCGATCAGGTTAAGCTACGCTTGCCGCGGTTGGTCTGTGGATGGTGTCGGAAAGCACGTTAAGCCGTTGATCCCGGCTGTCATTCGTGGATCTTTGACAGTCGTTACGGGTAGTCAGAAGCCCGAAAGTCTGACAACCAGTCTTACCTAGGCGTATCGTATAACCCAGTAACTGGGTTGTGGAGGTCAGATAGGCAGTCGCTCCATGTAAAATACTGGTATTCAGCTGCATCCGGTTAGACTGGAAGCCGACCCCAACATAGTTGGGAAAAGGCTAGGCAGATGATGATGTTTTTCAACAATGTTATGAAAATTTAGTAGCGTAGTAAGTACATACATATATGTATGTTATAGGCCTACTTAAGGTGTGAACTTAAATAACGCACAACCTCTTAAGGGGTGATTGTACTAATCATTATGAACAACTTTTTTTTTTTAACGGCGAAAAATATCAGCTGTTTCTCACATTTATGTTCGCATAACTCGTCAAAATGTAGGGCAGAGCTGAATTTTTTTCGCGATTTCTGTTTTGTTCCCATAGTAAAAGTTGTTCATAATGATGAGTACAATGACCCCTTAAGAGGTTGTACGTTATTTAAGTTACAGCTTGTAATACAGAGAAGGAATTGTAGTGGATAGCTATACAAACTTATTGTGTATACGAATTTGAAGTAAATTTTTAATTTTTAATAAATACATATGTACGTTCTGTTATAAGGCAGGCCACACACGTAACTATAATATACTTGCGCTAATTTTGACTGGCACAAGTAAGTTTTCACGTCTGTTACATTAGTTTCTGAGCCATTTGTGGTCACAACGACGTCATGCATACTTGTGCTTTGAACTAGCAGTATCGTGTAAGGCATGCATAAGATTGTTACCAGTAACACATATTTTTTTTCTCCGAACATACATATATTGCTACGTAAATTGTTATCCTAATCTTTTCCTTTCTTCTTAACATTAGTCGTAAAAATTCTATAGTATTTTATTTATGGTTTTCAGACTATGTTCATCGTGGCAATCATCACTGGTAAACGTACCAGCAATACCTAATTAAATGGTACAGATATTATTACAGCCCGTAAAGCTAAATTAATTGATGAATCGATCCTATGACCAAAAATGGATCGTTTTCCCAATCATACCCATAAGCTATGCCTGACTGATCCTTTGATACGATCCTGTCGAAATAATATTAAGAGAAGACCAGAACCTTAATTGCGTAACTCACTTTCAGTCACAATTCAATTTTTTAAGGAAATTCTTAATCCATTGCTTTATAGGTTTGAAAAATTAATCTGCTCAACAATTTAAACAACGTAATGAACGTAGCTGAGCTGTCAAAATTAAAGGCATTGCGATCAAATTATTGTCATTGTATGTGTGTCACGCAGTTGCGTAGTTACGCCAAAGGTTTTTTATACAAAGAATTTATTATACTTACGAAAGTATTAAATAACTAAGAACAGCCAGTAAAGCAGGAATCTGACATTTACAAGACTTATTCTATGCTGGCTAGTTTCAAATGTCTATCAGTTTAAAACAAATCCTTTTAAAACTAAAATGTTAAAGTCTGAATACTCCGTGCTTTCCCTACAAATTGTGGACTTAAATAGTGACTTAGGACCAAGTTTAAGACGACAGGGACGCTTCAGGTAGACACCGCAAGCAAACTTAACTCGCCAACCGTAGGTGGGGGGTAATAGACGATCTTTAGAGAGCTTGCGATCCCGCAAATTGCCTTTTGTTAATGTAACTGAGGGTTAACTGGCACAAGAAACGCTTAAGCGGAGTTTTCTTTTGTAAAGTAAATGGGCATTTGGAGTAACTTATAGTGGTAAGAGGGTATAGCTTAAGTTTTAATTTTATTTATTTATTTATTTATTTATCCTCCTACTGGAACGCCATACAGCAATTACACCAACGGAGCAAAGAATTACTTATGTGCTGCTTTCCATCCATCCTGTGCGTGGTGGACATCGAACGGGCCGCGGTGGAACACGCACGCTCACACAGCGTTAGCTCAATAGTGCCATTTCTCCATCCAAATCGCGCACATTCCTTGCGATTTTTTTTTGAGATACAATAAATTTTTCAAAATAAATACATTAAAATTGTCAAACCGGAAAATTTTGGTGTGTCGTCCTGATTGACAGATGTCAGAAAGTTTATCATGTAAAGGAAACTTTAATTTTGGAGCGTAAAGATAAGTCATCTTATAAGTAAAAGTTGGGTTTCATGAATTTATTTCTCTAGAAGAATTTTACAATATTCACTTATATGAGAAACAAAACAAAAAGTCTTATTAGTTAATAAAGGCACAACATCGGGAATAATGACTGATTAACTTAGTTATATCCAATATGACTTACAACAATTACATAAGGTTACAGGTTTTACAAAACTGTTTCTGCCAAATAACTATATTTTTAGTTTAACTTTAAAGACGTTTAGAGATTTTGACATTTTAATATCATTTGGTAAACTATTATGTAATTTGGCTGCCTCAAATCTTACATTATATTTGCCATAATTTGTTCTTGGAATAGAGACTTCTAGAGTGTTTAATTTACTGCTTCTTGTGTTATACTTGTATTTTTTTCTGCTGAATGATATTTGATAATGTGTATTTTTTTTTTGTATAAATATAGTTGATTAAATAAAAGGTTTTTTGCATTCTTATTTTGCTATCACTAACATTTAGGGCAAAAATCTACTCTCAAAGAAAAATATAACCTCAACGGCTGATCTATTCACAAAAATCTCAATGTGGAAGGTTCAATGTGGAACCCAACTGATGCTAGGGATTTCTACTATTGACAGCTCACTTAACCTAAATTTTGACGGAGAGTTTTTGACGTTTGCAGTTTGACTGGTGTCAAAGTCAAAACCGTCTCAGGTAGGTATTTGTGCATCCGATCCTGTGTTTCCATGGAATGAATTTGATAAATGAAAATGTAAAACATAATTATATTCATCAGGCATAATACTTCGAGTTCCAACTAGCTACCAAATAAGGTATCATCTCTGTTTCTAAATACGTATATATACAGGGTTATTGTAACCCTTAATTGCATAATTTTTACTTTTTAAGCAAATTAAATTTATTTGGACATAACATTAGCTCTATTATACAGCGTGTAACGGAAGGGGGGTATCAACCCTGAAGGAGGTGAATGTGCTCATGAAACTCAACAACTTTCCCCAAAGAACATAGGTCGAAATATGAAAAAAAAATTTGGCCCTCCCTTACAAAAGTGACTACCAGCTAATTGATTTACTATGGGAGGGCCAATATTTTTTTTTCATATTTCGACCTATGTTCTTTGGGGAAAGTTGTTGAGTTTCATGAGCACATTCACCTCCTTCAGGGTTGATACCCCCCTTCCGTTACACGCTGTATAGTAAGGAAAAAATATTTAAAAAAATATTCAAAAAACATTTATTTTTTTTTCTAAATGGCCTGGTGGAAATTTACATCTTTATGTAATCAGAACGAATCTACTGGGAACAAAATGAAATGAATATTTCTAACAATTGGGGAATCCCCGTGCTCTGTGGAAACGAAAATATGGCATTGGATTGGTTGATGGAAATTTCTATCACGATGCAGTTAAGGGTTAAATTGGCTAGCTAAACTCCTCAGACGCGATGGGTGTCGATATCGAAATACGCGGCAGTGAAGCTTATAAAAAAAAAAACAGATTTTTAAACTGATATTTCAAGTGACCACAATAATTGCTGTCGATGATCCCACAAAAAAAAAATCATTAAATTAATTTATTTTTGTTTTGTTTTGTCATTGATACCCATTGCGTCTGCGGAGTTTAGCTAGGTGATTTAATTTAACCCTGTGTTATAGATTCACATCACTTTGTAGACTGTACATACTTAACCACCTAGCTAGAAACGTAAATCGTTTACTTACTACGGACAGCGAACTCTTTCAAGTTGCTCCAGTTTTATTCATAATGGAAGTAGGTATTAGTTGGTTGCAAAATTACGAAGGAAAACGCGTTTTAATAGAGTATTTAAAATAACTGGGCTACTTTACCTGGCCTCTCTTGCAGTATTACGTATTTAACTCCTTTCAAAGCATAGCGCCGTCACTGTATTACCAAATGAGAACTTATAATGTACCTATGTTTTACAATGAATCTGAATCTGAACGTAATACAATCGAGAGCAGTGAATTAGGGTCACATAACATTTAAGGAACATTTAATTGTCTATCAAACACAGCTTATTTCACTAAGCTAGCGTTCTTACTTTCCGAGACCTTCGGGTATCTTTATGTGACCCTAATGCATTGCTCTTGAGTGTATTCTGAAAGTAGGAAAAAAATACGTAAACTGATGTGGAGGTAACGATTTTCTTATGTAAATATGCTTTGAACCCATTACCAGGAAATTAACGCATTTTTTTATGTTGAAATATGTATCAGGCTTTAAGAACAACATAAAAAAAATTGACTTCTAAAAAAACACTACATAATGAAAAATAACTTGTAGTGTTTTTTCTGGATGTTAGTGGTTTCTTTTTTTTGTAAATAAGTTTTTTTTTCACTTTTTAGTTGTCATACATGCCCCACACAGTTTCGTATACCACTATGTACTTGCTGTGTAAACAACAGTAGCAGGAAGTTTTATAAAATCATCATCAATATACACAAAGTAGATTTAATACGGATTATTGAAACTAACTCAAAAACTACCACAGTGAACTTAATAAAATTCATATGGGACCACCGCGAGCTTCCTCTATGTTCTACAAAATGAAAAAAGGATATTCACCTTTTCAAATTCGGTCTAATAGAAATTGCTACACAAAGCCCACTCCGGAATCTCCATGGAAAATGGACATCAAACAGCAAATCCTATTACATGTCCATTAACAAGGACTAAGTACCATCCTCACGCCACGTAAGTGGGTTAACGATAATCGGCAGACTAAAACTAAGGTCTGCTCGAATCCTGGTTGCCAATCGATGGTATTTCCACTTAAACGAATACGAACTTTAAAACAGTAGAATTTAAGTTGATTTCAGAATGACCACTAGATACTATTGAAATAGTCATAAAAATATTTGAAGTTGTTGCGAAAACTGAACTTTATTTGTAGGTAATAAAGTTGTTTTTCCAATAACATTTATTTGTTTACATGGTCGGAAACTAAGTCGCAAACAGAGTATACGTATCTAAACTACACCTAAATTGCTTAATTCACCATCCGAGGAGACTGGACATAATGACGCTTTTAAGTACTTAGTGACGTTAGGCGTACTAAAATCAGTGGGTAGTCTGCGAAAAAAGTCATTAGGCTTACTCAGTGCTCCTATGTAATGTTTGTCAGCTGTGATAGATCAATAAAGTCGAATATTACGTTACATGAAAATTCACTTAAGGAGTTAAACATTTTTAACACGCTTTTTTAATTATAATTTTCTGCCAATGTGAATACATGTTGGTGTTATTAGAAGAAGGCTTTACGATTGACGGAATATCTAAGTTCGTACCGTATTCTGGTTAGTCCCTCCTCAATAAAAACACGGGATAACTTTGCGTTTTAGTTGTGAAAAGCCAATTTTTATCGACGATAACACTATTCAGCCAGTCAAGTATTGCCACGTTAGCTGCACGGTTCATTTGTTTACGTAGAGGTCTCCGTGCAATCATCAGCGGTAACATTAACGAACGAGATCCAAACAAGTCCCAAACTTTATTCCGCGTTATTTCGGACATAATCTCGACTATAATATAAACAGAGATAGCAATTATGGCAAACAGAATCCAGTAAACAAGACAAAAGACTAAAGATTAGCAAGGAAACATCTTCTACTTCCTACTATCCCATATATATTATTATACCTAAAGACCTGTGTTATTAGTGGGTAAAGGTAATATAAACTGGGCTGGATTTTGACCGGTAAAAGGTCTTGACATATTTTTGGCGAACCTTTGTTCCTTCGGAGGACGAGATGTTATTTCTAAATATAGAGGATTTTAAAATAGAAAATGTTAATCTACTATGAGGCGCTAAGCACTTCAAAGAAGATATTTTTAATATGTAGATATTCATCGTCATCTCCAACCATGTTGAGCTTCGTCTAACAGGATCCAGCTGAATACCAATATTTTACATGGATCGACTGCTTATCTGACCTCCACAACCCAGTTACTGGGTAATACGATGCACCTTGGTAAGACTGGTTGTCAGACTCGGATTTCAGACTACCCGTAACGACTGTCAAAGATCCACGAATGACAGCCGGGACCAATGACTTAACATCCTTTCCGAGACACGCAAGGGTCTCGGTATGTAAAGATGGTCACCCATCCACAGACCAACCGCGGCGTGCGTAGCTTAACCTGATCGATCGACCTGTGCGGTTGTTACAGGTTTCTATGTAGTTTTAAATTTGTATCTATCATTATTATTCATTATTTACAGTCGTTTTTGCAGTCGAAACGAAATATTTATACCAACCTCTCTTTCCTAGTTGAGGCTAGAGTTGTATGTTTGCATTCAGTGACTGAATTCATACTTTCTAGTGCCCGTCACTTTTGTGCATGTGTGCAATAAGATAGCACAAAAGTATTGTCTTGCGTGTGTGCCAAAAAAGCATCATAGAGCCGTATCTATTTCTTTTGTTTTTGTGTGAGTTTCAGGAGTGGGAAAGCATAGCTCTCGGATATCTATGGGATTGACACATCTCCGGGTAAAATCACCAGGCACTGTTAGTATTTAGTAAAAAAAAAAAACATTCATTCACTTACAGATAACGCACAGCCTAAACCACCGGGTCTATAATCATGAAATTTTGCGCAACACTTCCCTATAAATTATAATGAAGGTGAGCACAGCTTTTATAGAATTTCGTCACTTTTGACGATAGAAAATTCCATCAGGCGCACGGCTTGGGTTTCAATATATTGCTACATATGTACGAGTAGCATCTCAAAAGACGCAGCAATAACCTAGCGATACATCTAAATCTCAAAGGAAACGCAAGCGAAACCGTTTGGAAGAGCAAGCGAAGTAATAACATATGATTTATGGTTCGAATGTAAATGCATCAACCGGTAGATACATATGTGTTGCTCAATGGCCGACGCTAACTGACGCTGTTTGATGGTGTTTAATGTGCATCAAATGTGCTTAGATATCTGTTAGTATTAAATTACTTCCTTACTATCTTTAGTCCGCGGCTTCGCTTCTGTGGATGTCGGCAAAATATACCACGGAACGTACCACCGTGTTTCAAAGTACCCTATGTGTTAATTCAGGTAAACAATGTATTAAATCCTTAATACATCTTCAACAATCATCGTCATATTTCAGCCAATTTAAAACAAACCCGTAATGAATTATACACCTAAAACTTCCTCATGAATCACTCCGTCCATTGCTGAAAATCGTATGAAAGTCCGTTCAGTCACTACTGAACGGACTTTCATACGATTTTCAGCATTGATTTGCATTTATCGCGTCTAGACAGACAGGCAGACGCGGCGGGGGGGACTTTGTTTTATAATGTAATTTTAGTGATGAAGAGAAGAAGAAGAAGTAGAAGATGGTCACCCATCCACGGACCAACCGCGGCCAGCGTAGCTTAACCTGATTGATCGACCCATGCCGCTGTTATTACTAGCCACAAGCCCCTCTTCCTACCTAAATATTAGAAAAGTTATAATATAACTGCCCAAAAATGAATTGGCGCACTCGTAACTTACTGAAAAAATCAACGCTGAAAGTTATAAAACCGAGGTTTAATGTTACAGTGGTAATATTTACCGTGGACTGGCCAGGGTAAATACAGTTTTATTTTTTATATAACCGGCGTTACTTTAGCGAATCATTTATTACTTTTTGGAAACCAAACAAAGAGGAACCACAAATAAAATTGTGAAAACCGAATGTGCTCTTTGCTAAAAGCATAATATCGAATATAAAATATTTTCCCAAAAAATAACTTTATTTTTTTAATATTTTACTTACTTTGATGAAAATGCGCCAAACTCACATTATTAAAAAAATCATAAACTTTTCTTTTGATTAATATTAAATAAGAACTTCAAAGACATCAACTAGAATAAACAGAAATTATTTGCAGCTAAATTAATCGCACACATACGACTTTAACAACAGACAGACAGAGTCCAAAAGAGTGGCTAAGTAATAACAGCCACACGGGTCGATTGATCAGGTTAAGCTACGCTTGCCGCGGTTAGTCCGTGGATGGGTGACCATCTTCACATATCAAGACCCCTCCGTGCCTCGGAAAGCACGTTAAGCCGTTGGTCCCGGCTGTTATTCGTGGATGTTTGACAGTCGTTACGGGTCGTCAGTTGCCCGAAAGTCTGACTAACAGTCTTACCAAGGGGTATCGTATTACCCAGTAACTGGGTTGTGGAGGTCAGATAGGCAGTCGCTCCATGTAAAATACTGGTATTTCAGCTGCATCCGGTTAGACTGTAAGCCGACCCCAACATAGTTGGGAAAAGGCTAGGCAGATGATGATGATACGACTTTATGATTTTATGTCTACACTCCAAACAAAAATCGCACGACCACAAATCGCATCTCTGCGCGCCATCTCATATTTGCTAACAGATACATATTTTCCATCACTCATGCTCAGGTGTTTGAAGATAATTGCATTGCTTTGAACGCGCCGACTTAACTTAGTAATTACTGGAGCGAATTGTGCACTGGATAATTAAGTAAGTGCTTAACTCACTTAACTGTAACTGTTGTTAACAGAGCTAAGCTCAGCTTATTTGCTTCGTGATAAACAAACTTATTCATCCGTTACATAACAGAGTTGTTTGTTTAATTAATTTTTAATTTTATTTACAGGGATTACAGTTTAGGTTTTAGTCCTTTTTCCATCACTTTGTTTCGTCGTATGAACTTAAATCTTGATTGCTACAATTTATTTATAACTACCTGGGGTACCCGGCTTCGCTCAGGACACAACAACACACAACATTCCAGAAGATTCTGGTATGTTCCATTCCAGAATGTTGTGGAATGCTCTCGATTACTCTCGAATGTCCTGGACTGTTCTAAAAATTTTCTAGAGGGCGAAAATTCCATCCCTTATATCTTCAAAAGCATATTCTTCAGGTAAAAACGGGAACCTTCTTCATGGACAGGAGATAGAGGGTTACCACACCGTATAGCTCCCTTGATCTCCTTGTTTAAGCGGCACGCACATTGTACACTTTCTTTTATAATAATATATTTTGATTACCCCGCTGATTGAGTCGACTGACTCAATCAGCGGGGTAATTGCGTAACACTCCATCACTAGCAATGGGTTTTATTTTGGCAGCTCAACAACATTCATTACATTATTTAAGTTGTTCAGCAATCACATTTTTCGAACAGATGGATAAGCAATATCTTTTAAAATAATTCTTATTAAGATTGATAATGTGTTACGCAATTAGGGTACAGTTGATGATAATTACAATCAATTTTCATCTACGATGGCGCCTGTGACAGCTTACAAATTGTAAATATTTAGCTTATCCATGCGATCAATATAGTTCAAGCAATACCTACGTTATTATTGCGGCTCGTACGCATGACGACAAATCAAGCTATACCTTTCCAGTATAAGCTGTCTTCTGATTGTATGAAAAGGCCATGCAATGCGAGGTCAGCTAAAACTGGATATGTACCGCTTGATATGTTGTCGCGTGTACAACAATGTAGTGTGACATCTAATTCCTCACATTTAGCAGTCACTTTAGGATATCGAAATCGGTCTATAATGTTTTCACGACTGGGACACAGACCTCCTCTGTGAGAGGTAGTGTGCTCAATCTACCACGCGGGCCCAGTGCGGGTTGGTAGATGTCCCATGTCTTCGAATTATTGGTTCTAGGATATTCCCTCACAATGTTTTCTTTCACCGTTTTGAGACCACGCAACTTCATGTATACAATACCAATTCTTTAAACTTCTATTAAGTTAGAAAACCAAGCCAATACAAATACAAAACAACAAAAATATGGTCATTCTTTTATTAATTTTTATTATGTATAAGTCTGTGTTGCCCCGCTGTAGGGCAAACTTCCCTCTTTCCACTTTTCTCGGTCTACTGCGGTGTTGTGGGCCAATCCTTTAACCCGTGAGAAGGCGCGCCTAATTTTCTTACACGAGTAGGCGCGTGCGAGCAAATTGCTCACACTATCATAAATGTTTATATTTTTAGTGTTTCTATATTTATTGGCTTATAATGTATTTAAATAAATAACACAAGGTTTAGTAAGTAAGAAAACAAGTATTTTAATCAAAACTATTAAACATAATAGCAACTTCTAACGCAAATAACAAAACAACCTAGAATTAATTAATTTTTTGGCACGTTTCATAAAAATCACAATAAAAACTGTTCCATAACAAAAACTAAAAAGTGTTATTCATCCATTAAATCTACACTAATGTGCCTCTCGAAACACACTGAACACATGTATTTTACATGTTCGGTGCAAAGTAATTGCTGGGCGCGTGATGAGCAAATTGCCGCACGTTGGTACACGGCCTCCACAAACGCCTTGCTGCGCGGTCGCAACGGCACTGAGCGGATCGAGAATTGCGTCAGGGGAGAGGGGGTGAATATTTAGGAAGGTACTTAAGTGCTTGAATTGGTGTGGCATGGGAAAGACAAAAAATTTTTGAATTAGATTTTTGTGTGAGCAAATTGCTCATAGCGCGCCTTCTCACGGGTTAAGATCATTTTTTAGTCCTTGCTTATTGTATTCAAAACTTGACCAAAGAGAAAGAGCTAGGAGCACATAAAGGAACTGACCTATCTAGATACAAAGCCCTCTGGTAAGTAAGTTACAGTGACAATGTTCGACCTTTGTGAACAACTAGATAAGGGAACACTAACGTTTATTGGGAAACTGGGTCCTTAATTACAATGTTGCTTGGCAGGACGTTGGCTGGAGTAAATTATGTACGTTACAGAGCATGTGTTATACATAACACTGTCCTGTGTTGTACCATGTATGTACCTACCTGAGAGACAAATTTAAGTAATACCATTCATGTAAGCGTCTTTATCGGTCTTAAGATATAAGCCCACTTAGTTGTATTCGTTGTATTCATCATCTACCCAGCCTTTTTCCAACTATGTTGGGATCGGCTTCCAGTTTATCCGGACGCAGCTATTTTACAGGAGCGACTTCCTATCTGAACTCCACAGCCCAGTTGGGTAATACGAGACTGAGTGTTAGATTTTCGGGGTTCTGACGACCTTTAGCGACTGTCAAAGATTCACGAATGACAGCCGGGACCAACGCTGGAGTAACGTGCTTTCCGAGGTACGAAGGGGTCTTGGTATGTAATGAGGGTCACATTGGTCACCCATCCACGGACTATGCGCGACAAGCGTAGCTTAATGTTATCGATCGAACCGTGCGGCGTAAAAATGAAAGCCTTTGTTTAGCAATGACCTTCTGGCAGTAAATTGATTGAACCCAAACAACCTACTTCTTGTGACAAAATAAACATGTTTTTCTTTATTTCTAAAAGGACGCGTCTTTTTTTTATTATTATACTGGAGAGTGGACGTGCGGCTTCGTGAAAGATGGAAGGAGTGGAGGGAGGCCTTTACCCAGGAGTGAGACAGCACAGGAGCCGTATTACGAAGTATTACGACCATCGTGATTCCAGTGCGAAAAAAGGATGGTGCTATCGGTCATGTATAGCTCCGTCCCTCTCTTAGACTTGGAATCATGATGGCATTGAACCGCTATACGCCGTATGCAGTATGCCAGTATGTGGTATGGATATGCCAGTATGCCGTAAATCATACTGGCTGGTAAAAACAAAGTTACTCACTTAGTTCGCATTTTTTTTTCCAGGAATAACTCATGAAAGCATCTGCAGAAAAATAACCTTGTTTTTAATAGAACACCTACTACAACATAGTAATTAAATCACACCATTAACCATGATACTTTCTCACCTTAACAACATTATCCACTAAAAACAGAAGACTAAGATCAGCTATCAGAAATAGGTCACGCCGGGATTCCTAGGTCGTGCGAATCACGCCCTAGCCTACACAAACACACATGCATATTCACATGTATGTGTTTAATCAGAGCAGTAATAGTTCCTACGTACTGAATGTTGTATACATTGCGGTTTATTGACAGAGTAACTAGTTACTACCTCTTCTGTATGGGGGGATGGTAGCTGAATTGTTGCTTACTTCGGCCTTTGTTTGGTAGTACCAGTAAACAAAGGCTCTATCAGTTCATTGGAAATATAAACCAACCTCGATGCTGTGAAGGATTGTCTGCAGATTTGCGGGTTTTTGATTTCTCTTTGTCTGTTTTTTTTTTTAATACACTAGCTACTTTCCCTAGTCCATTGGTTCGATGAATGAATGATCTTTCTTTGAATGAAATCTTCTTTTATATGTTTATATTCGGTGGCCTATACGCATCTTCCGGCTACTAGGTATATACTGGGTGTCTCAGAATAAACTCACTATTTGAATGTCTTCTAAGAACAAAATGCGCGGAATGTGGGGTGCAGAGGGAATGACCAATGAGATGCCATTTTGTGCGAATTCAGTCGCCATGTCGCGTTTCACGGGGGAGCAACGTGCTTTTTGTGTAAGAGCCGCGTTTTTTAAAAACAATAAATCTTACGTGATCGTTCGTCGCACATTTCGACAAAAATATCGCTTACATAATATTGGGCAGACTCCAAGCAATAAATTGATGCAGGATTGGGTGAAGAGATTTCAAGAAACCGGTTCTACGCTGTCATCACATTCACCGGGCTGCCCAAGATCTTCAAGGGCCAATGAGAATATTGACCATGTTAGACAGGCGATACGCGAAAAACCACGCGATTCAATTCGCCAGAAAGCAGCGCAGTTAAACATGCAGCGATCAACTGTTCACAGAATTCTTATGCAAAACTTCAAACTTAAAGCTTTCAAATTGTACAAGCTTTAAACGAAAATGATTACTTACATCTTACGACTTAATTTTGTGAATGAGATGTTGGGCAGATTATCGCCTTGAAGAGTTGCCAGAGCTGCGAAGGACGACATTTGAATAATGTTATTTTCAAAAAGTAATAGTCCCATTTCTTTAGTTTCTGATTTTGAAACTTATGTTATAAATATATTTGTTATTTTTTATGCATCTACAAAAGTCAGTTTTTTCTGAGACACTCTTTACAAAGGACTAACAAGATTCTGAAACTTGTACGTCAGCAAACTTATCTCTACGCATTGCACCTCAACAAATATAGTAGTTTGGGCGAAAATGGGTGAAACAACGACCATTCTAAGTACTTGGTAGTGAAGCATCTACCATAGTGCTCTATTAACGCTTCAGTCGTCGTGATCAAGTTTAAAAACCTACGTACTCTAAAAAAGCTTCCACCAAGATTGACATTGTCAGGCACACACTGGGTAGCGGACTCTGTCACCATTCCTGCTTATATTGAAACCACAATACAAACAACAGAAAAGAAGATCATTGGTTTCTTACAATAGGAATTTCTCTTTTTGACATAGTCTAAGTGGTCTGATCATGAACACTAACGCCATTTCACGCTTTCTAGGTATTTAATGTTCCTACACAATGCGATATTTTGGGCTAACACCAAGTTCCCTTATTTCCAACATTTTCCTTGATCATTCATTTTCTTTTACTCAGAAAATAAACGGCTTTTTTGCTCTTAAGGCTCCGCTATGTATCTTGTGCCTCCTACATAAGTAGATATAACTACGAAATTAGATATAATCATATTAGATGAGGACATAAATTACTTAGTACTTTGTGGCTTTACTTAACGTTATTATTTATTTATTTAATACATCAAGCACATAAATGTACAGAGGCGGACTTAATGCTATAGGCATTTTCTACCAGTCAACCTTTGGGTGATGCAGAGACAAACAGTAGTAGGTGCAATCATGAAAATTGAGGAATAAATGAATAAACTAAAAAGAAATAAGACAAACAATGAGAAAATATCAGCGTTGTGATGATACTGCCAGCTTCTTCCTTATGTGTTCGCGAATAATCGATTGGTTGCCATCCTGATTTCCTGGGGGAGCGCATTCCACAAAGAGATAGAAGGAACGAAGAAGAGTGAATGAAGTCTGTGCGGTGGTTGGGACATTGGAGAAGACTTTATTACGTTTTGTTTGGTCCTTATGGGCTGACTACTATATTTATTATTTATTTATTCCTTTATTTCAGGCAACTAAGGCCCATAGAAAAAACAATACATACTACTAAAAACATACTTATAAACTAATACATACAAAAGTATCACAAATACAATACTATAATAATATAACTTAAAAATACTATAAATACATATAACATAACAAACTAATAACTACTGCACACGAAGTGGCGGCGTCGTGTTTCGCTGACTGGTTTCATGTAGCCGGCCACGAAACCGGCGATAAACAACACCCTTCGGCCAGAACTCTTCTTTGAGGAACTTCTCGAGATGATGTGTCGGAACACGCACCACGAACGACTTGAAGTTCGTGTTGTGACGCGGCTCCAACTTCTCGACCCTCAAAATCCAGTTGGTCTTCACACGCAGGTACTCCACAATCTCCTCAACCTTCGTGGAGTGGTGCAGCCTGGACACGTACAGCAGCGTCGTCGGGATTGCTGGACGCAGCAGCATGTTGGGTCCTGCCGGCGTGGTGCCGCACTGGTTCCAACAAGGAGGCTTCTTCTTCTTCTTCTTTTCCACCTTGCTGCGTATTATTATTGCTGCCTATTGCTGCGTAGGCTCGTTTGGCTGTGTACCGTCCCTCCGACGAAACGGCATCTGGCTGACTTTGCCGAGCGTCGTGAATAATAGCAGCTTGGCACTGCTAATCTCGTCTTCCTTATACGAAGACTTACAGATCTGCAAGATGCTGACCTCATCCATGTAGTCGATGGCATGCTTGATGAATGCCAACACTTCGTTAACTATGAGCGCTTGGGAACTCATAGCGGAAAACGGGCAGCGGCTAAAGCCGCGCAGTTCGCGAATATAATATTCGTACTGTGCAGCGCATACGCGACCGTACTCGACCGCGCATTGCACACGATATGGTACCGAGAACAACAGAGTTGTAAAGGTTGGGGCTCATTGTACCAAGCCGCATCAATTTCGGCACATCAATCAACCAACCAACTCAGCCTATCGCAGTCCACTGCTGGACATATGCCTCTCCCAGACTGCGCCACAACACCCTGTCTTCCGCCTTCCGCATCCAGTTTACCCCAGCCACATTCTTTAGGTCGTCCGTCCATCTAGCTGGGGGGCGTCCCACACTACGCTTGCCGCACACAAGTCGGCACATGCTTCCACCGAATACCTATTCCATTTGGGACACCAAAGTGCTTTGAACACAATTCATTTCAGTGGTTTTTTTTTCATTTACCTACAACTTAATACAAGGAAAGCTAGTATCCCAATCTAATACCTGCTACTTTGTCGGAAATCGGAAAGAATGTTAGGCCTAATTATTGGGCTTCGGGATGCGGTCCAAATTAATGTGGCCTTAATGCCCTTTCCCACGGCAAGCTCCCGATTTTTGCAGGTTCAGTTTTTTGCAGGATCCCGTTTAGTAGTGTACGTGGTTAAATATCCGTACCTGCAAAAAACGGGATCTTGCCGTGGGAAAGAGCCCTTACTTTAACATACATGAATGTTTACAGTACAGCTAACAAAATGTACTTATCTGAACTTTAATATAAAAAGCAATTACGGGCCTACATATTTGACCGTGTACCTATCAATTACATTAAAGTATTGTGTGTGTGGGTGGGCCACATGTTATTTGATACAGAAAACCGCTTACCCAAATTTGGAATATCATATTCAGGAAAAATTACCTTTCCGAATTCAATTTAGAAAACGTATTAATATCAAAGTAGTAGGTAACATATCTTATTCGGTTTCAGCTTCACTAGAAATATTATTTACAAATACTTCGAAGGAAGGAAGCCTTTGTTCGAAAAAGGGTCGCGAAATAAAGCATCCTTATTGCCTAAGTTTATGTTCAGCCGCCATTACTGTGATGTATTTGGGCATTTAAGATAGAACAGGGGTATTGGGGTATATCTTTCAAGGTTTAATATGGCTAGTGTGGAGAGGTTGTTGAATAGAGGTGCGTATTTTTAGCTGGGTGACCTATATTCAGCTGGCGGATGCTTCCCGGGCCGAGCTGCCGTTCTATTGACCCACATGTACGCAAGCTCTGACGTCAGAGGCTGTTATTACGTCACAAGCCAGCTCTTTGTGCCCGGCCGATGTTTGCCGATGATGTGTCGCGGGTTATGTTGAACGTTTAACTATTTAATTTATGATGCGGATTAAGATGTTATTTTTGTTGCGTTTTGTTGTTCGGTCATTCGAAAAAGAACTTTATTTTGAGAGGTGTAAGTCACAGATTTACATTGGCATGGTGGAAATGCAACAACAATGAGAACAGAATGTGTTTCAGCAGAAGCCAGCCGGTCGATTCTGTAAAAATCTCACCGTGAAATCATAAGTGAAGTGAGCACTTATTGGTGTTAATCCCTAACGAATGACAGCTCACTCCACGCTCACTTCACCCAAGCTTTCACGGTGAGATGGTAACAGAATCGCACGGCTGATTACAAAATGATAGGTAGGTACCATTGACAAGTACAATTAGGTATAAAGCTAGTCGAATTACTTGTTATCAAGTACATACAAAAAAACAGAATATCATGCAAACTAATCTAAAAAGAAAACATCTCCAAAATTAAAGGGCTGATAAAGAAATACGTAAAATTGATTAAAATCGAAACATTATAAAAGGCCGTATCTTTTTCAGTTCTATCTAAATAAAAACCGGCTAAGAGCATTTCAGACCACGCACAATGAAAGGTTCCGTAGTTGAAATGAATTTATCTCAGGAACAAACTCAACATTGTAGTTGAAAATCATGCTCACACATCGCAAATGTAAGTTGGTCGACTATTACTCGTAAACTTGTAAAGCACTTAGTTGTGATAATTTTCCTCTTAACTTCTTTATATATACTACTACTGTGAATTTTTTCACATATCCAAAACCAACCATTTAGCTGACAGGGGTGAGGTGGACACACTTGACTCTAACAAAAATTAGCACAATAAAGCTTAATATTTTACAAACGGATCCCTGAATCGCAAAATTGATTTGAGATTTGAGAAACACGCAATATTTTTGAAAGACCTATCCAACGACACCCTACACCATGGAGTACACGACAAAAAACCCCACAAAATAGTAATGTTTTTACAATTAAAATACTAGCTTTGAAATGATATCAAATGATCAATAGAATTAGCATAAAAATATTATTAAAATCTCGATTATGCTTGTAAATGTATGCTTGGTCAATCCCTATCAGGTGGGATGACACTGACAGCTCACTCCACGCTCAATTCACCCAAGTTTTCACGGTGAGATGGTTACAGAATCGCACTGCTGTACCTAGTTCGACTACGTAGTTCGAATAGTGCAGAGAACTATCAATTATTTAGAATCGACCCATTGTTGATGCCCCCGTCTCCCTTCCTGTGGGGTGCTAGAGACGTCCAAAGCTTTATGTCCACAGAACGGGCAGTAGCTAAAGCGCTGATAGCATAAAATAATAAATAACCAATATTCTCCTCCGTATTATTGCGATCAGGAATGCATTTCCCAAATACTGGTATTCAGCTGCACCCGGTTAGACTGGAAGCCGACCCCAACATATCTGGAAAACGGCTAGCTGATGATGAATGCATATGCGATGGTGGTGAATTAGGAAAATTCCGTATGACTGTTTAAGGAGCTGGTGTTGAACAGCGAAGAAGGTTTTTTTGCCATATCGAAATTCAGGAAAGGACTTGCTTGCTCTAGAAACGATGCCTAGCATATGCATATTATATGTTCCCACTGCTGGTGGGACATTGTGACACAGGCTTCCTCTCGGTGAGAAAGAGTAGACCATTATCCACCACGCGGGTCCAGTGCGGGTTGGTAGATGGCACATGTCTTCTAGTAGGAAATGCCGGTTTCCTCACGATGTTTTCCTTCACCGATTTGAGAGCAGTGATGATGAAATAATTTACACAAAGCAATTCGCTTCGCAGTGTCAGAACCAATGGCCGCCACTGCTCGAACTATGCTTACTAAACTCAACCCAAACGACCCAAAAATCCCATCAGCCATCAACCCAGGATCAACCCAAAATATTACTAAAAACGCCTAATAGTAAAACACTCTCGAAATTCAGCGATGCTCTTTCCCCTTAAACATAAATTTTACTTCCTCTAAGTTTGTGTAATGGTTAAGTGGGATAGTTTCCCCTAAGGATATAGTTTGTTCCCCCGTCAAGTTATCAACAAAACCAAACAACCCAACCTTCGCTATTGTTTGTCAAACCACTCTAAGAGGACATCAATAGTTCAAAATGCAATAGTATCAAGCAAATAAGATTTTACAAAGGCAAAGCGGGGATCCTCCAATCAGAACACAGCATCCACAAGGGAGATTTAAATCGCGTTCATTTTCATCCAATGTTTGTTGATTTTAGAGCCAATAAATTGTGTTTAGATATTTAGGCGATCAAATTCGTTTGTGTTTGATTTAGAAGGTTCTAGATGAGTGTTAGAATATTCAAGTAATCAAGATAACATGTGTGTAGGTAGGTATGTTGATATGTCTGTGATGGTAAAGTAACGTACTGCCGTGCGATTCTGTAACCATCTCACCGTGAAAGCTTGGGTGAAGTGAGCTGTCATTCGCTAGGGATTAACACTATTAAGTGCTCACTTCACTTATGATTTCACGGTGAGATTCTTACAGAATCGACCAGCTGTACTCGTAATTAGCCGTACTAGTTACTATAACCTTCCCACTCCCTCTCGAAGAGAGGAGGCCTGTGTCCCAGCAGTGGGAACAATGTAGGCTGATTATGACTATTACCTTTTTTATTATATGTTATAAGCCCCATTGGTGTAGTAGTCGCAAGCGCTACTGCTGAGCTTGAGGATCTGGGTTCGATTCACGGGTTGGGCAAAGTGTTATTGGGTTTTTCCATCAGGAATTTCTCAGTAGCAGCCTGACTTTGGTACCTGGTTAAGGGCAATAGGCTCGCCCCCTATTTCATGGCACTTTTAAACATAACTGGCCGGAATGGGATATACTATATACAACGTGTAACGTTAAATGCGCAAAACCTGAAAATAGTTTGATCAGAATAACGAGCAGAATTAATTGAACCACTTTTTAATATAGGTTACATTTTTCAAAAAATCTTCATTAAAAACGTTGCCGTGTCTATTTATTAATAGGTCAAGCAAGCCAATGTCAGCGCGGCGCAGCGGCCCGGTAACGACTCCTCCCTCGATAAAGCGTCGTCGCAGACGCAAGAAACGATCAGAATGGCCAGTAAAACTAAAACAGCACATAAAACTTATACAATTTTTTTAATGACTTATTTTCTCTCTGAAATAGGTCAATTGAATTAAAAATCAGTTGGGGTGTCTGAGGTTTTGCACATTTAACGTTACACGTTGCATAGGATTACACCTCTGCCTAAAACGTCGGGGATTACATACCAGCAGTGCGATTCTGTAACCATCTCACCGTGAAAACTTAGGTGAAGTGAGCGTGGAGTGAGCCGTCAGTGTCATCCCAGCTGATACTAGTCATTGACATTATAGGCGTTGCCCCGATATTGCTAACTAAGGTGTTCGGTGAAAACACCGAACAAGATCAAATAAAAAAAGAAGACTGAAATTAATTTTAAATAAGCTTTTATTTTTATTCAGAATACACAGCTATTTATAATTCAAATTATTCACACTTCATTGCTTCAGATTTTTCCTCAACAGAATATTCCGCCAATAAATGTTATACATTCTAATCCAATCACGGGTTTCCTTTGAATATAAAAGTACACAGAGACGATAATAGAGGAAATTAAAAATTCCTAGCGAATGCCAGCTTTCTATTCCAATATAAATCATTTGAGACGTCGGTTCTGCACTCTGTTTTATATTTTCTTGTTTTCTCTATTCGCTTGGAAATCCATTAGTTGGTCGGAGAAAAAAACGAGTGATTCCAGTTCGAATGTAGTTTTCAGCTCATCGGAGATTTTTCTGCCAAGTTGCCCTTTACGGGGGACACAGACTAATGAATTTTGTATGTGTTCTTTATTTGTTTAGGTTTTATCTAGTACTAGAATTGGCTTATTTGTCTTGATTTGATTTTTTGTTATTGTTATATTTTTCAGTAATAATAATTTAATATAAATTAATTTATTACATGTAAATAACACCCATTGCCAAACATAAATTATTAGAAAAAAAAAAATAATAATCAATGCGTTGTTATGTATATTTTCTACATTATCTGTTAATTTTTCATTTTAAAAAGTTAAAGTCTGTAGCAAACAGAATGTATAAGACAGTCTTTATTAAAAGATTTTTAATACTTACTAACTTTATTTTCTTATATTGTTAAATAGTGTATGCCCAATGGGTAGCCTTTTGAGTTTCCATAAATTAACTGTAAGACCTGCCGTGCGATTCTGTAACCATCTCACCGTGAAAACTTGGGTGAAGTGAGTCGTCAATAGTGTCAATCCCTAGCATCAGCATGACTCACAGCTGACTCTAAGCTCACTTCACCTTAGTTATCACGGTGAGATTTTTCCGGAATAGACCGGCTGTTGTATTACCAAAAAGCACACGAATAAATGCTTTGACTTTGACTTTTGACGTAATTGCTACTGCGATCAGTAAATTGAGATTTACTTAAAAACTGCAACACCTTACCAAACTATGTCATATTCATTTTTCTCAAAAGCAAGTGTCATTCAAAGTTAAACGTATCGGAATTTTCTTGTAAAACAATCGTTGCGTGTAACAATAAAATCTTATATCGAAAAATAATGAACTGACATTTGAAGGGCACTGTGACAATAGTAGATCGAAATGGATGAAAAATCATGTGTGCTTGTAATTATTTCTAAGTATTTTTATTTAACATGAAACATCTTTGCCAGGTCTTTGCTTTTTGAGATCTTTGCTTTATTTCCTAATCAAAAGCAAAAGAGTCTCATTTGCAACCCAATTTTGATCCTCCTCCATCAATGAAAATAAATTGTCCACTTCAAAGCTTTGAAGATACAGACTACCACTCTAAATCTTTCCGAAAGGATATAAAAAAGGAAATTGCATATAGTCTACGTACTTTGTGGTTTGCAGTAAAAAATGAGACGCTAACTCGGATTTTTTAAATGGGTCACATAATATGAGATGTTTATGAAGACGACATAAAAATATACAACAAAATATTATTAAGTTGTCTTGACGAATTGTTAAAAAAAACACACATACATTTTTTTTAGCCCTTAGTTTGGGACTAGACGGCGTTGTGTGAAAGTTGTGGAATATTATCACTACATAGTATAAAACAAAGTCGCTTCCCGCTGTCTGTCCCTATGTATGCTTAAATCTTTAAAACTACGCAACGGATTTTGATGCGGTTTTTTTTAATAGATAGAATAATTCAAGAGGAAGGTTTATATGTATAATACATGTATAATATAGTAGAAAAACACTGATCATTTTAGAGGTTTCTAATGGGATGTCGTAAATAAACACATTTTTTTGCGCTTACATTGCAAACGCTGGCTTAACCCTACGAGATATATCAAAATAATGTACTACAGTATTGTAAACCTTAAAAAGGTCTACAAAAAAGTCCGCGATGGCATATGTCTATCTATTAGGGATAACCCACAACAACCATTTTTATCCTATACTTTTTAAGAGAAATAATGGCTCTAAAATTATCAGTGTTTCTCTACTATATTATGCATGTATTATATGCATATAAACCTTCCTCTTGAATCACTCTATCTATTAAACAAAACCGCATCAAAATCCGTTGCTTATTTTTAAAGTTCTAAGCATACATAGAGACAGACAGACAGCGGGAAGCGACTTTGTTTTATACTATGTAGTGATCAGCATTGCACCCGTGCGAAGCCGGGGCGAGTCGCTAGTTATTATTATTTATGAATTCTCTGTCCTCATACACTACTCTATGTTATGATCGTCCAGCCGATATGGCTTTACTTGTATTAAAGATAAGTGCTGCGAAGACATCTCGACCCGTCACATATAACTACTACAGATTACTTCCAAGCTTATATACTTCTTTATTTACTTTCATACTTTTAAGTTCTTAGCACATAAGATATTCTAGAGCATCGTATCGTGATATATCATCTTAGCAGCTTTAGTGATTTTATTATGGGATGTATGAACATATTTTGAGATTTTTACTTGTATTTTTACCTTGTAGTTATTTTGTATGAGGTAGGTTATTATAGCGTTTCCATCAGAAGCACACAACTCACAAAACACACACACACACACACAAACGCGCGCGCGCGCGCGCGCACGCACGCAAGCACGCACGCACGCACGCACGCACGCACACACCCACAACGCAAACAACAACTGCAACTTATCTCAGACCAAACTATTTTTTTTAATAAATCAATCAAAATTATGTTCCACAGTAAACAGTTATGTCTTAGTACCTATGTATTTCAGAGTCAACAATAGTCCAATTCGACTTATGACATTCAATACATTGTAGCCAATTCACTCCCTAGAGCTCCTAGTTGTATACTTTTCTTACAATTCTGACTCCAAGCAATAGAATGCACAATCAGGCAATACTAACAGGTGCAACCTTATTGCAAATGTTATAGAAGACAGTCAAGTAATATTAGTTTCTGAATGGTATTGCTTTCAAACGAGTAAGTATGTAACAGAATAAGATGCCAATTTAACACGTTCTCTCTTTATTTATTTTATTATTTATGTACACACAGTAAAATAGATAAGGATATGACATCATTATAATTTGAGTACAAAGGTACAGCTTATTTCTAAAGAAATTTAATCAAGCAGACCTTCGAAAGGAGAAGTAAAAAAGAAATGCAGACAATAGTGTGTGAGAACAAGATGAGAAAAATATTAATGTGTGAAGTCTAAAACTAAAATATTAAGTATACTTTCACACATATAATGCAAAAATTAACATAAATATACTTAAATAAAATAATGCTAAAATATATACATATAACATAAATAAAATAAATAAATATATATATAACATATATATACAGGATACATTATTAACCAGTGCGTAACCATGAATTACGAGTAAGTACATGATTCTGAACCCACCTGCTTTGTAAGTTAATACCGATGCTGTCAAAATGTATGACAGAGCATTTTTTTTTTAATAACTGACGAAAAATTTCAACGCAGGTGGGTTCAGAATCGTGTACTGAATTCATGGTTTCAGTTTCCGCACTGGTTAAAAAATTATCCTATATATAAATACTGACAGTATAGAGGAAAGGTAATGCTCTTTTAATCGACATTTAAATAGAGAAATAGTTTTTAAATCACGAATGCTTTATTAAGTTTCACAGTACAGTTTCTTTCACGTACACGACGGTAAATTGTATTTGATTACAGCTTGTGGATATTCTTCTAATAAAGACTCATTAATAAAATGTCTTGCTGGAACAGAAATCATGTGCGAGAGATGGTTAAAGTACAGTCAATACAGAATTTAAACCCTGACTCCTAAACTAGGATGATTTTCCTGTATCTTAAGAGTCAGTCAGTGTCTTCGCATAAACAGTGGACAAACAAATTACGAGCGCACTAGCGGACTCGGATAGTCACATACAAGATTTGGACTTTAAAAGAAGACTTAAAGGTAAGAAATATATTTATAAAAGTTATTATTTTAAATTAAGTAATGATGTATGTAATTTAGTGTGTGTGAAGTGTTTTGTGTGGAGAGACATGTCATTTGCAAGTGTTGTGTGTTCATGTATAAGGGAGAAAGGTGCGTGGAGTGGTGTGGTGCGGTGAGGTGAGATATGATGTAGTGTGAGTGGTGTGGTGTAGTGTGGCGGGGTGGGATGTTATGTGAAGACGTTGAAAACGTTGTGAAATCGTAAGTTATATTAGTGGTAGTATTAGTATGTTATAAAAATGTATCTGGGTCGTAGTTCCTTTAAGATGAGATTAGTGAAAAAAATTAAATTCTAAATGATCCTTCCAAATATTATTTTAATGAACGCCTTTTCATATCTTTAAGTTAGTTTCAACTAACATCAAGCAATTTTCGGATTATTCGGTTATCCTCAGGTTTTCAAACAAATGACCCAAATTCAATCCACATTTTTCTTTTATCATAATGAAAAGATTAGAAACAGGCGGCATCTTAATTACCGGTTGCGTTATAACAAAGTCCTTTCTTTAGTTCAGTTTAAAATTCTATAAGCGCTTTCTTTTGTTCGTTTACGAAGAGAAAATCGACTACGGCCTTAATAGAAAATCAACTTTATTTTGATAAAGATAACGTGCATTTTCAATTCCATATTTTTTTAGGGTACTATAAACATTCCTTCACTGATTATTTTTAAATGGTGTCTTTAATAGTCCCCTTTTTGACTCAACCCCCAATAAATTCTTTTAGATTGGCAACCTTTAGACGCAAAAAGCTATTGTTGTACATAGCTCCACGTAGTTCTTATTTACCGACCCTTAGGTGCTACTTATTTTGCCTACACTTAAGTAGGATCTTGAAAAAAAAAAAAAACGTAAATAGCACTTCAGTGTACTAGCGTTTTGTTGGAAGAAAGCAATTACCTTTAATCAAAAACCAATTTTGTAACAGTACCTACTCTCTACTACAGAAACAGCTACCATATACAGGTTGAAATTGAAAACATGCGACAAATCGAAATGAGAGATTGTACTCATCATTGTGAACAACTTTTACTATGAGATAAAACCTGAAGTCGCGAAAAAAAAATCAGCTGTTCCCTACATTTATGTTCGCATAATTCGTCAAAATGTAGGGAACAGCTGATTTTTTTTTCGTAATTTCATGTTTGGTCCCATGGTAAAAGTTGTTCATAATGATGAGTACAATCTCCCATTTCGATTTGTCGCATGTTTTCAATTTCACCCTGTATATTGCCCATAAAAATTTACAACCATTTTCCAAAACTAATAAAACTACAATTTGATTTCTAAAAAAAAAATTAAAACATAAGCCGTGTTTTCATTTTTTTTTTCCTAAAAAAAAATTATTCAGTAAATGAATTTTTTGTTTTATGATAAAAATGTTGTTACTGTTTTAATTTTTTATACATTATATTATATTATATTGTATATTATAATATAAAAAATGTGTCTTTATATCTGTACCGAGTCTAAGTGTTTTGTATTTTCTATTAGAGTATAAGTAGTATTATACTTCGTTGCTTCGTCCTTCGAGATTAAGATAACAATGTAGTAATACGTCTAGGGTATCGCCTTTCATCCACTAAGTTTGAATATTTTTTTTTTTTTTTTTTTTTTTTTTTGTCGGTACTTTGTCTTCCTGATAGTTATGCCTGTACCGCCACTCATTCGCGTTTTAGTGCGTCGCCGATCACCACGTTATTTTCTTCGTTTCATTTGAATTGTGCAAAAAGATGCCAAAACGTAGTCACAAAAACGACGACAGTGATTATTTAAGAAAGAAGATTCGAAAACTCGAAAGGAAACTTAATAAACGCGACAGAAGGTCGCGTGTTCGAAGTTGTTCCGAGAGTAGTAGCTCGTCGACGAATATTATTATGTCGCCGGTACTATCGGACCATGAAGGTAAGCTGAAGTGTTATTTTTACAAACGGAAGATATTGTGAATAGTTTTTCGGACTATATCCGTATCATAATCTGACATGATGTCATATTATCTTAAATAGTGTTGTGTACATCTTATGGGGATGTTACCTTCACATAATTTTGGATTCCCAATTCATTGGGTATATACTACTAGTGATTGTGTACATTTGAAAGGAATGTTGCCTTCACTTTAGTTAATGACCTACTTAATAATAATTGCATTTTATATCCGTACGGACTAAAACATAGTGTTGTGGGTAGTTTTAAGGACTATCGCCGCTCTAAAACCACTAGTTGTATACTAGGAACATTGGTAGTTGTGATCATATCCACGTACCTACATAACAAAATGTTATCACTCGATTTCGTAATTCTGAATATCGGTATGGATTATAAACTTGGTGTTGTGGATAGTTTTGAGGACTATCACCGCGCTATTTTCTATCCGATACCTACATTTGGTACATTTTCTACTCCAGCTGAAATGGAAGTTCAAGGTGATGTCGCGTCATCTCCGATTATTGACTCAGATGAGCCACAACCGGGTACGTCCACCTCGACGATACATGATGTTCCTGCTACAGAAGCAGTACAGGCAGGGGAATCGGAACTACCTGTTGAAGTAACGCTTCCTGAGCTGGACGAAGAGATTCTGAATCTCTTGGGCGAAACTCCATCAAAGGATAAAAAATATGGACCAGACATTAGATGCGAGTTATCTGCTCGCTGGGAACACATCGCAACAACAGGCTTGACCAAGGATGCCAGAAAGGAGCTGCTTGATAAGCATCTGGTTCCAAAAAACTGCACAAAGATTGATGCACCCAAGTTAAACCCAGAGATAAAGGCCGCCTTATCGGAGATGCTAATAAAAAAAAAGACAGAGCTTTAGAGAATAAGCAGGTGCAGGTCGCAGCAAGTATATCTTGTATAAGTGAAGCCCTAAGCATACTCTTTTCTGCAGGTTATAAAGATCAGTCGGTAATAAAATTACTGATCGAAGCCGGTCGACTGATGTGTGACTCACAACACAGCGAGTCCATGACACGGCGCAGTTTTATATGTTCTACAATCAAGAAAGATATAAAAGATCAACTGTTCAATACAGAAATCGATAAGTTTCTATTTGGCGAACATCTGACCGATACTCTAAAAGCTGCAAAAGCTATATCAAAATCAGGCGCTGAGATTAAAATAAACACACAGGTTCGAAGACCTGCACCAGCGCAGAGACCGAGACAGGCCCCTGTCCAGACTTTAAACCAGACGCCTCCGTTCCCGACAGCGCGGCAAGCGGGAACAGCGAGGAGAACAGCGCCGGCGCCGCGCCCGCGACCGGTGCAGCAGCAGCCGCGACAGCAGCCGCGCTTGCAGCAGCGCCAAGCCCCGCGGCGCTAGACCTGGTACGTTTTGCAGGTCGGTTATCCTACTTTTATGATCAATGGCAATTGATAACTAATGACCTCGTTGTATTATCGTGGATAAGAGGTTACAAGATACCGTTTACTAAACCTGTCTATCAGTTACACGAACCAAGTTTACCTGCATTAACTTCATGTGAGTCCTTTAAATACAAGGTGGCCATCACTGACCTTCTAAACAGTGGTGCTATTTCACATTGTGAACCATGTGAAGGACAGTTTCTTTCTAGTTATTTCCTGATTAAAAAACCCAATGGCAAAAACAGATTTATTTTAAACTTAAAGTCTCTAAACAAGTACATCGTAACAGAACATTTCAAAATTGAAGATCTAAGAACAACATTAAAATTAGTATCAAGAAACAGTTTCATGGCCACCTTTGATTTAAAGGATGCGTATTTTCTAGTACCTATACACCCGACGTATAGAAAGTACCTACGATTTAGGTACGAGGGTCAAATTTACCAATTCAATGTTTTGCCGTTTGGTTTAAACACAGCTCCATTTGTGTTCACAAAGCTATTAAAACCGGTAATTTGTTTACTGAGATCATTAGGTTATCTGTCATCTATCTACTTAGATGACATTTGTATCATTTCTAATAATTATCAAGATTGCTTAGATAATATTTTACAGACAAAACATATTTTAGAGTCCTTAGGATTCATAATTAACATTAAAAAAAAAAAAGTTGTATGATTCCGAGTAATATTTGCAAATACCTTGGTTTTGTGATAGATACAAAAGAATTTCATGTTAGCCTTCCTAAGGAAAAACGAAATCTAATTAAACAAGAGTTACAATCGTTTCAATTGAAATCTCGTTGTAAAATAAGACAGTTTGCTCGCTTGGTAGGCCTCCTCACTTCGTCCTGCCCCGCGATTCAGTACGGTTGGCTTTACACCAAGCAGATGGAAAGATGCAAATACCTTGCATTGTGTAAAACGAGTAATTATGATAGCCACATGTCTTTACCACAGTATTTGCAGGACGATTTTTCCTGGTGGTTAAAATCTATTGATACCGCAGTGAATCCTATTAGACGGGACAGCTACTGTCTAGAAATATTTTCAGACGCTAGCAAAAAAGGGTGGGGGGCAGCATGCGGTGCGGAGACCGCCAGTGGCCAGTGGAGTAACACAGAGTCTAACAAACATATTAACTGTCTAGAACTCCTGGCTGCTTTCTTGGGCTTACAAACATTCGCAAAAGGATTAAAAAATTGTCAGGTGTTACTACGCGTTGACAACACAACTGCTATTTCGTATATCAACCGTATGGGTGGAGTAAGATTTCCACATTTAACTGAAATCACAAAATCTTTGTGGCAGTGGTGTGAAGCTCGTGGTATATTTGTATTCGCTTCATACATAAGCTCGGAAGATAACGAAATAGCAGATGCTGAGTCTAGAAAATCTCACCCCGATACCGAATGGGAGATTAAAGATCATGCTTTTGAAAAGATTGTGAGAGCCTTTGGGCAACCAAAAATTGATCTTTTCGCATCAAGGTTGAATAACAAATGTGTTAAGTACGTCTCATGGAATAGAGACCCAGGAGCATGCGCTGTGAATGCTTTTACTTTAAATTGGTCAAATCTTTGTTTCTACGCATTTCCTCCTTTTGCGGTTATATTAAAAGTATTAAGAAAACTTATATACGACCAGGCGGAGGGTATTGTTGTGGTTCCATTTTGGCCCACGCAACCCTGGTTTCCACTTTATCAAAAACTTCTCTGTTCAGAATTAGTTCAGTTTAGACCCTCTGATAAAGTGTTATTGTCTATTTCCAACAGTGTCCCCAAGCTCACGTTGATTGCAGGGAAGTTATCAGGACGGCGTTACGAAACAGAGGAGTACCACCATCATCTTTAGATATTATGATAGCTTCTTTATCTGAAAGGTCAATAAAACAATATGACGTTGCCATTCGACGTTGGGTAAACTTTTGTAAGACTCACAATATCAAAATACATGAGGCGTCAATTCCGATGATTATGTATTTTCTCACTGAGTTATTTCATTCCGGCTTACAATACGGATCTTTAAACAGTCATCGCTCCGCTCTGTCTTTGATCTTAGGATCGAGAGTAGGGTCTGATGATCGCGTTGCTAGGCTATTCAAAGGTTTTTACAGACTTCGTCCTCCAGCCCCAAAATATAATATCACTTGGGACCCGTCAATAGTTTTTGAATTCTTATCAAAATGGTACCCAAATAATAATTTAAGTTTCGAACATTTAACCAAAAAGGCCGTAACTTTGCTCATACTTGTAACTGCACACAGGGTGCAAACCATTAGCAAAATCAAATTAGAAAATATGAACGTCACTGATAATCTTATATTGATCAAGATAAACGATTTGTTAAAAACATCTCGACCTGGTTTATCTCAACCTTGTTTAAATATTCCATTTTACAAAGATCGACCGGAAATATGTCCCGCTGAGGCTCTTATAGAATATATTGATAGGACAAAACATTTGAGAAACAATGCCAATAGCCTTTTTATAAGTATTAAAAAACCACATAAATCAGTAACCACAAATACCATCAGTCGGTGGATAAAAGATATATTATCAATTAGCGGAATTGACACTTCAGTATTTTCTGCCCACTCCACCAGACACGCAGCCACCTCAGCTGCTCATAGAGCTGGTGTCAATATTGACACGATACGAAAAGCAGCTGGGTGGAGTGGTAGCTCCAATGTTTTCGCTAGATATTATCATAGAGACATTCAATGTGAACAAACTGATCAATTTGCCTTATCAATCCTAGCCTCTGATCGATGTTAGATTTAATTACTTAAAATTAATAACTTAAATTTATCTACCCCTAATTAAAGAAAAACTACAATTTAATTACTTTATTACTTGTAAGGTTTGATTAATATACATGTACCTAAGCATAAAAATTCAGTGTTTTAATATTTCACCATCTTTCAAAATCTACATTGTTATCTTAATCTCGAAGGACGAAGCAACGAAGTATAATTGGAGATTAAACGAACTTACCTGAAGTGAAGTTCTATCCAAATTATACGAGTTGCTTCGTCCGAAGAGATTAGTTCCCTCCCAACCCTATGAACCCCATACCTAAAGTGAAATATTAAAAAAGGTTCCAGGCTTTCAACTAAATGAGTGGCGGTACAGGCATAACTATCAGGAAGACAAAGTACCGACAAAAAAAAAAAAAAAAAAAAAAATATTCAAACTTAGTGGATGAAAGGCGATACCCTAGACGTATTACTACATTGTTATCTTAATCTCTTCGGACGAAGCAACTCGTATAATTTGGATAGAACTTCACTTCAGGTAAGTTCGTTTAATCTCCAATTATAACTCAGGTTTTAAGTGTACCCACGTGTAATATTGGAAATATTCGTATGCCGATTTTAGCTGCGAATATGTCCTTAACATAATTTTACTACCCAACTTTGTACCCAAAATATCCGACGAATAATTAATGTCTTTGTCTTCATATATAAAAATTCAGTCAATTTAAAACTTAAATCGTATTCATCAAGGTTCCTGTTTTATTCAATAACACAAACTTCATTAAAATATTTATTTAGGTCGAACGCAGCGGTAGTTTGTAATTTGAATTGAGTAGATACGAACTTAGATTGGAGTGCTTTTGTTCCAGGAACATCGAAAGTTTCTATAAATCAAAGTTTGTTATCAACGGTCTCCTAAGTCGTAATTTCACCGATTAATCTGAACGCGATCAGCATATCTAAACTGCGTTCAAGAGCTGTCAGTGTCAATATTCCACAACAATGTTGACACTGACAGCTCTTGAACGCGGCTTAGTTGTGCTGAAGGCCAATTCTAGTGCTTAAAAACGTTCAAATTCAAGTAGCAACCTCATATCAGCGACAATTAATGTTAAAAACTTGTCAAAATGTATGTAAATTGATTGGATTTTGTGACAGATTCCGACTGAGAGTAGAAAGTAAATGTTCTTAAAGATACGGGATTTGCCCCCCCCCCCCCCCCTGATCGCGTTCAGTTTTATTGGTGAAATCTGCCCTTAGATTGACGACCCCTGACCTTTCCTACTCATCAAGTTGCTTCGTAGGGCCAAGCGTGAACGGGCGGAGTAAACGTACCTAATGTATACGAACGATTTTTAAATTGAAAATACGAGTTTCGTACATCATTTTAAGTACTAGTTTATCCGTGGCTTCACCCGGGTGAATGTCGGAAAATATACCCCGGGAACGTACTTACCGCAGGTACCCATTTGTTAATCTACGTAATAAGCAACCCGTGTGCCAATATTTACCAATAAAGCTCTCAGTCGGCATTAGTTTTTTCGACAACTCCAACAATCAACGTGAATGACTTCGTCTATTGATGAAAAGCGTATGAAAATCCATTTGGTAGTTTTTGAGTTTATACATATACATATACAATACTGTAGTAAATTATTTTGATCTATCTCGAACGGTTCAGCCAGCGTTTACAATGTAAGCGCAAAAATATGTGTTTATTTACGACATCACATTAGATACCTCTAAAATTATCAGTGTTTCTCTACTATATTATGCATGTATTATACATATAAACCTTCCTTTTGAATCACTCTATCTATTAAAAAAACCGCATCAAAATCCGTTGCGGAGTTTTAAAGATCTAAGCATATATAGGGATAGACAGACAGGGAAGCGACTTTGTTTTATACTATGTAGTGATTAAAAAACGTCCGAATTAACGTTACGTTTACTTCGTGCGTTTGTGCTAGGCCCTCAGATTGTTTCAGGAATCCAATAGTCATTAATAAATTTCCTCCGCGAAACCACTTTGTGAATTGATTAATTGGATATTGTTTGGGCTTCGAGATTTATTAAGTGTCCGGAATTATTGATAGTGAATTTCTGTACTCTGATTTAGCAAAGACCTGTGTTATTATTGGGTATAGGTAATACAAACTGGGCTGGATTTTGACCGGTAAAAGGTCCTGACATATTTTTGGCGAAAACTTTGTTCCTTCGGAGGATGAGATGTTATTTCTAAATATAAAGGATTTTAAAATATAAAATGTTAATCTAATTTTAGGCGCTAAGCACTTCAAAGAAGATGTTTTTAATAGATAGTTCATCGTCATCTCTAGCCTTTTACAAACCATGTTGGGCTCGGCTTCCAGTCTAACAGGATGCAGCTGAATACCAGTATTTTACATGGATCGACTGCTTATCTGACCTCCACAACTCAGTTACTGGATAATACGATACCCCTTAATAAAACTGTCTGTCGGACTTTCGGGCTTTTGACTACCCGTAACGGCTATTAAAGATCTACAAATGACAACTAGGATCAACGTTTTAACCTGCTTTCCGATGCTCTCTTTCTGGAGGGGTCTCGATACCACGGACTGACCTTCTCAACTTTCGATCGACCCGTGCTGCGGTTATTATTTAGCCGAGGCCCTCCTTAAGAGGTTAATATTGAAAACAAAAAGCATTTTTCATATATTGAATCAATTTAACGCAACAATCAGAGCAATGTCACTGCGTTACTTAACCTACAGTTTATTGCACAAACCATATTCGATTCCCGCTCAATCAAAATTGAAACCCAAATGGCAAGGTACATAACACATCTAGGTTCTATCAATAAAGCAAAACCCTTATTTATTTTTATCGTATGTTTGGAAACAATCTTACCAGCTACAGACTTGGAACACGTATGTATCTTCATATATATCTACGAGTACTAGCTATCAGGTCCGTCTCGTATTCCAATTTTGTGAACAAATAAAACTGGCTGATCCATACGATGCTAGATGTGAAATTTGTCTGGGTACATCGAGCTGTGTATAATTTTCTGACCTCTCATTTTACGGAAAATCTGTACAGAAATGTGAGGTCGTATTTAATAGTCTAAGATACATAGAGGAAGGACCTTCACCGATCGAGTAACCGGACGAAATGTGTTTTTTATGTAATAAAATATGCTTATGAAAGTAACGACGATGGGCCTAATGAAATCCTGTCAAGGATATTTTTAATTAATAATGTAACTGATAATCCTGATTGTTGAAAGGTTTTTCATAGGCAACCTTATACCACCGTATTCGCAAAAAAAATAATTTTCATTTTGATATATAATTTATTTGGTTACTCGATCGGTGAAGGTAACATTTTCGATTCACCTGTTTAAACTAAGCAACGCTACAGCCTTGACAAGAAAAAGGTAGGCAACTCTTATGTTTGTATACTCGTATTCTACAACGTGTAACGTTAAATGCGCAAAACCTCAGACACCCCAACTGATTTTTAATTCAATTGACCTATTTCAGGGAATAAGTCATTTAAAAAATTGTAAAGGTTTTATGTGCTGTTTTAGTTTTACTGGCCATTCTGATCGTTTCTTGCGTCTGCGACGACGCTTTATCGAGGGAGGAGTCGTCACCGGGCCGCTGCGCCTTGCTGACATTAGCTTGCTTGTCCTATTAATAAATAGACACAGCAACGTTTTTAATGAAGATTTTTTGAAAAATATGACCTATATTAAAAAGTGGTCTAATTAATTCTGCTAGTTATTCTGATCAATCTATTTTCGGGTTTTGCGCATTTAACGTTACACGTTGTATAGAGTTCATAGGTACTTTCGATTAGCGTTAAATTTTTTTTGGTTACTCTGTCGGCGCAGGTATCGAAAAAAAAAAACTAAAAATATCCTTGATAGGATTTCAGTAGGCAACCCATCACCGTTACTTTCGTTAACATATTTTATTCCGTAAAAAATATATTTCGTCCGGTTATTCGATCGGTGAAGGTCGTTCTTATACGAATCCTGTACTATAAGGACGTGATACAGAACATCGATCTGGACAACTTTCTCCATGGGACCAACATCGTAATAGCGAAAAAATGATTAGCTGTCCCAACATCATCATCCTCATTTCAGCCAAAAACGTCCACTGCTGGGCATAGGCCTTCCTCAAGCAGCGCCACCTCGACCGGTTCTGTGCTTCCCGTATTCAGCGGATTCCCACAAGGTGGATCGATGACATTGCGAAGGCTGCACTTCATAAGATAATCGGTCCACCTTGTCGGAGACCTTCCAACGCTACTTCTTCCGGTACGCGGTCGCCAATCCAGAACCTTTTGGTCCCACTGTCCCATACAAAACTTTCTTTACCTTTTCAACCCGAATGTAGAGGACAGTTGAAGTTTTTTTCGCTATATACAATGGGAGGTCAGTATATACTGGGATGTCTCGTTGTGTACAGTCAACACTGACTGTAAATGAGATTGTCTCAAGGATGGAATTAATCAGAAGTTCAGAACTTGCTGATACTTCTAGCTTTATGAGAAATGAATGCTGCGGGCTTATTCCCTAAGCACGAAATCCGTAGATTCGGAAATAACGGGCGTTTCATACTCCGTATCACTTACGGACATCATTATTATTAGTTCGGGGCCCGAACTGAGAATGAATGATAATATGATTTGACAGAAGTCCCTATTTCCGGTAAGTATTTGTCCATCCGAAAAATTAAATATTAAACTTCTTGGTGACACTTCTTTTGATGAAGGAACTAGTTTCGAACGGGCCCGTATCTTTGTTGACGGATTTCGAGAATCGACTCCAAGTACCTTTGTACCTTATAATCCATTTGCTTATGAAGCAACTACTGGTAGCGAGTGGAATGCTATAGACGGATGGCACCATGATACATCGAACATGTCACATTACAGAAAGCTGTTGTAAATTCGATATATATTCGATATAAGTTTCATTAATTTCAGTGTCAATTTTGCTGGTGTCTTATTTGACTTAAAATCAAGGTTTAATATATATGTTATATCAATTGATTCTTACTGTCAAAACTAGAAATTTAGCAGATTCAAACTTGAACTAAATTCAAATTTGGATTACCTTTCCCGAAGTGGTAATGTAATCAAAAGTTTCTGGGATTCATCAAATAACGTGCAAGTAGGTTAGCTGTTTATTAAAATTCAAACCTTATGTAAATACTATGATATAGAGTTTGTAGTAGATTACGTTAATATGTATAATGTAATTCTGCTATCGTTAATAACTTTCATTTTTATGTCACTGCCCCGACGTAGGTACACTTCGAATACTTTTTAACAAGCTTTTTTTTGTTACTTTTATAATAAAAATATCAAAAATCAGACCCTTATTCAGCCCATTATTGATTACGCCCATGCCTGTTGTTTGGATGCCACCGAGTAACTTTTAAATGAACTTGAGCGTTTGCGAAATATCTGTATTCGTTTTGTTTTTAACATAAAAAAATATGATCCCGTTTCCAACTTTCGCAAGGTACTCAAGTGGCTCCCCATTCGTTTTCGCCGGAACTCTCGGATATTGTGTCTGCTATTCAATCTCCTTCATTATTCTAAAACACCATCCTATCTGCGGGAGCGTTTGTCCTACGCCCGTCCATCAGACACGCCTTGCAGGTCGCTTCATAAAGACCTTCTTAAGTCCCCTCCCCACTCCATCGACTTCCACTCCTACTCCTTCACTGTGCACGCGGTGCGGTTGTGGAATTCACTACTGCCTGACATTAGGGACTGCCAAACTGTTGCAGTTATTAAAACAAAAGTAAATGAACATTATTTTTCCACTTCATCATAGTCGTGTATGTATTTATTATTTTAATCACGTTATATTTATTAACATTGTAGTGATATTTATTTTAGAAGTATGTGTGTATGTTTATTTGTATGTGTGTACTCTCATAGTTTGTTTAGTTTTATTAAGTGAATAATCGTTTACGATTTTATGTTTTTCTTTTCTCTTCTTTACTCTTTCACACGCTGTCTACCTACATCTCTCTATCTATTGTCCTAACGCAGCTATGCTGGAAGAGATTTCTTATGAAATAAGCATCACGCGTCACGCGTCATTAAGCATTTTGGAATCGCTGTGTACGGACGTTATTTTTGTGCTTTTTTTTTTTATATAAGTTATTTTATGTGATTTTTGGCGCTTTTCTACGGGTTGACATCTTTTATCGGCCCCTCTCGTTTCATCTTGGGGCCATATCCATAAGCCGTGGGCGCCATATTGAATTTTGTACTGGGCCTGTGTGGTGCTTTCTCGCTCGTCGGACGGTTGTGGGTGAGAAACTTTATTACTACTAAAAGTCTTGAACGCGTTTGCCGAGATTCGAACTAGCGCGGCGTCGTCACCGTGTAGAGGTAGCGGCGTGCGCCTCCGAGCCAATACAACATACGCAACGTGCGGCGAAATTAAACATCAAGTTAAGCGTTTGACCGGTACCAAGTCACTGCGACAAATTAGCGACAGCGATTAACACTATCGTTTTGCATCCTGACACTTGGTACAAGTTGCTGCTAATTGGTATATTGTTTATTGGAATTACTGCATACGCTTTCTGACTATTATCTGTAATCAATTCATAAAGGATAATAAATTATTATGGCAAGCGTACTTCGATCACCACCCAGAAGTTATGCTTCTAATCCGGACTTACCTTCACTTGGCGACACCGAGAGCAACGTTACTAGCAGGAAACGTAAGCAGCCGGAGTATGAATATAGTGAGTTGCTTGCCTCTATTCAAAGGGACCTAAAGATAACGCTCGATGAGTGGAAGATAGGCTTAGATTCTAAGTTGGTTGATATAAATGATAGCATAAAATCCATTAAATGCGACTTAGAGACATATGTCATTGAAACTAAAAAAGAAATGGATTTTCTTCGATCAGAAAACGCATCAATTAAGCAACGTGTTGCCGAATTATCAGCAGAGGTTAGTGAGGTAAAGAATTCAGCCAATTTTATCTCCAACCAGTACGATGACTATTTAAAGAAAATCGATAATTTGCGGGACCACACAACGAGTCAAAACGCAATATTGGCACTTGAAGCAAAAGTTGATAGTTTAGAACAACAAGCCCGGCAAAGTAACCTCGAAATTTCCAATGTTCCGGAGAGGCGTGGAGAAAATCTTCTTGACATACTGAACGACATTGGCAAGCACATTGACTGCTCAATCCCACGTGAAGAGGTGATCTCAGTGCATCGTGTTCCTCATGCTTTGTCCAGCGCAAGGCCTAAAAATATAATTGCAAAACTAAAAACACGTATCCTGCGAGACAACGTCATAAGTGCGTGTCGACTGAAAAAAGGACTTAGCTCTACTCAGGTGGGCATTCCGGGCGTATCACACTCAATCTTCATCAATGAGCACCTGACTCTCAAAAACAAGCAACTTCTGAGACAAACACGTGAAGTAGCTAAGAAGCATGGCTACAGGTTTGTGTGGGTCAAGCACTCCACAATTCTTGTTAAGCAATCAGAAAACTCTGCAACATTGTCTATTAAATGTGCCAACGATTTAGATAAAATCCGTAGTGTTACCTCTAATCCTAACTAATTAGTCACACTAATTGATTAGTTTTAAACTTTATTTATTTACTCGTAATATTTACCATGGCTAACAGTTATATGAATAAGAATGAGATAAGTATTTATTATCAGAATTGTAGAGGTATACGTACAAAACTCAATACTCTTTACATGAACATCCTATCAAATTGTTATGACGTCATCGTATTAACTGAGACCTGGCTTATTCCTTCGATATCTCACAGTGAGTTTATAGACAGTCGCTACGTAGTGTTTCGATGTGACCGTAACCGTGCTGCCACTGATAAGTCTGAAGGAGGGGGTGTACTTATCGCAGTATTACGTGAATTGAGCCCCGTTTGTGTCCCATTGTCCCAACATAATACATTAGAATCAAGTAAATTTTATGAACATACGTTAGTCACCATTCCCAGTTCTAATAATACGAAACAAAACCTGATCAGTGCTGCCTATATTCCTAGTAGTTCACCGAGTGCTGCATATAAGATACATTTTGAAACATTAAATAATATAATCAATTCTTTATGCATTGACAACTTACTACTACTAGGTGACTACAACTTACCGTATGCCAACTGGTTAAAACTAAACACTTCTCATAGTTACCTGACTTGCTCCGGTCTGACACCTACTTGTAACCTACTACGGGACTTTATGACCATACATGATGTCAAGCAATTTAACCACCTCAATAATGTTAATAATCGAATACTTGACCTCCTCATTTCCAACACTGTTTGCTATGTTTATCCACCTCACCAGAACTTACTACAAGTGGATAACCACCACCCTCCATTTTACGCTATTGTGTCGATAGCGATAAGGTACACCCAAATGAGATCTTTAGACACACCTAGATATAGTTATCATAAAGCGGATTACAATTTAATTAATAAAGATATAGAAGAGGTTGACTGGAAGTTAACGTTGGATAATGAAATAACTGAAACCTCCATTGAAAAATTCTACAATATCATATATGGCATAATCAAAAACCGTATACCACTGTCTAAACCTAAAAATGCAAAATTCCCTATTTGGTTTTCACCTGCCCTTATACACATATTTAAATATAAAAAAAAAATTTGGATCAAATGGAAAAAATATGGAAATATTTCAGATTACGAGGTGTTTTCTTTGTATCGCACACGTTTTAGCGTGGAGTGTAACAAATGCTATTGTAATTATATAAAAACTGTTGAAGACAGCATCCCCAAAAATATTAAATACTTTTGGGCTTATATAGCTAATCGACAAGGCAGGTCTGGTATTCCATCCCAAATGGATTATAGTAGTCAGTCTTCCAACGATCCACATAAAATATGCAACTTTTTCTCATCATTCTTTCAATCAGTGTACCAAACCTCAACACTCACTGACCACTGGTGTCCTACAACAGGTGAAATCTTTGACAATAATGCTACCCTAGATAAAATATATTTCAGCCTCTCATTAGTCCTCAACCAATTAAAATTACTGGATAGTACCAAAGGACCGGGTCCAGACGGTATACCTCCTAGTTTTCTGAAGAATACAGCTGAGACAATATGCGTGCCTCTTCACTTAATCTTCAACAAGAGCATTACAGCAGGTAAGTTTCCCACAATCTGGAAGAAAGCTAACATAATACCAGTTTATAAGAACGGCTCCAGACAGAAAGTTGAGAACTATCGACCAATTTCAATACTATGTGCAATTGCTAAACTCTTTGAAAAACTTATTCACCTCAAGCTTTACCCTTTCATTCAACAAAATTTAATATCAGAACAACATGGTTTCGTTAAAAGAAAATCAACCATTACGAATTTAATGATTTTTGCAAACTTTTTATTTAATAACATGGATAAAAGGACACAAACGGATGCAATTTACACGGACTTTAAAAAGGCGTTTGATAGGGTGGACCATGAGATACTATTGAATAAAATAGCTTTCAATGGGATTAGAGGTAATTTACTGCGCTGGTTCCATTCATATACAGTGTGTCCGGACATGGACTAGCGATATTCTAAATACTTAAATATAAGCTATTTTAAAGTACTATTACACTATAGGCTTGGGTCCAATACACTTCCCCGCTATGTGGCAGCCATTTTGTTTTTTTTGTTGAAATATGCTCTATGCGAGTACAAAAAAAATCATATATCTCAAAGTTTTAGTCATACTGAGATAAAAATAGGCTTATTCGGAAGGCAATAATATTGTCTACCGTCTGCATTACAAAGCAATGTGTTCACAATTCCATAACTTTTGAAAAAAAATGTGAAAGTCGAAAAAAAAATCAAAAAATTATGCAATTCAACCAATAATGGTTAATTACTACAAAAACAACCCCGAGAACTTTTTTATTTTTTATACTAGATCGACAGTTTTTGAGCTACGCTACAATGCAACATAAAATTCACAACTGTATGTTTAATACTTTAAGAGTTATTGTTGTTTGAACATAGCGTATGCGCAAGCACAAAACGTCTTTGTTAACCGCCAGAGTGTCATTTATGGCATTCACTGTATTCCATCTGAGAGCAGGCGAGAAATACTGTTCGTTACTACCGTGAGTAAGCGAGATAGAACGTATTAGTCCACTACCTGAAACAAAATCAGTTTTAAGGACAAATTATTAGTTGGGTTAGTTTAGTTGTCCCTCGCCCTGCGTTGTGATCGCTATCGCTACTTTCACTTACCGTCCGTGCTGTTTACGTGCTGCGTTAGTGTTTTGTATTTAAAAGTGTGATAAAGTATGGCACAGCGTCAATATTCATCGCAACATATTGCTGACATACACTTTGTGTATGGCTTTTGCAATGGAAGTGCAAATTTGGCTGTACAAGAATATCGACGAAGGTACCCTAACAGGCCTACACCGAGTCGCCAAACTTTTATCGACGTGCATTCAAGATTAGCGGAAAGAGGTATTCAAAGAGCTGTTAATGAACGCAATCGCTTGGTATCGCCCGAAGATGAAGAAGAAGTGCTTAGACTAATAACCAATGATCCTAGACTAAGCGTTAGACGGATTTCAGTGCAACTTCGAATGTCTAAGTGGCATGTATGGAGAATTTTGAAAAGAGAAGGGTTACACCCTTATCATTTTCGACGGGTTCAAGACGTGATCGAACCAGATTTTGCTGCGAGATCTGTGTTTTGTTCGTGGATAAATAGAAATTTGAGACAGAACCGTAATTTTTTACAAAGAATACTGTGGACTGATGAAGCCAAATTTACAAGAGCTGGGATTACAAACCACAGAAACGACCATCTCTGGTGCTCCGCAAATCCAAGGGCGGTGCGCCCAAGCTCATTTCAACATGAATTCTCAGTAAATGTGTGGGCCGGCATAATCAACGATAGGCTGATAGGGCCATTGGAATTGCCACCTACATTAAACGGCGCTAGATTTTTAGAATTCTTACAGACACAGTTTGCGGACAGCCTCATGGACCTACCTCTATCATACCGTCGGCGTATGTGGTTCCAGCTCGATGGTGCACCCGCGCATTTTTCTCGAGCAGTGAGAGAATATTTAAATAATAATCTACAGCCGTGGATCGGTCGTGGTGGTGTAGTAGCGTGGCCGCCTCGCTCACCCGATTTGACACCCTTGGATTATTTTTTGTGGGGTCATATGAAACAAAAAGTATACGCTACAGTTCCAAATACCAGGGAAGAACTCGTCGCAAAAATTATGGCAGCCGCCGAAGAAATTAGATCCGATTTGGATTTAATTAGGCGCTCATCAACCCAGGTGGCACAGAGAGCCGTAGTGTGTCTACAAGCTGGAGGTGGCCACTTTGAGCAACTGCTTTAGATATTTTAATCTTCATTTAATATTGGAAAAAATATTAAATAAAATTCAATATGAATGTTATGTTTTTTTAATGATTTCCTGTTTAGGGTTCCGACAAAGGCCTTTTGTGCTTGCGCATACGCTATGTTCATACAACAATAACTCTTAAAGTATTAGACATACAGTTGTGAATTTTATGTTGTATTGTAGCTTAGCTCAAAAACTGTCGATCTAGTATAAAAAATAAAAAAGCTCTCGGGGTTGTTTTTGTAGTAATTAACAATTATTGGTTGAATTGCATAATTTTTTGTTTTTTTTTTCGACTTTCACATTTTTTTTCAAAAGTTATGGAATTGTGAACATATTGCTTTGTAGTGCAGACGGTAGACAATATTATTGCCTTTCGAATAAGCCTATTTTTATCTCAGTATGACTAAAACTTTGAGATATATGATTTTTTTTGTACTCGCATAGAGCATACTTCAACAAAAAAAACAAAATGGCTGCCACATAGCGGGGAAGTAAATTGGACCTAAGCCTATAGTGTAATTGTACTTTAAAATAGCTTATATTTAAGTATTTAGAATATCGCTAGTCCATGTCCGGACACACTGTATAAACAACCGTATTCAATCAGTAGTAACCCATGGATATCACTCTGATACATTTATCGCCTCCTCTGGCGTACCACAAGGATCAATTCTTGGACCTTTGTTATTTATTATCTATATTAATGATATAGGCCACTGTTTCCTTAACAGTAATTTCTTGTTATATGCTGATGACCTGAAAATATTTAAATCTATTAAGACTTTTCATGATTGTGACTTGCTACAGGAGGATCTGAATAGATTAAGTAAATATTGTGATGATAATAAACTTGCATTAAATATATCTAAATGTAAATATTTAAATTTTACGAAAAATAAAAAAGTAATTCGATTTAATTATAATTTATGTACAGAAAATCTTTCTAATGAAACTCAAATATGTGATTTAGGAATACTTTTGGATTGTAAACTTCATTTAAATCTACACACAGAGAAGATCATCTCTAAAGCATACCAAATGTACAGCCTTGTCATGAGAGCTTCCACTGATTTTAAACGCCCAGCCACGTACCTGCAACTGTTAAAGTCCTTGGTTCGCCCGCAGCTGGAATACGGATGTATAATATGGGACCCCTACTACGATAAATATGTTAAAGCTATTGAAAGTGTTCAACGTAAATATATACGAACAATGCAGTATAAATGTCATCTCATATACCTGTCTTACGTGGAGTCACTGAAAAGGTTCAAATTGATCACTTTGCAGTCGAGACGCCTATTATTACTCCAAACCATGATCCTTCATAGATTGGTTCATAATAAATTCAACTGTATCGAACTAATTAATAATATTTCATATGTTGTGCCTAGAACTGTAATCAGACGAGAGGTGCGTGCTTACCCACTTTTTGCGACGACTACTAGCCGAACACATGCTGGTGATCGAGCTCCACTTCGTCGACTAGCAAACATTTATAATAAGCACTTTTATCATTTAGATATCTTCTTTATGTCTCAAAGTGATTTCAAGAAAAAAATTATTGATAGTTTGTGTGATGGTCAAAAATAAAATTAAGTGCGATTAGTAACTAAGCTAAAAGTTTAAGATACCTACTTAGTATTTAAATTGAATTTGTACTTAACCAATTAATAATGTACACAAGTAATCTGTGGAAACGTTGTTGATTGTACAATTAACCATATGTCTTATTTATATACTTTTCCTTTTTCTTTTATGTAAAACATATTGTACAATTGTTTGTTTTTCCCAAATAAATAAATAAAAAAAAATAAAAAATAAAATAAAAAAAAATCACCTTTGTACCAATTTTTCTGTTCTTTTATTTTCTTGTCTGTTTATATGTGTGTACATACATGGCAAAATAAATAAATAAATATATTCTGGAACTAAAACATACATAAACCACCTACAGAATGAAAATCGAGTATTTTAATACATGATTTATATCGGATAGTTATCAGAATTCGGATATTTTGATATTTATTATAAATATCGGATTTTTACGAACCCTGCTTAGAATAGCCAAACTTCATAAAAGGAAATGATTGCAGTAAAGGAACAAATAAATTTAAGATTTACTTATGTAAATGAAGTATTGTTAACTTCATTAATCTTTCCACAGTTTGGACATATCTGTGGTGTCTAATGTCAGGTTGACAGCTGACAGGTTAAACGTCAGAACGTAAGACGGGATTCATAAAAAGTGCATCGTAACGTAACGGTCACATACAACATTAATAATTAAGAAATATAGAATAAGAGATAAATACCTGGTGGAATAATAGCTTTAATGTTGTTTCTCTTTTCAGGTTAGTACAATATTTAGCTAAGTTTAACTTGAGCATTAAATGTGTTAATTATAATAGAATTAAGTCATTGTTAATAAAAACGCATTCTCTTTTCAGAGCAACACAATTTTGTTTTTATTTCGCCTTTATAAGACGACACCGTGTGTAACGCACATTATACTTCTTAAGATACGATCATCACTTGCAGCCTCATTCCACCCACTACTGCCGGTCGATTCTGTAAAAATCTCACCGTGAAATCATAAGTGAAGTGAGCTTGAAGTGAGCAGTGACAATAGTGTTAATCTCTAATGGCAGCTCACTCCACGCTCACTTCACCCAAGTTTTCACGGTGAGATGGTTACAGAATCGCACAGCTGAGTCTAAACTCAGTATTGGGAGGGACACGGCTAGTTGGGTAACAGACACAATAGGGACAAAGCCTATGCTTCCTCCCTATTGTGCCTGCCTTCCCTGAGATGTAATTCTGTAACACACTAACAGTAGGAATAACTTTTATTTTGACAGTTCCACAACATTCATTGCGCTATCTTCGTTGCTGAGCAGACAAATCTTACAAACATATGAAGCAATGGATTAGCAATATCCTTAAATATGTATTATCCGAAAATTATTCACATTGTGATTGATAGTGTGCTACAAAATTAGGGTGCTTGTCTGTGCGAGCCTCATCCAGGTCTTCCCCGCGATCTTCTGCAGGTCGTCCATCCTCCTGGCTGTTGGTCTACCGACGTTTCTTCTACCGTCTCTCAGCAACCATTGTGTTACGGTTGTGGTGTCCGCCTGCTTATAACCATACGATAATTCATAGAAATAGCAGAAGAACCACTGTATCGAAAACTCCAAAATTACTCAATATCCACTACAAAAGATTTAAACCCTTTCTCAATAAGGATCGAACTGGCCAAAAGAAGTGATGGGCACACATAACATCTATTGTTATGTGTCGTTATCCCTTCTTTTGGCCAAACTGCCACAGAGGATAATAGCTTTTCCAATTTACCTGCGGTCACAGCGAATAATGAAGCCGGCTATCAATAAATTAAATCTTGCGACCTGTATTAAGCTTGACAATAGTCACCAAAGTAGTTTGAAGTAGAATAGGTACAAGAATATAGCTGGTGCTTAGAAAAGGGTTCAAGAAATAATAACATAGTATCTAGTTAAGCCGTTGGTCCCGGCTGGCATTCGTAGATCTTTGACAGTCGTTACGGGTAGTCAGAAGCCCGAAAGTCTGACAACCAGTCTTACCTAGGGGTATCGTATTACCCAGTAACTGGGTTGTGGAGGTCAGATAGGCAGTCACTCCATGTAAAATACTGGTATTCAGCTGCATTCGGTTAGACTGGAAGCCGACTCCAACATAGTTGGGAAAAGGTTAGGCTGATGATGATGATGGATTTTCTAATCTTGAATACTAATACAAAATAATTTCGCTATAAAGTTTATGTAGTTGATTTCATTCGGTTTTGTCAACTGCTTACTATAGAAATATCTATAGCATGACCTTTGACCTATATTCCCCCCAAGCATGTATTCGTGACTGTAGCCATTTAGTTTTTAATTCAGGTCGGCTGCTAACATTGAACTTGTCAGGTCTAGTTGGCTAACCTTTCAACATTTCATTCGTTTCACACTTTGATATACTGCACTGCGATTCTGTAATGCTGTTCTGTAAAAATCTCACCTGAAAAGTTAGTTGAAGCGAGCTGTCAATTGTGTTAATCCCTAGCGACCAGGTGGAATGACAGCTCTCTTAAAACTCACTCCACCTAAATTTTCACGGTGACATTTTTACAGAATTGACCTACTATAACCATCTCACCGTGAAAACTTAGGTGACGTGAGCGTGGAGTGAGCTGTCAGTGTCATCCCAGCTGATACTAGGGATTGACCAAGCACCAAGGACTAGTCTAGAAAAAAAAGCACATTGAAATTCTGACTGAGTTTCTGTTTGACTATCTAATTGTAAAACCCGACAAAATAGTAATATTTTGACAACTAAAATACTACCTTTGAAATTATATAAAATGATCAAAAGAATTAGCATAAAAAATAGTATTAAAATCTCGATTATGATTGTTAGTGTTTGCTTACTCAATCCCTAGCATTAGCGGGATGTCACTGACATATCACTCCACCTTTGATTATAAACGTTATGACTCGAACATGAAGTTTATGATCCTTTGCTACTTAGATTGAAAAATTAAACAAAAATAATTATTGAAAAATAAAACGTATTTTTAAAAAATAACCCCCTCACTAATAAACGTTGTATAGTTACACAACGCTTTGTCTTCTTCTTTCGAAACTCAAATTATTGACGACTGAAAGAGAGCAATCGGTGTGAAAACTATTAATTATAATAATAATAATATTCCACAACTTTCACACAACGCCATCTAGTCCCAAACTAAGCAGAGCTTGTGCTATGAGTACTAGACAACTGATAAACATACATATATATTTCTAAATACATACATATTATAGATAAATTACACCCAGACAAAGAACAAATGATCGTGCTCATCACACAAACATTTGTCCTAGGTGGGAATCGAACCCACGACCTTGGGCATAGCAGTCAGGGCCACTGACCACTAGACCAACAGGCCTGTCATTAATTTGATATAATAATTTTGTTAGCAAAGGGGTAAGTTTAAAAAAACCCTTAATGCCCAATAAGACAATAACATTATTTTTGGTCTTATTTTTCCAGCCGTTTTTGATGCGCTCGTTGGAAATCTAGTACTAATTTTGATCGAAATTTGACATAATTATCATTATTTGATCAATGTTCCTACTTAGTCAAAATAATCTCAACAGTTGAAACCTCAAAACATGTCTTTGTAGAAAGATTTTTCCATTTTTTGCCCATTCCTGTACAATAGATTAAATAGAAAACTATGTATCTATAAACTAAATTCCTATAACTCTAAAAATATTATACTTAAGTATTTACTAATCCTCGACTATGCACAGAAAGAAGACCTACTTCTTGTCTGCAAATAAAACTGCTAACATACTATTTTACTTTTATTTATTTAAGTTTTAATTTAGTTTTTACGTTAAGCTCAGTGTTCATTTACTAAGTATTCATGCATTTTCTAGCCTGAAGCACAGGTTCAACCTAGTTCAGGCAAATTACCAACTGTGCGCTATCGTAATTGTTAATGTATTAATTGTAAATGTATCCCCTTTTTATAAATAAACGATTTACTATTATTATTATTATTAATCATTAATATTAACACACATGCCTATTATTTAAGATGAAACGTTTGCTCACACGCATGATTTTCCGCCATGACAGCACATAATGTGTCATAATAAAAGTTTACCTCTCTCTTGGCGATGGTGTTGATGCTAATTACAAAAGCTGTAAAACGTTAGATTTGCCCTCACTTTCTTATGTAACTCGAAAAGTGTCAATACTGAGAAACGTGAACTCACACATTCATTATATGGCGTTTCCATGGCAACATGCGACATTGTGTGTATCAGAAGTGACAAAATGAAAAACACCCGACCATCATTTGACGCGGTAGGGCGAATCTAACGATTTAAATCTTCTAAAATTACTAAATAAATCCTAAAGATAGCTAAAACAAACAAAAAATATATGTTTTTGAAGTTAATGGAATCTGTACCTATAGCAGAAAACGCTACAAGTACAATATTCGAATACACTTCAACAGACAGACCGGAGATTGTAGAAAACATAATTTCTTTCTTAACAATTGATACTGAATAGGTACTTCTTAAGACCTAAATACTGTTATTTTTGATTGCCAATTACCTACAGTACGAGTAAGAGTATGTACTCCAGACTGACAAGAGGATTATTATTTTTAATGATTATGACAACTTAACGAGATATTTTTCTAGAGTTAGTAGCAACATTCTCGTTATTTTGTTGATTAAATTTTTTTACCCAGTTTTAAAATGGCCTTACTTTCTGCATAATGTATTCATTTGTACGTTTTCTTTTTAATATTATTAATTGAATAAGTGCTTATTATTCTTTTAATAATTAGTGGACAGCCGGTCGATTCTGTAAAAATCTCACTGTGAAATCATAAGTGAAGCGAGCACTTAATAGTGTTAATCCCTAGCATTAGGGAATGGAATGACAGAGCTCACTTTCCGCTCACTTCACCTAAGTTCTCACGGTGAGATTTTTACAAAATAGCAGTGCAGGACACTTGGCTAGACGTGGTGAAGGCAGGGTGAGCAAAGCCCTAACGGAATGGTTGCCGAGAAATGGTAGAAGGAGCGGGGAGCGTTGGCAGACCAATGGTCAGGTGGGTGGATGGACGACCTACAGTAGATCCCAGGGAAAATCTGGATGAGACTTGCATGGACCAGGGAAGCATGGCACACAAGGGAGGAGACTTATACTCAGCAGTGGGTAGGACAAGGCTGCCAATGATGCTAAGTGAAAACCACTACCACTGTGATGCTGCACCAACAGCTTTCTAAATACCATATTGGTAAGGGTTGATTGACCTGTTGTGAGGCATTGGAATACCGTCCACGGATCTGAAGGTGCCCTTTTTAATAATAAGAAGCTCAATTATAAATAATCAGCCTACGAGTATGTCGTTCCCACAGCTGGGAAACAGGCCTCCTCTCTGTGAGAGGGAATGGGCCGTAATCAACCATACATAGTGCCCATGGCCTAGTGCCGGTTGGTACTATTGGTAGATGTCACATGTCTTCAAATTTCTCGATTTTCAATCATTTATTAATCAATAATGTATTACAAACGCAGTAACGAACAGAGAAACATTGAATTCCAGAATATTATGAAGAATAAAGTTGGAAGGCCTCCCACAAGTTGGACCGACGACCATGTTAAGGCCGCAGGAACCCGTTGGATGCTAGAAGCACAAAACCGGTCGAAGCGCAGAGGCTTGGGGGGTCCAGCAGTGGACGTTTTTTGGCTGAAATGATGATTAAGAATAATAAAGAGTAGCTAAAACAAATGTTATTTTTCAACTACTAAATAAATTAAACTCCAATAGTAAACAATAAAGTTTTTAATCAAAACGTATTTGTTATTAAGGTTTGATTATTTATTCAGTTTATTCAGTCTAGTCAGTGTTGTTTCAGTTTCAATATTTCGTATGCAAACGATCCGTAGGTAGCGATATCCGACATACTGCAGCCAAACCGTTTTATTAGTTTTACTTTAGTTATTGAAGCGAGAAATCTACAAAGAAAAATATTGAAGCTTTTGATGAAACGTAATTGTTTGCCGTTTTTAGAATCGCGTGATTCCGTTCAAGTTAGATTGTTGAACGAATTTGTATATTGATTGTGTTTTGACGTAATTTAAGATGGGAAGGTAGACGGTGCTTTTATAAAATGTGAATTTAGTGCAGACTGAAAGTACAAATTGTGGGTAGTAGTAGTATTGAGCACTGCTCTCAAAACGGTGAAGGAAAAATCGTGAGAAAACCGGCATGTCCTAGAACCAAAAATTCAAAGACATGTGACATCCCCAACCTGCACTGGGCCCGCGTGGTGGATTATGGCCCGCTCCCTCTCACAGACAGGAGGCCTGTGTCCCAGCAGTGACATTATAGGCTGTTTATGATGTCAGTCTGATTTTGTGTGTAGGCACACACGGCGTGGTAGATTACAGCCCGGAGGCCTGTGTCAGGACAGAGGCTGTAAACATAGTAAGTGGAAACATTATTGCCTGATTATGAGTGGGATTGGATCTCACTGTGAAAGGGTGCGTCTAGCGTGGTAATTGCTTAACACACTAATAATTGCAATAGCTTTCAGTTTGACCATTCGACAACATTCATTGCGTCATTTATGTCGTCGAGCAGACGAGTTTTTCAAACTTATGATGCAATGGATTAGAAATTTCATTGAAAATTCGGACTTTGAAGTAATAAGTGTGCTGGAAAGAATTACCATCACGCTCAGCATGGAAACTCGCTGATTACCCAGGATGCGCCAGACGTATAGTGGCTGGCAGAGCCACTATACGTCTGGCGCATCATGGGCTGCTCTGCGATACGTCACTCAGGAAGGCTCCTTTCATGCACCCCAGGCTGTCGACAATATAAAAATGTGTTCAAAACAAACAATACAAAGCCTGTTTTTTTCAAGAAAATGTTAGAGAACAAAGAGAAAAGGTACCTGAGGAAATGAACAGCATCATTGACGTCAGTTACTGTGTGTTTTTTTTTAATCAACTACCTTTAGTTTCTATTTCGTCTTACATATTTCCGATTACTTTAATAGTACTTGATTTTTTTTGTATTTACCCTTTATAGGGCAGAAGAGCCTGGCTTTTCTGTTATAATAAAACACTGGAATAGTAATAATAATTATTTGTATTTAAAATTTTTGAGATACTTTTTTTTTACTTAATAAAATATGGTGTCCACATTTTGGACACACCCCTTCTCATGTATGAAATTTTGCAATAAACGGTCCAATGTATAACGGTACTTTGCATTTGACACACTCTATTTGCTCTTTTTTCCAAAAGCTTTACTGCTGCATTTGACTAACATTTAGTTTAGCCGCAAAAATTCAAAATGTATGGTGTCCAATATATGGACAGAGCCCCATAAAGGGTTAGATTATGTACAGATGCCAGCACATCAAGCTACCGGAAACTGTCACATTTTCCCAATCAACTTTAAACCTTATGCTTTAGCGATAAAGTTGAAAATCTATTAAAGAAATTTGACAGATTGTAGTAGCTTGATGTGCTGGCGTATGTACACACTAATAAGTGAGCTTGTTAAGTCTATACACATTACACACGTCTATTAAATTCTTAATAGGTAAGTTACTGGACAAAAGTACTTACAAACTTAATATTTTTTCTAGTAAAAATCGATACTTAATCAAGTCACTTTTTATCTACATAACTGATTATCACAGCCTTGCATGATGCTCCTTTTATAGCTTACTCACAATAAAAACCTAAATCCTTCGACAATGAACGATCATACATTGAAAATCATTTCAATATCCTGTGGTAACGGCCTGTGCATCGTAGAAATCTAATAGACAAAGTAGAAAATCTATTGGCCAATTACCTATACAACGTGTAACGTTAAATGCGCAAAACCTCAGACACCCCAACTGATTCTTAATTCAGTTGACCTATTTCAGATAGAAAATAAGTCATTAAACAAATTGTAAAGGTTTTATGTGCTGTTTTAGTTTTACTGGCCATTCTGATCGTTTCTTGCGTCTGCGACGATGCTTTATCGAGGGAGGAGTCGTCACCGGGCCGCTGCGCCGCGCTGACATTGGCTTGCTTGACCTATTAATAAATAGACACGTGAAGACTGTTTGAAAAATGTGACCTATATTAAAAAGTGATTCAATTAGTTCTGCTCGTTATTCTGATCAAACTATTTTCAGGTTTTGCGCATTTAACGTTAAACGTTGTATATCTGGTTGTATAGATGAATGTGAGCAGAGAACTGGTGATACTGTTTTTATTCTGCTGTATGAAATTTAGCACATGGGTAGACCATGACCTGCGTTAGGACATCGGCCAATGTTCTTCTTGGATTGGAAACGAAGTAAATAGATATTTCAGTGAATAATGAATTACTAGATTTTGAGAGCAGCCTACGATTCAATTAATTGAGATGAAGTTATGCTGCACACATAACTATAAATAGGTCTGTATAACATGGAACAGCCGTACGTCTGAACCGATAAATTCATATCCTTAGGGTGACCCCAAATATAGGAGGTTACTAAGGTCCGGTAGTTTCAAACGATTGGTTAACGTAACATATGCACGTCAAATAATAACGATTATATACTCTAACGAGTATATAATCGTTATTATTTGACGTACGGCAAGGCCTTAATTTTGTAATTGTAGGTTATTTAAAACAACGCTTTATTTGGTTTCGCGACAGTTAGCGCCATTTTTGACGTTTACGCGTGCGTCAAGTGGACGTGAAACAACCCGCCCTACGTGGTTCCCTAAGCGCCATCAACGAACAATGGCTTCTGCTGATATCTAAAATCGTCTTGAGTACACAAATGCGATAGACGTCCCATCGATGTAATTTGCTCAGTGTTGTTTGTTTGGGGTAATAGCAATGGGTTATTCCCAGTTGTCGCCACTGTCAACGCCACCACTGGTGACAAAAGGGATTTCTTTTCATAAAATGTGAGAGAAATCCCATCAAGATTCGAAAAGCATATGGAGTATATTCGTATCCTATCGATTTAACCGGTCAAGCACCGCGAGCGGGCTCTTTTAGATATATAGCGGACGATTTTAAGCCTTATTTTTACTACAAATAAAGTTTTAAATCGGTCGGTGTTTACTGGCACGTTTTTGTGCCGCTGGGGCTCTAGAGGTTAAGGGTACATAATCAGCCTACAATGTCCCAACTGCTGGGACACAGGCCTCCTCTCTTCAAGAGGGAGTGGGCTATAATATACCACGCGGGCCCAGTGCGGGTTGGTAGATGTCACATTTCTTCGAATCTTTGGGCCTGGAATGTTTTCCTTCACACTTTTGAGAACAGTGGTGATGAAATTTTTTACACAAAGTAAAGCGACCTACGACCTACGACTCGCAAGTCGGGGCCGTTAACAATGCGCCACCACTGCCTTTCCGATTTATGGGTGAATTGGTTGAAACGAACCACGGCTGACTGGTTTAATTGGATAGTCAATATCTCAGTAGTCGTGCGATTCTGTAACCATCTCACCGTGAAAGCTTGGGTGAAGTGAGCGTCGAGTGAGCTGTCATTCGCTAGGGATTAACACTATTAAGTGCTCACTTCACTTATGATTTCACGGTGGGATTTTTACAGAATCGACCGGTAGTTGTTTGGTAAATCGATGATTGATCTAGTCTACAAAAAGTTCAATCGATCCTTGATTAACCTTTACTCTAAAAGCGATGATGACTGATCGACTTGGTGTATATAACAAATCCGTTGACATAGAACGACGCGATTGATCGACGTCAAATTCCCTTGTTGTGTTAATGCCCCAAGGGTAACGTAATAAAGATTGTAAGGAGGAATTATCTGGAGATGAGATCGATTTTCCATGACTACCTACGTATTTCTAGTCTACAAACGTTTCCGTAAACGAAAGCTCTTCGAACCGTGTTCAATTTACCGATGAGTATTGGGAACGTGAGATTGTAATAAAATATTTATTTTCATAAGTGTTTCTGGGAATAGGTAGGTGGAAATTTTCTTTATCTATCTTTACTAAAGAAATAAGTTATGTGCGAAGGTTACTACGGGTACGCACTTTTCAATATGAACTCCCACTTCCCACAGGCTAAAACTGTGGACGTGCTGCGATCTTTTCATATTCCTGTGGAAAGTCTTGTCCTTTGAATTTTCGTGCAACCCCAATTCAGTGCATGAAAATCACCAAACTGATAAATAATATTTATTTCTATAAATTAATAACAAAAAAAAAATTAAAAAAAAACATTTACACGTCAAAAATACCTTATGTTTCAACACTAGATATCGGCCTTATTACAAAACAAGGTTTATCTTTAAACGAAAGCTTATCGAGCCATTTTTTAATTTCGAACAATAATCCGACAAAGTTCTTATTACAAAAACTGACTATAAGCCCGAGTTTATTAAGTAGTCAATTTTGCATTAAGAACTTTACGTATGTCGGAATAAAGTCAAAAATACAGTAACTGGTTGGAAAGCTTAAGCTAGTTCTAAAGTTGGAACTCGTTGTGTAATAAGACGTGATGAGTTAGGTGTTTCCTATCTGACTACTCTGAGAAGAAAGACCGAACCAAATTCAGAGGTCAATCTCTGTTGTGAACGTCTGTGATTATATTCGTCCTTTTCATTTCACTTCAACAAAACTATCAAACGAGTAACATGTTTGTTTTTAATCTAAAATTCCACCGATAGAATCGTCCTAGCTCAGTCAGCAAACGTTAAAAAGCCGAACGTGCCATTGCATATCCATAGTCCTAACGATACTTTCATACATTTGACGGCACGGTTGGCGCAGTGGTTAAGCGATTGACTGCTGCGCTGCGTGTCGCGGGTTCGATTCCCGCACGGAACAAATATTTGTATGACCTACATGTATTTGTTCCGAGTCTGGGTGTTTTTCTATCTATTATATGTATGTATTTACAAAAAAAAATGTATATAAGTAGTTTATCAGCCATCTTGTTACCATAACACAAGCATTAGGTTGCTTAGCTTGGGACAAATGGTGCTGTGTGAAATGTCCAGGGATTTATTTATACGACCAATCACCTGAGAGGTAATATAATTTTTATAACAACCACAATGACACTCGTTGGCATAAAATATTGCTGATATAAAAATGTGCCGTAAAGTGAAAACGTATTACTAAGCAGTTTCAAATAAGATGTATCTGCATGCATCTATTTTTGTTTTAAACTCGTAAAGTTGGAATTTAAATATAGGCTGTAAAAATTGTGGAACTTTGAATACTTTGTGGAATACATATAAAAAAATTAAACGTTTCATGTTCTGCGTTCATGTATATTTTCATTGTCATTTCAGCTGTTTGACGATCACAGAAGGACAAATTGTGATTGCGTCAAACACTATCAATTACAATTTTAATCATTTTGTAGGATATTGCTAATCCATTGCTTCATTATATTCGAAAAAATTGTCTGCAGTTAATAACGTAATGAATGTTGTTGAACTGTCAAAATGAAAGCATACAGCAGGAATGCCAATTAATTCCATTCCATAACGTCTAAGCAGATTGAACAGGTATTTCAACATTTAATTGGAAAGTTCTGTTGTTGTCTGCCGCATGATGACAAACTGTGGGCCCAAATAGCGCAGAACTGGAGCCCTGAGAAAGGGAAGTGGGGTCGCAGCAGAGCACGTAGGAGATGGCGGGACTAGCAGGATAGGTTCCGTCAAAGCTGGCTGGAGGATGCGCAAGCTCGCGAAACATGGAAGGAGTAGGTAGTGGGAGGCCTTTTCCCAGGAGTGGGACAACGTAGGCTAGTAAAAATAAAAAATAAAATAAAAAAGGGAAACAATTAATGCCTCAGGCCATTCCCATTGATAGTTCTAGGAAAACGTTACTCAAATTGACGTAGGTGCGTAGAATGCGATACGGTTGACCGCACACTGTCCGTGCGAGCTCGAATATCGTGTCCATATTTTAGTTTCGAGCTGTAAATTTAGAATCTAGGCTACGTTTTCTGGAAAGTTAGGGGATATAAATTACCTACTGAAATTACCGCGTCGATCATAGTGAAGTCAGTATGTTCAGTTTGATTAATATGGTAATAAATGTTAATTTATAGTATCGGGTCTTTATTTAGAAGTGGAGAACATAGAAAAGCTTTATTTGACAGAAAATTTTATAGGATTAATGTTTGAATATTTTTTCGGGCATATGGCCACCGGGGCTATCGCAAAGACATAATTTATTGAAAGCTTAATTTTTCATTGGCTTAATTTACTGAAAGAAACATTTGACGAACGACTAATTTCACGGATGGTAAAATCATTGTTCGTGCGGTTTGATGCTATTACATTATTTTCTGTAGATATATGTAAAGCCACATGTCTACGCCGACAAACAAAAAACAATTGAGCACTTGGATGCCAGCATTCAATGCATTATTGCCGTAATACAGCCTGATCTACTGCGAAGAATTCGTGAAAATGTCACCTCCAGGTCACGCTATGTAAGTGCTAGCTACGGCGGTCACGTGCCCAAAATCATATTCAAACAATAATGCCATAAAATTATCAGTACCTGATATTAAAAACAGTGTTTCATTTCAATTTAAAATTCTGCGGCTCAAACACACACTTTATTTAACTTACTTATAGTTTAAAACGTAAAAATAAACACACGATCATGTTTTTATCCATAGATCGAACTAACGTGACGCTCGTCAAAATAAATGCTAGATCAGTGCAAAATCTACCGTCAAGCATTGATAGGAATGGAAGGTCACGCTACCAAATACCACTCAAGACACCTGACCAAGATTCCTGACATTCAAAACCCTCCTCAGCAGTAACTTAATTTTTAATACATTACCAAAAATGAAATTCTGCTACGATCCTATAAAAGCTATTGTTAAAGAAAGCTTTTTACTAAGTCCAGCAAGAACTCCTGTAACATTTAAAAAGAAATAGCGAGTTCTCGAGAACGAAGGTATGAATTTTAAAAGGAACCAAATTGAAATAGAGTTTCTGCCATGTTGAATTGAATCGGTCTTAGGGCCCGATTACACGTTACCATAACCACACCACACCGCAGCGACGAAATGTGGGCAACATCGTGAGGAAATCAGATATGTTCTAGAAAAAAAAAGGTACGTGACGTCCACATACTGCCCACTCCCTCTTACAGAAAGAAGCTTGAGGGGTGCAACACACATATTGAAGTGAATAGGGTCGCAGCAGCTTCTTGCAGTGGTAGTTACAAAATGAAGTCAATTGGTCGACGCAACGTTGTGTGTGCGATGGGGTCGCCTGCTAGTGCGCCGTCTCGCTGGTGGTTGCGGTGTGACTGCGATGTGGCTTTGATGTGGTCGGTATCACCAACACGGCTAATTTTGACGGCCAAATGTGACCCGTGTCAACAAACTACATATTTATATTCATACAAATTAGGTGTTTTTTTTTACAGTTATTATGGTATGGTTGCCGCTGTGGTGTGGTTCTGGTACGTGTGATCGGGCCCTTACACTTAAGTCTTTCATTTGCTGTGCTGTTGAGTTACAATCTGTAGGGATGTTTATTCCAATCGTAATTCTATGGAAATCTTGGGATTTTTTGCAAACATGTGTGGTGGGAGATAGATAGTGGATTCTTTGTTTTGTTTGGTAGCGTTTTTCAATCTGCTCTATTTTATTTTGGCAAATAATTATAAATGCGCACTGGTGTTAAGCTCAATTTCCCAACGTCAATGAGACTATCATTGAATAGTGGCCCGAAAGTCAGGCAGTTCCATTGAATTATCTTTTTCTAATAAAAAATGTGTACCTACAAACAAAATCAAACTTTGACATCATAATGAGGCTATAACTTTCCCACTACTGGGGCACAGGCCCTCTCTTTGTGAGAGGGAGCGGGCCATAATCAACCACGTTTGTTGGGGATATCACCAGTCTTTCAAATTTTGGTTCTAGAACATTTCGGTTTCCTCACGATGTTTTCCTTCACCGTTTTGAGAGTAGTGCTGATGAAATTAAATATACAAAGTGCCTGCGTGGGTTCGAACTCACGACCTCCCACGACAACTCGTAAGTCGGGGTCGAAACCACTGAACCACCACTGCTCTGTGACATTTTAAACTGACGTCACGTACCTTTTGTTTTTCTACGAAGTGTCCGATTCCCTCACAGTGTTTTATTTGACAGTTGCAAAACTAAGTTGCACAAATTGCACGAATGGCTGGAATCGAATCCACGACTTGAGACTCGTAAGTCGGCATCTTTACTACTGGGACGCCTCTTACCTATTCAGAATATATGTAAACATATATTTAGAAGATTTTTTATACAGAAAGAACCTTATAGAAAACCCACGTTCCAATGCCATCTAATTTGATATTAAAGTGGTATGCCAATTGAATGGTATATGGTATATGGTAGGTTGAATGGCGTCCTCGATACCGCAGAGTACACAAGATCCGCGGTAACTTCGCCACTGACAGACGACGCCCACATACTTTCAACCTACTTCTGTTAACACGGAAATAGCAGGAATACTTAGTATGAAAGAAAAAATAAGACATAACCATTGATACAAATTGTATATCAAGAACCGGCCCACGGCCTCCTTAAAAGTTTCGGCTAATCTGACAGATAATTTCATAAAAAATAATGTAATCCATTTTTGGTCTACCTGTTAGATAGCACCTATCATGGCGTACTACAACTAGCTAATTATTGTTCTGATTCTTAAGTATCAAAATCTGCAGTGCTATTCTGTAAAAATCTCACCGTGATAACTTAGGTGAAGTGAGCGGGAAGTGTGTCATCCCGTAATAGTAGGTATTGAGACTATTAAGTGCTCACTTCACTTATGATTTCACGGTGAGATTTTTACAGAATCGACCGGCTGCTTATATTTTCCCGTACAGCTTAAGTTAATTGGCTAACATACCTAATATTAATTTATACTTTACAACAATACCATCATTGAAAATTCGGCTATCTCTACAGACACAAAGATTAACCCTGCAGAAAGTGTCAGAGTTTTAATGCCTTACCTATTATTTGGAGCAGTTAATGAAACCTTCTTGATGAACCTTCTTAATGAAAACTTCTAGGTACAATTTTTACTGAACTAGATCTAGAATACCTACCTATCTAAAGTGCTGTTTTTTCTTTACGATAGTCGTCACCTCAAGAAGGCTAGAACATTTATTTGAAGGTTTAACATATCCACGCAATAAAAACCAAGTAATATTTATGGTAATTCCGTAAAAATTACCAACAAAAAACACGGAAAATGAAATGCATTATTCTATAATGATATCTATTTATTATACTAATAATAAGTTATCCAATAATAATGAAAATAACACAATAGATATCTCTAAAACTACTAGGAGCTAACGAACTTGTACAGATTTTTTATGATAACAAAAATAATGAAAAAGAGCCCAACTTATGTCTCTAAAATTTACTAGGAAGCAAGGCACTCGAGGTGATGTTATGCTTTCTGCAGCAAGAAAGACGATTATCTAGGCAAGGTAGATTCCAAAAATCATGACTTGAATGAATGATGTATTGTCTCTAAAATCTACTAGGAAACAAGGAACTCGAGGAGGTGCTATACTTTCTGCAGCAACAAAGACCTAGTCAAGGTAGATTCCAAAAACAGTGACTTGAATGAATGATGTATTGTCTCTAAAATCTACTAGGAAGCAAGCACTCGAGGAGGTGTTATGCTTTCTGCAGCTAGAAAGAGGATTACCTAGACAATGTAGATTCCAAAAACAGTGACTTGAATTAATGATGTATTGTCTCTAAAATCTACTAGGAAGCAAGCACTCGAGGAGGTGTTATGCTTTCTGCAGCTAGAAAGACGATTACCTAGTCAAGGTAGATTCCAAAAACAGTGACTTGAATGAACGATGTATTGTCCTCCCTATGAACATCTACAAGGTTATCAAACTCGTGATCCCAGAGGAATGCGACAGCATTATTGTAGCATTGAGCTCTCTTCTGCGCCATAGTAACAACGGAGATGATGCGGTAGCGATCGAAGTTCATACTCTTGACCGTTCGCATTACTTCATCAGCTATCAGCATTGTTTTTCCTGGAGAATCCTGGGGACAGCAGTAATGGGCACGACGATAATCAAGCCGTACATTTCCAGTTTTAGCTAAACTAGCATTTTATAAGCTTTTCGTACAGTGAGAAGTCAGCTTATGCTGGAAATTTATAGCTTGATCTGAAGTCGTGCCTACAAAGTTAAAATGAGTGAATAAATAAATATACGTATTTTTTGCGATCAATGCCTCAGGATTTATTTTAAGGTATAAAAGATTATTTGTATTTGCATCTTTTCGCGTACCAGCGCTCATTGCTGGACTTGACGCTTCCACAACGTGCTTGTTAGTTTTTATGTTTGGTTCGCGTCCTTGACTCTGTATTAATTTAAAGCAGAGCTTGGAACCAGTACCAAAAGTACGGGTTCAGTACCGGTATTTAGCGGTTGTTACCATTTCATTTGGTATCGGTTCCAGAGGGGACCAGTTCGAGACGAGTACCGCTACTCCACCTAACAAGTACCTACAGGTAGTACGTCCAATAGTACAGGCACTAGGTCTGGTACCGGTGCCCATAGTACCGGTACTATTGTGGTACCGGAATCATACAAAGGCCAATGGTATCGGTTCCCAAAAATACCGGTATGTCAAGCCTTAAAGCTATAAAGTTGTCATGTTAAACATCGGCTCTAAACAATATAATGAATTTATTCTCCTAATTTGCAACAATGCTTCAAAAATGTAGAACTCAAGTGTAGAACTCAAGAAGTTGGCACTCAATTATAATTGCTACTTCCTACTTCTGCAAACACATTTTTTACTGAAGTGTTTGGCGCCTTCTTATAAATAAAATAATATGTGCCTCAACTTGGGATAAGTAAAAGTTTTACGCACATAATAAATAGCACCTGTACCACTTTACCCTTATTTTGACTATAAGCTTTTTTTATAGGACTTAGTTTCCTGATAATGAAGAAGTATCTGAAATAATATGTTTATGTTAGGGTTCCGTACCCAAAGTATGCCAATGGGACCTTATTACTAAGAATCCACTATTTGTCCGTCCGTCCGTCTGTCACAGGGCTGTATCTTTTGAACCGTAATAGGTACAGCTTAAAATTTTCACAGAGTGACCTATTGTGGCCGCTACAAAAACAAATAATAAAACTAAGAAAAAGGTAAAAATAAAAGGGAAGGCACCACTTTAAAAAAATATGTATGGTGGTACGAATCCTTCGTGTGCGAGGCGTACTCGCACTTGGCCGCTTTTTGTCAGTACTTACCGTAATACTATACTTGGTATCGGCGTAGTACGCATCCAGTATAGTATTGATGGCCTTCGTCACTTTAGCCACGTGAAACTTGACTCGCGGTTCCAATTGGAATGTTGGCAGATATACCAGTGGGGGCCGTTTGAACTCCAATCCAAGCTGCAAAGATACATCGAGATATCTGGAAAAATCATCTGGAAAGGTTTCATCTCCACCCCCTTGACCAGCAGCCTAATTGCGAACACACTATTAATCACAAACCGAATCAATTTGAAGGGTATTGCTTCTTAAGTTAAAAAAAAATGTCTACTGAACAACGTAAATAACGGAATGAATGTTCTTGAACTGTCAAAATTAAACGCATTCCTACTGTTACCCACTTACTAATAAACGTTGTATAGCGTCTGTATAGTTACACAACGCTCTCTTTTGCTTGAGAAAAATCGGTGTGTAGGTGACTATTCATCTGATATAATACGTTTATTAGTAAGGGGGTTAGTGTGCTTGGGCACGCCACGTTTGCGGCTATAACGACGGGTCCTACGTATACTAGTACAAGTGCAAAAATACAACTATTCAAGAGAGCGGTTTATAGGTTCTAAAGCTTGTAATTTTGTCATAAATCAATGGAAACACTTGAAATTTTGGTATGTTATATTTCAATATCTAAGAAAAAAGACTGCATTATTGTTTTTTCTTATTTTTTTATACTTTGGAAAATAGCATCACTTGCATTGATGCAGCTTGTTTTCTTTACTGTGGTAGAACCTGTAAACTGATACAAGTGGCCACTTATACCAGTATATAGTGTACTTGCTTATACTTATAATAAAGGAAAACTGAAGGATTACTCTTTTAACATGCTATTTCCGATTTATTGATCAATATGAGGTTATAATATTAACAATAACAACTTCTTTTATCTACTTTTAAACACTTACAACAGTTTACTCAGTACTGGAAAACTACTTACAACAGTTTTCTGTGTTGTTATTAACCTTAAATATTTAAATGCGTGTGGCAGGAAATTAAATAAAAACATTGAAAATATAAAATAACACTTTATTTCAAATAAATGACTTTTCCAGATCTATGCTTAATAGGTGTTTTTATTTTGATGTAAATATATTATAGCATTCTTAATAATGAAAAATAAAATCAATGGCCTTGCCATCTTAAAAATAATAAAACTAAAAAATGTAATCTTCTTAAGTAGGAACTTTCGTTAATTATATTAATTGTTTATTTATATTTTCATTAGTACTTCCTAATCAGTCTTACGTAAGTACTACTTAATCAGTCTCAGACATTGGCAACATTGTTATTTTTTGTAACAATAATCACAGTAGATAATGGTATAGAAAATCCAATAAATAATTATCTAATAAATAAGAGAAACAACATGTTGGAAAAGACAACTAGGCTTTTTAAAAATATAACCTAGTCAGAGTTATCTTCAGTGTTTTCGGTCCGTATCTTCAAATTATTGTAAAATGAATGGTACCGCTCAGGAATCACATTGAACTTGCAAAGATCTTGAAGATCTTTAAATTTTTTATTTGTCAATTGGTAACAAACTCTTGTACGCTACATCTAATCTGTAAAGTTTTTTTGAAACACTTTGTATACTGGCACGTGTATTACTTCTCAAACATTAAATAGTTTTGTAAGCCCCTTCTTCAAACGCATACTTATAATTAAGCATAAATAAATCTTTGGCTTGAACATTAACTTCGCGAACCTTACTCCACATAACAAGTTCCCCCATGGAATTCTTTTTCCAGTTGTCAAAAAAGGGAAGGCAAGACTTAAAATCAAAAAAGAAAGATTGAGTTACTTCTCGAACAATATACCTACGGTTTTGCATTAGCTATCGCCATTTTAAAAGCTAGGATCCACTGTTCTGGAGTATAAATTAAAATATTTCTGGTTTTTCTTTCAATTACTGAGTGAATGCTGTCACCCTCATTTTGAGTATAACCAACAACAAGAAATCTATGGGTTATGTTCACGTTAAACTTCCAAGCGCAATACATATACATAAGGAATATGATCCTATTTCGATTTTGGCCTCCACAATTAATTTTATTATCCGACCAGAATATAAAAATTTTGACTCCTTGCTCCACCTTCATACCAATAAAATCGAAAATGCAGCTGGCTATTTCATTGGCACCTTTTTTAGCAGTCTGTTCGTCCCAACAATAACAATAACCCTGCAGATCAGCCATATCAAATGGAGTAAAATTGTGAAAATGAAATTTTATTTTGTAATAAAAAGTACTAACGTTTCCTCATCATCAGTTTGTTGGCGAATAGGTGAAAAAGAAAGTAATGGCGAAGGCATTGGTGTTAAGCTATCAATTTCATCATCAGGAAGGTAATTTTGTTTTATCACACTTGATTCTGAAATAAGATTTTGACATGGATGTAGAATTTGAGACTCATCTTCTTTATAGTTGTTATGAAATCAAAATCAAAACCAAAATCAATTCATTTATTCAAACTAGGCTGAGAATCAGCACTTTTCGAACGTCAAAATCACAAAAGACACTCCCACAAAACGCCCGCCCTTCACCACTTCCTAGTGCTTTCCTTCCTAGTGCTTATTCTTGTGCTTCCTAGTGCACAATCACACTCACCTCCTGGACGGTATAGCACTCAGAGGACTTGGCAGAATCTGACGAAATGTTTGATAAATTTTGGTATAAATTTTCTACTGTAGGGGTTTCCTCGAATATGTCTTCTGGGTCGCTTAAGCTTACAACCTTATTTATGAATGACATCTCTTCAGCAAAAAAATACGCACTTGGAGGTAAGGGGGAATCTAAAATTATATAATAAAATAATTATGCAGTGAATTGCTGCTAAAAATGTATTAAAAATAGTATTGATATTTATTTTATTAGTAAATAGATATTATTATTAAATTAATGTAACTTATATCAGATAACAACATAACGAAAACAAAAAAAAAGTCACATGTGACTTTGTATACTGATATAAGTGCAAAATTTATTGAAAAAAAAAACATGAATTATAAAATCACATTTCATTAATTTAGTTTAGTATGTTTACTTGGCTTTTCTATTAGACTTTAATTTGTGAAACTATTTTTTTCATTAAAATCGGTCGGTTCCATGGACTCGTTGCACATTTTCATAGTTTGGTCTAATTCTTCGCGTATTACGCATGATGGTACTGTCGGCCGATCTAAAATAAATCAAAATTAATATGTTAATTCATTTTTAAATATATTTACAAATAATCGTTAAAATTTACTAAAACCACTATACAAAGTACGCGAGTAACCACTATGAACCTTGTATACTGGTACAAGTGAAATAACAAATAAACAACACGTAATTTATTTATTTTTTAATTTTACATTTGATCAAACAATACAAAGTATTATATCATTATATTATTTAAAATGTCAATTAACACTTACCTTCGTAATTTTCTGGGGTGTTTATTTTATTATACTTATTTTCTAATAAATCTATCATTAATTGACCTCGTGAGCGCTTCATTGTTGTGACTTCTTACCACTACTTACTCAAAACAAACAAAATCGGAATAGTTTTGAACAAATGAATACGTAAACTAAAACGCAGCGCAGTTATACCAGTGTTTAACGTGCTCCCGACTCCGTCGCCGCGCGCATACTGGAGTGAATGACACTTGTGCTGACGTGTCGCGGCGCACGCGACTACCTACACTGGTGCAAGTGACTTACATCAGTGTAGATGGTCGTGTGGCGGAAAATGATGTCACTTATATCAGTTTACAAGTTTGTATCTTTGAAATTACTTGATAATTTAATATAATTTTTACAGGATATAAAGTTAAGGTAATTTTAAGGCTTTTGGAGCAAAAAAACGTATTTCGCTGTTTTGCGGGTTACACCAGTATACGTAGGACCCGTCGATAAGTCCCCTCTTTGAGAGGCACCACAGCGTCCTCACTTTCACCTGCGCAGGTCCTCACCGGACATGGTTGCTTTGAGAAATTTCTGTTCCGTATAAGGCAGGAGGAAACGCCTGAGTATCACCATTGTGTCGATCGCCTGGAGGACAAGGTGGAGCATACGGTAGAGGTCTACCCAGCTTGGGCGGAGCACCACCGCGTCATCACGGTGGCGATCGGCGGTGGCAATTTCTCACGTCCGGCCCTCGTCCAGTCCATGGTACAAAGCGAGAGTGCATGGGAAGCCGTCACCTCCTTCTGCAAAGCAGTAATGCTTGCGAAGGAGGAGGCGGAACGCGTGAAAGACGCCCTGGGCGTCGGGAGTCGAGAGCCGATTCCCTGCCACCGTAGGAGCGGGCTTGCGGACGGCGAGCAATGGACAGTTCACCTTCCGGTAAAGACCAGGCCAAATTCGACGGCGCGTTGTGTTCCAGGCGCACCTCAAAGAGATGTCAGCACTAACTGATGGAGTCCGCTAGGGCCGATGCCTGCTAGGTTCGCGGGTTGTTCGAAAAAGTTACCGTGGCCCCTGGCACAGGCAACTGAAGAAACATGGATGGGTTTTAGTTAGTAAACGTCTGACACACCCTTCCACTCCACCCAGAGCGGGAGAGTTATGTGATAATTTCCCAACCAAAAAAAAAAAAACCAAGATTATTGCCACTAGTAGCAGTAGCAGAAGAGGCCTTAGACTTCTATTGATACAGTAACAGGCTGGTACCAATCCGCAGAAGCTAACTTGAGACTTCGTTCGGAGCACATTTAGCGCGTGGTACTGAGGCGTTGATGGCGAGAGTGGTAATAGCGCAGGGTTCGGCAGGGGCCGCTTGGGTACTCTTGCGGATTGTATTTTTATTTTTATGCTAATAAAGTAGTTATCTTTAAAGGAGTCCAGCTCATTCTGCCATCTCCGTCTGTGCCTGCCGCAATATCGTTTGCCACTAAGCAGGGTACACTGGGTCGTATGTTTGGCCTATTTATCGTCTGACATGCGGCAGGCGCTCTTGATCAGATTTGGTAGCTCTCTACAGAAAGGAGTGGAAAGACAGTAGGGGGGGAGGCCTTTGCCCAGCCGAGGGACATTAATGGCTAATAATAGAAATGAAGCAGCTAACCTGTGAACTCCGTCGTCGTGTTTGCCCTCCTATGCCAGCAATACCAGAGAAGCCATAAGATTGTTTCCGGACTTTCATTCGACTAAGAGACTTTCTTTCAAAACCAATCATAGACTTTCCCCCGGAGGGAGAAGTTGTCATAGACGGATCCATGGCTACCCTACTCTTACTCTTCAATCTCCCTTCACTTGGATCCATTTTCGTTGCTAAAAAAATTATCAGCTTGTGTTTGTGTAACGTCGAAATTGACAGTAGAGACTTTTGTTGTCATAGAACGTCATACAATCTCAATATTATTCTTCGAATTTTATTTTAAACTAGTCCGAAAACTGTGAATGTGTCTCAGGATGTAACATACCACCTTATTGGTATTGTTAGATCAAAAGTTTCAAGTAAAGGTCGATTTGGAGTAAACGGGCGCACATTCTATCTCAATTCTGTTGATCTATCCCTACTAAGATGTCAGGAATACCAACAAAAGAATGCTCTAACTTTTGGTTCTATGTTCGTTTAGTCTAAACTCAATACCTGTATACAATGCACGTACGTAGTGCTTCGATTGATTGATTGATAGTACATAAGTCCTCATCATTAGGTCAAATCATCATCACCATTCTCTCGCCCTTATGCCAATTCATTTGGGATCGGCGCAGCATGTCTACTTCTACACTTCTCTACTAGTCGTCATGTCTACCGAGATCACGACTACAAGAGAAGAGGAGAAATCAAGCCAAATCGTAAGTGATTATTAGAATATTTTTGTTATTTTTTGTAGTCCCAAAAAAAAGAAAATATTTATTTAGATTTATATTTAATCAACTCAGTCTATCGCAGTCCACTGCTGGACATAAGCCTCTCTTCCAGGCTGCGCCACAACACCCTGTCCTCCGTCTTCCAAAGTCAGGCTGTCCCAGCTACTTTCTTAAGATTTTTATTACCTATTTGTAATTGTATATTCGAATTCTTTCACAGGCTTTCAAGAATCCAAAATTATATAAAAGGGTCACTTAATACTTGAGTTTTGATAACAAAGGTTTTATATTTTTTCCGATATAATAACATCAATTTCTTATCAAACATTCATAGATTTACAACTTGTATATCTAGTAAACATTCTTTTTTTTATTTTTTTGTTCGAATGCTTGAATAATTTATTCATGAAATTCTTTAGTGTAGGTACAGTCATGCTATAAATATAAAACATTCTCGTATATCTACTCGTACAGTTGAGTACAGATAGCAAAAATCTTATGAATAAAACGTAGCAGAAAGGAATGTCACTATAAAAAAAAAACTTGTAAAAATAAAACTGACAAATTCATAAGTTCCCGTTGCGTAGGAAAAAATACGCTTTGAAAACATTCTGTTCACACGTTGACAAAGAGGTTTTTCGTATATAAGCCGTAGGTACGTACAGACGCCAACACATCAAGCTACCCGAAACTGTCAAATTTTCCCAATCAACTTTGAACCTTATACTTCAGCGATAAAGTTGAAAATCTATTATAGAAATTTGACAGATTGTTGTATCTTGATGTGCTGGCGTCTGTACATACACATAAAGAATGCGACCTCTTTTTTGGAATGTGGGCCTCTTTGTATTCCACCCTTGCTTTTTGTTGGGCCACATACAAACACTGCTTGTTACCTGGAATGGCCGTGTCGAAAGATGCTACTCTTATATTTTTTTGTATATTTTCCGTTTTAACGAGGCATACAAGGGTACTATACTACTCCCACGTTGGAGGAGTACGTATGTATCTAGTTACGAAAACTGTAGTTGGCTGAAATTTTTAAGGCATTTGAGAAATGATAAACTATTTTATTTCTGTGATTAGATTTGTACAAACACTTCACGTCAATCATAATTTAAAAACTAGATGAGGTCGGCCTTACTCAGTCTCTTTTAAAGTCCAGACATAATCTTGGTCAGACCATGTGTGAAATGGTCTTCAGGAAAGAACCACACAGATTGTGTGGACCTGTGCAGTCAGTGCGCGCATTTGTCAATTATCGTTTTAAAAATGGAGGTAGGAATGTGCTTATCAAAAACCTATAAAATTCATTGCAATCATTAAATAAGGCTGGTAATTTAAGTTTCTATTTTTTAAAATAAAAACACTCTCTATTTAAACGAAATAATAACCCGAACGTCGACCTTCCATCAGAAAAATACAACATAAAGCATTGATATGCGACTTGCATTCAGTGTATAGCAGATGCAGCGATAGTGGGGTCCTACGTCAACGGTACAGCTCCCTTTTAGGTCAGTTAAACGTTTGTTCACCCCAAACTAAGTGGTACGGGGTGGGACCAAGATGTGACCGATACTGGGGTTTCAGGGACTTTACTCAAAAGTGACTTTTTGTTCTTAAATTAGAAAAGACGAGGATAAGACGTATTAATACTTAGATACGTCGTAAAAATGTCTGACGTTCTGAGGGAATTTTCGAACTGAGATTTTTTTAGAATAGTGAGGTTTTTTTAAAAATACACAACATACACAGTGTTGTGTATTTTTCAACAATACTGCGTCACGATTTATTGGCCAACTCCCATCTAAGATAGGATCGTGGGTACTACTTCTGATATCGTATGTAGCTTTTTCTAGTATTATAATCATGTTCAATGTTCCCACTGCTGGGACATAGGCCTGCGGGTTGGTATATGTCACATATCTTCAAATTTTTGGTTCTAAGACAAGCCGGTTTCCTCACGATGTTTTCCTTCATGATTTTGAGAGCAGTGGTTCCAGAACCCTATCTACATGTGTAAGGAAACTGTATAATAATAGACTAGGACTATAGATGAACACTAGTATAATAATCACAGTATTAAAAACAATAGGAAGGTCGTGACGCGTACAGTGCTAGTGTGTGTATCGAACGGTCGTTCTTCCGAATGTCACGATGCGATTGCGTCGGCGCCGCTCGTCTCAGCGGCCGCCCCTCCTCCTTCGTCCGCACACAAAGTAAAGCGTCTGCTTGGGTTGGAACCTACAACCTATAACTCGCAAGTCGGGGCCGTTGCCACTGGGCTACTACTGTAAGTAGCTTTATGTAAAATCGAAAAAAAATTGTACTTACCAAATTTCACTTTACGTTAAAAACGCTAAGCTAAAAATAGAATAGGTGGTCTTTACTGTAAGCTTTTGCTCCAGCTAATAGTTTCGAGTATACAACAAGATAAAGTGGTCGATGGAAACTAGAGCCAGACAAGTACCAACTACCCTGACTTTTTCGTAGAAAAACAGCGGTATTTTTAGCAGATTAACTTATTGCTACTGATATAGTTTCGGCGCTGGGTATTAACAGTTATAACTAGGCACAAAAGAACCGCTTGAAGCTATAGGAAACCCTTAAAATAGTCGGAATTTAGATTAACTTATTGCTACTGAAATAGTTTATGAAGATGGCGTTTATCATACTTTTTTCAAGCCTTGCATATCAGTTTTTATAAGGGTTACGTACTCAAAGCGTGCCAACGGGAACCTATTACCTACTAAGGCTCCGCTGTCCATCCGTCAGACCATTTGTCTGCCACAGAATTTGTATACTATGACCGCTATAACAACCACAAAATCAATTTACTTAACTTGACTTAACTTGATACAAAAACAAGTGTTAAAAAAAATGTGTTAAATATTGTACGGCGGCACGGACCCCTTCGTGTACTAGTCCAACTCGCACTTTTCCAGTTTTTTTTTTTTTTTGAGCTGATGATTTTAACCAGATATTACAAAAAAGATATTAATTATAATTACGAAGTTGAAGAAAAATACATAACGATGGAAACGCTTTAAAGTTAAATATTTCTCCTCACAAAAACTGAGCTCACACGTACTTTCTACATTTAAGTTAGGTACTCGTATATCTCACATTAAGATACAAAGGCACATTTTTATAACAAAGCAAATCTCTATGCACTGACGTAAGAGTGCTTTGCCCGAGGGCCAGCGACCTACGAGTAAAGAACTATTCACATTGGTAGACTGAATATAAATACTGTGTCAAAATCTTCTTAGCAACTCCTCATAAACAGCCTATAATTTTCCCACTGCTGGGACACAGGTCTCCTCTCTGTGAAAGGGAGTGGCCTGTAATCCACCACGCGGACCCAGCGCGGGTTGGTAGATGTCACATGTCTTCAAATTTTTGGTTCTAGGACATGCCGATTTCCTAACGATGTTCTCCTACACCGTTTTGAGGACTGTGATGCGGAAATAATTTATACAAAGTAAAGCGCCTGTCTGGGTTCGAACCTACGACCAACACCTCGTAAGTAGCAGCCATTTCTACTCAGCCACCACTGCTCTAGCGACTACTCGAGCAACGAAAAATAATCATCAATGATTTATAACTACAGCCGGACCATTCTGTAAAAATCTCACCGTGAAATCATAAGTGAAGTGAGTACTTAATAGTGTTATTCCCTAGCGAATGACAGCTCACTCCACGCTCACTTCACCCAAGCTTTTACGGTGAGATGGTTACAGAATCGCACGGCAGGTTATCCTAGTTTAAGAGGCGGCTCAAAATTCTGTATACAAACTTCTGCAGCGTAGTTAGCATCTTGTAAATACTGATTTACAAGATGCTAACTACGCTGCAGAAGTTCACAAAGAAACATGCATTAGTATACACTGGTATACTAATGCATGTTTCTTTGTGACAATAAACTATTGTTATTATTATAACCTGTATGTAAATGATCTTATAGGGGAGCTGAACGGAGCCGGAGTCGGCTGTTCAATTAATAACGTGTCGGTTAACAATCTCAGTTATGCCGACGACATGGTTCTGCTCAGCCCCTCTGTCACGGCCATGCAAAAACTGATTAGAATATGTGAGGTATATGCGGACAAGCACGGCCTTAAGTATAATGTTAAAAAGAGTCAAAAAATGTGTTTTCGATACGACAACAGTGCACTGCGTGTACCTGACATTTTTCTATGTAACGCTAAACTCGAATCAGTTAAACATTTCACTTACTTGGGCCACCTATTGACCGAGAAACTTAAAGATGATGAGGACATAGAAAGACAAAGACGTTCCCTCGCTGCTAAGAGTAATATGCTGTCAAGACGATTTGCGAAATGCTCTGACCAAGTGAAAATAACCCTGTTTAACGCATACTGCCGGAACCTATACACCTGTGCCTTATGGTACAAGTACACGCAGCGTGCTTACAACACGCTGCGAGTTCAATATAACAACGCATTCAGATGCATACTGAGGCTGCCTTGGAGGTGTAGTGCGTCCGGCATGTTTGCCGAGAACAGGGTAGATGACTTTTACGCAGTCATGAGAAAGGCACGGGCCTCCTTTATGAGCCGAATACATGAGTCTGACAATGGAATATTGAAGGCCATATACGAGGTAAATTACTTCTTCGTATATGGCAATTAATATTCCAGCTACAATACTGATTATGTAATTTTAATAATGTAATTGTAACTTATGTAATAATGTATTTTAATTTTAATTGTAATAATGTAATGTAATGTATTGTAATGTAATTTTTATTCTATTTTAGTTTTAATCATTTATTGTAATAATTCAATGTAGTATAATTATGGGTACTTATGCCTGAAATAAAATAAATAATAATAATAATAACTAAAGTTAGGTAGGTACAGGCTGACGCAAAATTTATATCTGGGGACAGAAGACAGCCACTGAGGAATAGGTACAGCCACATGCCAACTTTGTAACACAACTAATCCATTGCTTCTTATGTTTCAACAATTTGTATGCTCGACAGCGTAAATAACGCAGTGAATGTTACCGAGCTGTCAAAATGAAAGGCATTGAAATTGTTAGTTTGTTACGCAATTACCCTGTAGAGTGTAGCGGCCAGGATTTCCAACCTTTGACTGCTCGTAACAAATCACCGGTCATATGGTACCTATTACGCTTTGGAATGGGCGACTAGCTTCATCTTTCTGACTGACCGACCCCTTGACAATTCAAAAGTGCCTGTAATTGTTTTACATGAAATAAATGCTTTTAGTTTGACATAATCGGAACTACATTCCATTTCCTGGATCCCGTGTTGTGACATGAGCTACACAATAATAGATAAAAGTTTAGCCACTAGCCAGTCAGGTAAGCATCGGGGCTGACTGAACTTGATGCCTCATATAGTATTCGAACCCAGGACGTTATGCTCTGCAGTAGCTCTTGCAAGCACTAGACCAACGAAGCAGATACTCGTACATTAACAGTGCATTCAATTGTAAATAATGTGTTCCTAGTTCTCAAACGCCTCTACAAATCTTCTTTACGCCAACATTACATAATGTAAACGGACTCTAAGTGTATTGCGCCCGCATCGGACATTGTTACAAAGTGTTATGTAAACTATGCTTAGATACATACTGTTAGCTGTGTGACCAACCTTTTCCAGTTGATTTGATTTGGAAGTGAATGCTGTCCGTTTTCGTTGAATATTTTCAGGATCAGAGATGTTTTGCTTGAGTTTTGAAGGAGAATCTTAAGTGAAAAGTAGGTGGAATGTTGCCAAACATCGTCTCCTCATTGTTATTGTAGTATGCTCAACTGAAGAACTTAAATTTTTGGATTAATTTCTTAGATCAAGTGTTTTCAGCAGTTTTATTTTATAAGAGTACTAGCGACACCCTTCGCATTTACGACTTGATAAAATATCTAGATTTCTTTATTATATGTTAGCGGATTTTGAATGTACTTTATACACATAAACTTTCCGGAATAAATGTTCTGAATTGTGGTGAACACCGCATAAAAATCCGTTGCATACCTAGTAAACTAACAACTTTGCACTAACATTTTTAATTGTGCTCTTCTAGCTGACTAATATAAAAAGCTGGAAAATTTAATAAAAAGGTACAAAAAAAGGGAAACCTTTCTAACAAAAATTTATATAAAAAAAAACAACCGACTTCCAAAAAAACACTACAAAGTGAAAAATAATTTTAATTTTGGAAGTCGGTGTCGTTGGTTCCGCATTTTGGTTTTTTGACACCGACTTCCGAAATTAAAATTATTTTTCACTTTGTAGTGTTTTTTTGGAAGTCGGTTGTTTTTTTTTTATATAATTTTTTTTATTTTTCACTTTTTAGTTATATCTACCCCAATCAAATTCATATAAACACTACTTGCTATGTAAATATCAGTGACAGGAAGCTGCATCTGCGTTTATAGGGTACAGACGTGATGTTATGTTGTGCGATTGCGTAAATAATGCATACATATGCGATAGCAGCAATCGCGGTTGTTTTACTGGTATTAATTATTATTATAATAAAAAAAAATTATAACCTTTGTAGTGAGTACAGGCGTGATATTATGTTGTGTGATGGTGTAAACAATGCTTAGATATGCTATAGCAACAATCGCGGTTAATCTGCTGTTATTTATTGAAGAGTTCCCCCGCTTTCTACAAGATCCCATCATCAGATATTGAAATGGTGGCAATGGGACCACACGGGAAGCACCAGCTTTCAAATAAAAAAAGAATCATGAAAATCGGTTCACCCAGTCGGTTATTATGAGGTAACAAACATAAAAAAAAAAAAAAAAAAAAAATACAGTCGAATTGATAACCTCCTCCTTTTTTTGAAGTCGGTTAAAAATTAGATTTAATTACACTGAAAAATTACGAAAGCAACCGAACTATGATGACGTCAAAGGGAAGTGATAACAACATTACATACCGACCAAAGGTGATCGTTTCGCTCATGATCACCCAAATCCCGGGAAATAAATGCTTATGTTTCCGCCCTTTCTGAAAATATCTCCCCTCTCTCCCTTCGTCGCTGTAATAAAAATAATCATACACATTTATACCCTCCCCACTGTGATTAAGAGTTCTGGTGGAACTATGACAATGGTTTCATGCAATAATCAACAGTAAAAGGTGCAAGTCCGCCTTTGTAAACTTAATGTACAATTCTACATCTGTATTTTCGGGAAATAAAGATATTTATTATTATTTGTAGCTTTTTGTGTGCGAAAAGTTTAAATAAATAAATAAAATGTGCAAAGAGTATGGTTACACTTTCTCTTCTACTAAAGCAAGTAAAAATAACAACTTTTTTCACGTGGATGGTAAGCGTGGCAGATTACAGCTCACTCCCTCTTGAAGAGAGGAGGCCTGTGGTCCAGCAGTGGGAATATTATAGACTGATTATGCTTACAAAGCCACTCATCATCATCATCATCGTCATTTCATCCTAAAGACGTCCAATGCTGGAGGTCTATTCTGTAAGCGCGAAATCCGTAGTATCGGCAGAAATTACGGACGATTCCTACTCCGTATCACTTACGGACATAAGATTAGTTTGGGGCCCAACCTAAGAATGAATGACATCATGATTTGACAACTGTGTCTACTCTCGATGTGATATTTCCCGTCCGAAAAAGGTAATTAATCCACAGTGTTGTAAAAACTCCATGTGAATTCATGAAAAGTTTAATTGCTGAGTATCTAATACAAACAAGTTATGTATTAGATTTTGCAATACTAATATCGAACAAAAATGTAAGTTTTTTTTTTTTTTAATTTATGACACTGTGGTAGTCAAACGCGCGTGTATGGCAATGTTCTTTTTTTGAAATTCATAAAGCTACTACGAATAGAGCAGTGAGAATGTGGCTGTTTGATGAGTAAGGAAAGGGTCGAAAAAGCAAAGGAGTAGTGCATAGTGAAATTTAGTACTCGTACAACATTATAGCACTCGTTTGGAGGTTACTTTGACACTGGTTGTTTTAATGTTGGCAATGAGCTAACTATTTCAGAAACCTTTATAGAGGATTTAAGGCATAAGTGTAGATAAAATATATTATAATACGTATGTGAGCTCGTTTATGACCAATATACCTACGTCTACCCGCGACTGCATCATCACCTGCCTAGCCTTTTCCCAACTATGTTGCGGTCGGCTTCCAGTCTGACCGGATGCAGCTGAATACCAGTATTTTACATGGAGCGACTGCCTATCTGACCTCCACAACCCAGTTACTGGGTAATACGATACCCCTAGGTAAGACAGGTTGTCAGATTTTCGGGCTTCTGACTGACCAACCCGTCGCATCATAACGCCTGCCCGCGCTATTGATTTGTTTTTGGTTAGCATTCTTTCTGATTTTTTTCTTTTTCCTCGTCTTCTAAGGGTCCTAGCGTGATGTTCAAAAAATTGGCCAAATGATTTTTTTTTTTATTTCCGACTGGTAATTCCAGAGATTAGCGCGTACAACCAAACCAACAAAAAAACTCTTCACGTTTATTATTAGTAGGGCTAGATATACCTTTCAAACTCATATTAAAATTTTACAAAAACTTCTATTCATTTGTCCTTACAAATTTCCATTCGTCAAAGTTGAAATATTTTCACAAAGCAAAAGCGTATTCTTGCAAATTGCGCTTGTAAATACAATTTCCATATGAAATATAACAAAAGACGAGTCTAATATGTGCTACCTAATGGCAAATGTTTGGACCAACTTTGGTGTATTGTTACTACCAATACGCTTTATTCGCTACTTTTATGGTAGAGATGTTTAAACTAAAAGATAATCCTAATATATATTGGCGCCGATTCACTTGTTCACAAACTAGACTAAATTTAAGTTCAGTGCATCTTTTTCTTTCTATTTCATTAAGAAAAGGACATAACATAAATATTAGTTTAGTCCTGTCAAATTAAGATACTCCATAGACAACTTTAGAGGTGATTAAAAAATTGGTTACTAAAAATATAATACGTCAGCTTACGTCAGGCGCTGACTAATTTGACAGGACTAAACTAATATTTATCTTCTGTCATTTTCTTAATGAAATAGAAAGAAAAAGATGCACTGAACTTAAAATTAGTTCAGTTTGTGAACAAGAGAATCGGTGCCATTTCACAAACAGATCCCTGAATCAAAAAATTGTTTTCCCAAACCCGCAATATTTTAAGAGACCTATCCAATGGCACCATGGGATGGACAAGAAAAAAATCCATCCCCACTTTACGTGTACACGAGGTAGGTACCCTAAAAAAAATTTTTACCAGTTGTCGGCGTGATTAATATGTCAAATTATAGCTTTCTAGTACTAAAAGTCTCTGAGCTAAGCTGCGGACGCACAGACGGACATAGCGAAACTGTAAGGGTTCCTTGTTGACTACGGAACCCTAAACAAACTTGCTTCTATACAACAATAGCTATGCAAAATAATTAAAATTACAAGACACAGAACATTAAATTAAATTATTTACCATGTGTCAGATAGCCACGCCAATATACCATTACATACAATGAAGACTATACACAAGAGCAAAAAAAAAAAAAATAATGTAAGCAAAATGTAATACCTAAAAGCCTCCAGGCATATAGGGCGTGAAAGCTTACATATTTATGCAATGCGGGTTATGTTCACAAAGCTGTCACTCGAAGTCACCAATGATAAACTAGGACCAACGAAGTAATAAAATACATAAAATGTATGAAGACATAAATATACTAAAGAAGAAGAGCAGATGTAAGTAGTGTAAGTAGTTTATTCGTTCAGCTGTTTTAGCCTGATTGAGTAACAAACATCCAAACTTTCATATTTATAATATTGGTAGGATAATAAGATTTGTGTGATAAAAAAACCATCTTGATAATGACACCTACAAGCCACAAGCTTAATGTTTCCAGAAGGCCCATTAAATCTAGTCTCGCAATTTCATCTCAGCGGCAAGCAACTTGTCAAAAATGCAGGAAAATTAGAGGTATTTTTGACAAAGATATCAGACTGTTAATTTTCTTAAAATTATAAGAGTTGCCCCTCTGGTGTTACAATGGCTTAAAGCCTCCGTGCTTAAAGCTAAGGTCAGCATATCGATTCTGTTAAAATCTCACCGTGAAGACTTGCGTGGAGTGAGCTGTCAGTGTCATCCCACTGATGCTAGGGATTGACCAAGCAAACATTTACAATCATAATCGAGATTTTAATAAGATTTTTTTATGCAAATTCTATTAATAATTTAAAATAATTTCACAGCTAGTATTTTAGTTGTCCAAACATTACTTTTTTGTGGGGTTTTAAAATGAAATAGCAACTTAGTCAGAATATCGATTTTCTTTTTCTGAGATGAATACCCCACAAAATACTATTTTTTTGACAAGTCAAATACTAGCTTTGAAATTATATAAAATGATAGATAGAATTAGCATAAAAAATATTATTAAAACCTCGATTATTATTGTAAATGTATGCTTAGTCAATCCCTAGTATCCGGTGGGACGCTCACTTCACCTAAGTTTTCACATTGTTCAGTAATGGCTGACTATACCAACATTGGTTCAAAACTGGAGTCAACGAAACGGACTCCAAACGTGCTCGCTTTCAGTACCAAGCTCCTTGCAATTTAGTTAAAATTACTATACAAGTTAAAACAACGGCTCTGTGATCCGTCCAAATAAGTACTCACGACTTAACTTATGTATTGTCTACCTGTGACTGAACTAAAATGAACGAAGGAGCTTTGAAAATTACAAACTAAGTATAGTTTGTTACTCCCAGCAAATTGGACGAGTCAGCGTTGAAACAATTTGCAGGTGAAGTTAACATTTTTATAAGTTATAGAAATTATAAGTTTTGTGAGATGCAAAATTATGTTGATGATTTTTACTAAGAACTGTGTGTTACGAACCCGCTCTCTTGAATCAACTTTTGAGTAGAGGTTCAACTTCGTCGCTCAAACCATTAATATTTGGAATACGCACTAGAAAAAGTTAAATACCTATAATAGTAAAATTGAAAATATACGTAGTATTTCATTGTTTGGGTCTTACAATAGCTATAATATTTTGTTAATGTTTTTGGGAACTACAGGTTGGCAGGGACATTGATGCGTAACCTGTTACCATGCCAGCCGGTCGATTCTGTAAAAATTTCACCGTGAAATCATAAGTGAAGTGAGCACTTAATAGTGTCAATCCCTACCATTACGGAATGACAGAGCTCACTTCCCGCTCACTTCACCTAAGTTCTCACGGTGAGATTTTTACAGAATAGCACTGCTGGATTCAGTACATGATTCAGTTCAAAATTTTCAACGCAGGGGGCGTTGAAAGTTTGGCCGGTAATTAAAAAAAATAGTCGTTCCATATATTTTGACCGCGTAAGTAATTAACTTTGAAAACTTCTTGGTTAGGGGTCTAATCATGTGCTGAATTCATGGTTACAGTTTGTGCCCTGATGTCCCGGCCACCATATGACGAATAAAAAAATAAAAATAAAGATTTTTTCTCAATTTCGAACATAAGGGAGCCAATACAAAGAGTTCACGCTCACGAAAATAATTTTCTTGCACTAAGACAATACAGCATACGTGTTTAAAACAGTAATTTTGCCTGAAATTACATAAAGTTTTAACACTATGTAAGAAATCAAGTTTAAGTTGAAAATCCACTAGCACGCAGAGCCGTGATCACGAAGCATAAAAATTGGACACGTACCTTTATAATCTATCATGAACGATCCACCTCTGCACTGCATATTCATAATGTAACAAAAACAAAATCAGTAAAAAGATATGCACAACAACTAAAGATTCAGTAAGTACATTCGTCTAGCGTTGCATGGCAAGGCAACAGATAGAGAGACACAGAAGATGCAACATTATAAAAAGAGAGAGTTTAAAGAGTTACGGTATCAACACGATGAAGAAATAGAAAAAAATACAACTGATTATTGAAAATCCCATCTGGAAAGTACCTACCTTGGTGTGTGTGTGTGTGTCTGTACTGGTGTTCAACGCCTTGCATTCATGTGTCCTGTGACTGGTGATACCTATTGTGTGCATCAAACAAAATTTACGCCGAAAAAAAAAAATAGTTTTGGCTGTTTGAGGTTCGTGGTTCGAGATATCAGACTACCAATACTCTTATTCCCCTCTCGGTGTTGGGCGCTAATGGCTGCAACACAGTTTTTTAAGCTAATCTAGATGTTAACTAACACAAAATAATTGTGAACCTGTTTGTTGTTCCAATATTAAAAAAAAAAGAAAAGTTTTTTAGTAACGTTAAAGATTCATAATCGTTAATAATATGGATATACTTTTTTCGTGTGAATAATAGTCACTAAAATTATTTGCAACTATGTGTTACAAACTCTTTATTCCTAGTAGAACTTCTATGCTTTTTCCGTTGCACGGTTCCATGAAAAGTAAAGCTGTGACGTAGTCAAGTTCAGTGGCAACGTCGATGCACTCCGCAACTGCAGTAGTGAGTGCATTCAACTGCACAACTTATGTTTTACTTGAAGCTCCGTCAACGCTCGCTTTTATGAATTTGTTTCTTTATTTATTACATTTTGTTTTTGTTGCAGATAATAATTAAGGAATTTATTATACAAAGCAAAATTGTAATATGTAAGAATTTTATCGAGAGGCAATGTTTTAGCCTACCTCTACGGGAAAAAGGAGTGAGTTTACAGAATTCTTAGCGAAAATTACCTACGGGATTCGGTAGCCTGCAGTGCGATTCTGCAAACAAAAACTTAGGTGAAGTGAGCGTGGAGTGAGCTGTCAGTGTCATTCCACCTGATGCTAGAATATCGCATAATCGAGATTTTAATAATATTTTCATGCTAACTCTATTGATAATTTTATATAACTTCAAGGCTATTATTTTAGTTGCCAAAACATTACTATTTTGTGGGATTTTAATCTAGGAAAAAAAAAGAAAAATATATATTCTAAGTTTCGGTTTTGCTATTTTATTTTAAAACCCCACAAAATAGTCATGTTTGAACAACTAAAATACTAGTCTTTAAATTATATAAAATGATCAATAGAATTAGCATAAAAAATATTATTAAAATCTTGATTATGATTGTAAATGTTTGCTTAGTCAATCCCTAACATCAGTGGGATGACAATGACACCTCACTCCACGTAAGTTTTCACGGTGAGATTTTTACAGAATCGACATACTGTAATTTAATTATTGATTCCGACAATCTTTGTCTATGTCTACTCGTAGGATTAATTATTTTTATTTGAAGATAAACTCAAATCGTAATATATATTACAAGTAGACAATTAAAAGGCACTTTTAAACGTAAAAAAAATACAAGAAAAATAAAAGAATGTAGTTCATATCTTACGCTGAAAACCAAATTCACTGCATATTTCCCTTTTCTTGGTCCAAGATATCTTTTACTAGTATCTATCACATTTCGGGTACGTTGTTCAACAAAATGTCGGAGAAAACAGATTGTCGTAAAAGCATGCTATCTGTGTAGATACAGCTGATATCCATTCCCCTGACACGATCCCTTAATCCTCTCTTACGGACAACCCAAGGAGGTTAGGGATATTTCTATGTGAAGTCTAGACGAAGAACGTTACGTGATATGGTTTCTATCTATAGGTGAATAGTTCTTTTTAGAATGGGGCACTGTCTTTTGTGTTTCTTGTAGGGTGGTGCGAAAACTGGGCCTCAGCATTCTCTAAATAACAACTAAGATAAAATGGCAGAATTGATTCCAGCCAAGCAAGAGATTAGTAAAATATTGAAAAAAAAAAAGTACTGAACATAAAGAATAACCGTTGAATTTCTTGCAGGCTCTACCAATTGGAACCACGCACCTAACTTCTGATGTTTCGTAATTGCCCATGTAGGTTTATTTGAAATAAAATATTTTATTTTGATTGTACACATCATTGGAAGAACTTAGTTCAATAGTGAATATTTTGAATTGACTAATACGTATCTTCTATCTACTTAATTTAAAAAAAAACATTCACTCACTTCATTCACTGACAGACAACGCATAGCTTTCCTTCCTTTTATAACCAAAGTGAGCACTAGAAACGATTTTTGAAAATGTATCCCCCAAGGATTAAACAGCCGTGCGATTCTGTAACCATCTCACGGTGAAAACTTGGGTGGAGTGAGCGTGGAGTGAGTCGGCAATAGCGTCAATTCCTAGTATCAGCATGACTCACAGCTCACTCTAAACTCACTTCACCTTTTTTTCCTCAAGGTGAGATTTTTCCAGAATCGAACGGCAGGGTTTGAAAGTTTGTACGGTAGTTGGAATTCTTTCCAATGGGAAATACCACTGAGCAAACGGCTTATCAATGATAATTTTCAATTATTTACAAATCAGCATATACATAGGCTACACATACATAAACTCACGACTTCTTCCCATGGTGGTGGCAAAAACTAAATAACGCCATCTTCTATGATCCTTACATACTCTAGTTGCCTCATATACGTTCATAGGCTATTATGTAAGTTTAATCAAACACACTGATAGTATATCCAAGCAATCAGCAAGTTTCATCAACGCAGTCTAATATTACCTGTATTTAGCAACGGATGAACTAGTATTCACCTGATCCATGCACATACAAAATTTATTTGTAGTACCGTGCTCAGTAATTAATCTGGGATTTATATGCAACGGTAACAATTCGCTGCTTTTGTCTGTATGTATGTAGTTCGTGTAGCTCATTCATCTGAAATGTTAGAATTTGTTAATATGAAAGCTGAAAATGTTGAAGCCATATAGAGATTTCTGGCAGATTGTAGTTAGTCCGTGAATGATCAGTTTATAAATAAATTGAGACCTCCCGGAAAGCCCAGGTTGTGAGATATCAGAATTTTCCAATAATTGGGTTACAGGCGGGCGATATTCTGTCAAGTTGTTTGGCTAGGATGCGAGCAATTTTGGATGCAACAGCTCGATTGCTCGCATCCTAGCCAAACAACTTGATTAACAGACAGCGATCTGTAGGTATATAATTGAGGGGCTTGTGGCTAAGTAATAACAGCCGGACGGGTCGATCGATCAGGTTGAGCTACGCTTGCCGCGATTGGTCCGTGGATGGGTGACCATCTTCACATACCAAGACCCCTCCGTGCCTCGGAAAGCACGTTAAGCCGTTGGTCCCAGCTGTCATTCTTGGATCTTTGACAGTCGTTACGGGTCGTCAGTAGCCCGAAAGTCTGAAAACCAGTCTTACCAAGGGGTATCGTACTACCCAGTAACCGTATTCAGCTGCATCCGGTTAGACTGGAATCCGACCCCAACATAGTTGGGAAAAGGCTAGGCAGATGATGATGATCTGTAGGTATATAATGGAAGTATCGAATTTAAAACCGAAAAGGAGTCATGGAGCTGATCGTCATAAACATCTCTTACAATTTAATCGCTAGAACCGCGAAAAACACAGCTGTTTCTTACATTTATATTCACATAACTCGACAGTATGAAGGAAGAGCTGTTTTTTTCCAGTATTCGTAAAAGCGATTCATAATGATAAGTTCAATGAACCCTTTTCGGGTTTTCTGTTATTTCAATTACACTTTGTAGGTACAAAATCTACTGCTGACTTATCTGAAATAATTCAAACAGACTGGACCATTAGAATCTCTAAAGCTATCGCTATATCTAGCATTTAGCTCAAGTCTGACGTCTCAAAGGCGGGAGCAACCGCAGGTAGCAACTAGTATAGAGTATAGTATCCGTACACTGGGATTATAAACTTAGTTTTCGTAACATGGCAGGGATATATACAGATATTAGAACGTAGTAATTGCATGTGTTGCAGTATATTGCTGAAGTAGATGAAAATATTGTATTATTTCCACCGACTTGTGAACTTTATTCGTGATCTTAAACGTAATGTCCCTGTCACCCTTATTGAGTAACACGCGATCAATCACAGTCAGAATGATTTTAAAGTATATTTCTAATCTATTGCTCCATATGTTCGAAAAATTTGTCTGCTCAGCAACGTAAATATCGCAATGAATGATGTTGAACTGACAAAATGAAAGCTATTTCTACTGTTAGAGTGTTACGCAATTACCTCCCCGATAAGAAATTATTTTGGTAAACTTATTCGTCGTTGGGACGCTTCCACACGGAGAGAAAAATCTTAGAAAAATTACTGTGCTGTCTAATCATCTGAGTGCATTTGAGTGGTAATGGAAAAATTACCATGCTAGCACAGTAAAAACTCTTATGCTGTATAGTAAAATTTATTGGACAAATAGTGAATTTTTCCCAATATCACTCAGAAAATTTTCTGTAGATGTCACTTGCACTCACTTTACAGTTACGAGCACAGTAATTTTTCTAAGAATTTTTTCTCCGTGCATAAAATGGTTGCCCCCTTTTCTAAACGGTAGGACTCAAATTATTGCTAGCGTGTGTTCATCTTCTAAAACTGAACTTGATGACAAGTCAAATGATTAGAGCTTCGACGTGGAACTCTCCCTCAATAGGATTTTATTTTGCCTTCGACAAAAATCAGAAACAATAAGTGCACCTATCAAAAAGGATAACTCATCACTCTCGACAAAGCTTGTCAGTTCAAAACTTTTTAAAATTAATAATCTCTCAAACAAGCATGCTTAGACAGAATGAAAGGTCGCTGAACATGAAAAGATCCCAACGAATTTATTTTAGCACTAATGAACAGTCATACCTGAGGAAAGGTTGAATAATATATAAGTTACGTAGTAGATTTCACCCCCTCTGGGGTTGTAACTCAGTGCTCAACGTACGTAACGTCAGTATTCGGACGAAAGCTCACGAATAATATATCGGTATTAGATTCGTAGCTCGTTTTGTGGACATTTGTCATTATTATTTATCTTTATTTTCACAGTTCATCGTAAAATCCTGTTGGATTTAGTGCAGTTGGAGGTTGTTTGTACTGCCGTGTTGTTGATTTAGTGTTTGCTTACTAGAGAGATGTTGTTGATTTCGCCAATGAAACTGAACGCGATCAGCACTCTAAACCACGTTCAAGAGCTGACATCATTTTTGTGGAATATTGTCACTGGCACCTCTTAAGCGCAGTTTAGATGTGACGATTACGTTCAGTTTCATTTGTGAAATTCGCATTTGGGTACAACTTAGCTTTTTATACATTCGTCAGTTTTCAAATTATTTCCTTTATTAAGTCAGTACACATAATAAGTAACTTCTGAAGCTATAGCACTTAGCAGATTATTGCATAGAAAACTATATTAACAGCTGACTGACAGCTATATTCACATTGCAGTCAACTTTCCATAAAGTTAGTTCGAATATACGAGTATAAGTAATATATAAAAATCAATGTTTGTTTACTCGTATTATATGCGCTGCCATACCGTTTATCCAATGGGGATAAAACTTTGTTAACTTATTGTTTGCATTTGCGCGAAGTTTATAATAGTCTTTCAGACCGTATTTTGGTCATGGGCGCCAAATATCTGATCGAAGACCAGGCCTTTGGCGCGGGAGATATTATAGTGCACAAGTGTTTGAATGGACACAGGTAGAGTGCACCTGTGTCCATTCAAACACTCTTCCCTCACTATCATAGTCTGATGAGACGGCACGCAATCTGACACGACCGGAGAGAGATCAGGCGCGGATCAACGGCTTAACGTCCTTTCCGAGGCACGGGGGTATTACCTACACCGCCAACTTCCATTCTCCTTAAAAAGTTCCTAATGGAAAAACCCAATAATACTTTGTCCGAACCGGGAATAGAACCCAGGACGAACCACGAGACTAATGGAGCAGAAGCAGCGAAGGTTATAGGCATAGTACAGACGCCAGCACATCAAGCTACCCGAAACTGTCAGATTTTCCCAATCAACTTTGAACCTTATCTTTTAGCGATAAAGTTGAAAATCTATTAAGGAAATCTGACAGATTGTAGTAGATTGATGTGCTGGCGTCTGTACAATTAATTTACAGGCAGCAACGCGTCGGGGACCAGCTAGCTGTCGAATAAAATTCATTTGGATTTATTTATACTTAGTTACCTTCAGCCGATTTACTCTCTAAAAATTTCACCGTGAAAACTTAGTTGAAGTGAGTTGTCATTCCACCCGATGCTACAGATTGGCACTATTGACAGCTCACTTCATCTATGTTATCACGATCAGATTTTTACGGAATAGACCGGGAGTTAATTTTGATTGAAACGATGAACATATGAAAATTAACATTTTTTAGTGCACATCATGTCATCATACATTTTGTTCAAGACACTTTAAAAGACAATGATTTAAAAAATGTCCACTACTGCCACTATTAATACCAATCAGGCAATACATCTCAGGTAAAGGACCAGTGCTGGTAAACTATCTCAGAGCTGCTGAGCGCTTTATAGACAAGTTAACAGTGCACCAACCCTAGGATGCTATAGCTAGCTTTTATGAGATACGGTTGGTAGAATGTTCCACTTGGGTCCGAATATAAAACGCTATTTCGACCAAGTACTTTTTGGATTGCCTCACTTTTTTATTAATTGTTAATAAGAACGCTGGTACCTGCAGTTTAATGCTTTCGCCGATGAACATTTAGCAGGAGACGTTTAGGGAATGAATATAATTCTGCACAATACGATTTTCCGATTTGGATCGAGGAGGCGATTTGAAATGAGATTGGGCCTGACTGGACAGTCGTCATAGGAAATACCTTTGGATATTTCAATCCTGGTATGAAATCCATTTTTATTAAACCAAATAAGGAAACGATAACGACCACATGATAACGTACTTTATTGTTATAAAATGTGTTTGTTTTTTATTATAATAGTATTATATAGTATGATCCAGATGATGATGGTGGCGATAATGACATTCGTCAAAACTCGATATTTGATTGTGATAGTCCCTCGCAAATCCGTTAATTCGGTATTAGTGAAAAGTTACTAGAAAATAATCAATAAAAATTAGGATTCAAAATAACTCGAAACCGACAACAAAACAAAACAAGCGCTAAAGTATCAACAATACCTTTCTAGTCATATGAAAATGATTGCTGTTGGAGCGTCTACCAGGTACATCATCCTTTATAGAAATACTAGCTTTTGCCCGCGGCTTTGCTCGCGTTAATTTAGAATTTGTCAATCAATTCGGGTTGTATTCTGCTTGTTGTTTGGCCGCTGTACTTATGGGCTCAGAACGGAACATTATTCTAGGACGCTCCTATAGACAATTTTGTACGTCACGTGGCGCCATCTATTATCATAATAACGTTATTATTGCTTTCCTCGGAAAAAGCACCTTTTTTCGGGATGAAAGGTACCCTATGTCAGTTTCTGTACACCTGACAACGTATTTGCAAGATTTCAGGATGATCGGTTCAGCCGTTTAGGCGTGAAAAGGTAACAAAGAAACAAACAAACTTACTTTCAGATTTATAATATTAGTTAGGATTATTTCATAGTCCTTAAGTTGTCCGAATTAAGTGTTGCTGCGGCTATCTGGTGAAAAGGTATTCATAGCGCACTTAGTAAATGAAAGTCTGATGCAGGTCTGAAACTAAAATAGTTTTTCACACTTCTAGGTCCAGAACTGGCTGGTAAGTTAGGCGGATCACACACTACAACGCGCCACGCGTCGAGGCGATAACGCACCGCGCGTGATTTTTTACATACAAATTCAATTAAAAACGGGAATTTGGCTCTGTTTTCCGCGCCCGTCGCGTAGCGCATTTTTTGTGTGTGATCCGGCTTAGGTAATTTTGACTAGGTAAAAGATTTTTTTTTTTTTATCAACTGTCACATAAATAAATCAGTTCAAATAGTGGCGTAGGAAGCTTCATCGACACACGTTCAAATAACAAGGTTTTACAAAACAAACAAGTCTTTGTAATTCAACATAATATGTGTTTATACGAGTAGCACTTGAATTGTGTGAAACAGTTTGAATTGGAACAAAAATCAACTGTTTGCTAATGAAGTGATTATTTCAGCCGCGCAGTCGCACGTCTGACGTCATGGCATCATAATTTACACAGGAATTGGTATCAGTATAATGTGATGTAGGTAAGTCGTGCATATGTAAATTGTAGTGCGTTTGTTGTTAGCTGGGTGTGTTTATGCACATCTTTGTGTTGTGATAGTTACCAACATAATACGTCACTTTACTGTAAGGTTTTAATAGCAAGATGTCTTATGTAATTCGATGGACTTCAAGAGTTAATGTTTTAGAAAATTGCTTAACTACCTGGCCATTCTCAGATATTATTTTAGCCCCGAATGAACTTTAATGTTAGGTAGGACATTCACGATCGACGCAAAACACTTTATTTTTAAGGTGGGTAATTATCAAATAACTTCTCCCGCTCTGGGCGGAGCGGAGGAGTCTCAGAATGTTGCTGACTAAAACCCACTCGTGTTCCTACAGTTTCCTGTGTGTGTGTGTGACTGTGTGTTTGTGTGTGTGTGTGTGTGTATATATGTGGCCACGGTAACTCTTTCGAACAACCCGCGACCTTGGTAGGTATAGGCCCTAGCGGACCCCGTCAGTTAGTGATGACATCTCTTTGAAGCGCGCGTGGAACACAACGCGCCATCGACCCGAGCCTGGTCCTTATCAAAATCAAAATCAAAAGTCATTTATTCAAACTAGGCTGAGAATCAGCACTTTTCGAACGTCAAAATTACAAAAGACAGTCCCCCAAAACGCCCGCCCTTCACCACTTCCTAGTGCTTTCGCTGGGAAGAAGAAGTGGCGCAACAAACTCCCCAGCAGCACAGTTGTCTGTTCAGTTAGAATCGGACGGCGAGCTGAACAATGGGCAGCTCGCCGTCCGCAAACCCGCGCCTATGGTGGCTGGGAATCGGCTCTTGGCTCCCGACGCCCAGGGCGACGAGAAACCGTTAGAAAGTAACTCTTATAAGGTAAGATATAAATTAGAATGATTGCCGAGAGTTTGGCCATCATTCTAATTTATACTTTATTACAATAAAAAAGAAAAATAATTGAAATTGTTTATTGAAATAAATGATTTACATACATATTATGATAAAAGAGATAAGAGTAACATCGCGAATGTTGGACTCTAGGAGCAGAAAGGCCACAACCAGTCCTTAATATGGCCGCACCATTTAAAGATTTTTCTCGGAACAATAACAATGGTTGTACTATCAAGTCCAAAGTGCAACAAATCAGCGCGACTAGAAGACTTGAGAGCTCGCGCAGACAGCTCAAGATCCGTTACTTTTTAGATTGGATGGCTGCCCTGTGACCACTCGCTACGTAATTAGTTAGCACTACTATGTGTCTTTATGAGCATTCAGATCTTGTTTATATTTTTTGTAAATAAAGGTGGAAGCTAGAAGCTGGACTCCTAGTCAAGATGTTTATGAAAGGTACGAAACATAATGGCTGTCTTGAATAAATTAAACTAAATTTGAAAACAGTCACTCTACAACGCACACGTTATAAGTTATTCGTGTAATTATTAAAGTATGTATTTGACTCATAAAAGATAATTTAATTGAAAACACTGATCGATTCTCTGGTGAACGAAATCTGAAAAACAGATGTGTTTCAAGTTTTCATTAGGAAACAAAAAGTACGATGAACTGAGTATATATATTCAATATTTATAGTTTTAATAGGTTTGTGCGTATCTTTATATATAAAATATGTATTCCTCAATTTTCATGATTGCACCTACTACTGTTTGTCTCTGCATCACCCAAAGGTTGACTGGTAGAAAATGCCTATGGCATTAAGTCCGCCTCTGTACATTTATGTGCTTGAAGTATTAAATAAATAACGCTACATACATATTCACGTACCTATATAACAACCTACAAATACATACAAGATAATCGCCTATGCATGATATAATAACAACGTAATCACCGAACAGTACGGTCCCTATTCATCATCAAGATCTCCCATATTCGGGTCACAGTTTATCACGACGCTTGCGCACCAAACTCACCCAAATCACCTATATTGGTAACATATGACCACTATTAACGTGCTGAGGTAGCTAACAGGGTATTACGAGATCGGGAAAATACGGTAATTGGGGCTTATTCGGGCGGTGTGTAGGGTAGTGACGGGTTCTTTTGTCTGGTATGGAGTGTGCTTAATATTATATTTTGCGATGTTCATTTGTTTGTTTTTTTGATTATTTTGTTGCTATGAGAGTAGGAGATATGGCTATAAGACCGTACATAGTCAGCCTATAATATTCCCCCAGCTGGGACACAGGCGTACTCTCGGTGAGAGGGAGTGGTCCATAATCCACCACGCAGGCCCAGTGCGGGTTGGCAGATATCACATGTCTTCGAATTTTTGGTTTTAGGACATGCCGGTTTCCTCACGATGTTTTCCTTCACCGTTTTGAGAGCGGTGACGATGAAATAATTTGCACAAAGTAAAGCGCCTGTCTGGGGTCAAACCTACGACCTACAACTGGTAAGTCACGGCCGTTACCACTTGATCACCACTGCGATAAGATAAGATAAGATAAGATATAATTAAAATAATAATAATTAAACTATTTCAATCTCGCGATAAGACCGCGAGGTTGAAATAGGACTTGGCGAGCAACACGTGCAAATGATGCATCAGGACAGATGGGCCAAGGACGTCCTGCAGGGGGTGCTTTAAGTCGGGCGTCGTCACCGAGGCAGGCATAAAAAACGCTGGCGCGACGACTGACTCGACGAGACTCTTTCTTGACAGATTCGCTGGAAAAGGCAACAAGCAAAGATGAATGGCGGATTATGGGTGAGACCTTTGCCAAGCTGTGGCATAGTATAGAAAAAATATATACAGCATGCTTTTTTTACAGTCTCCAAATTTTTACAGGGTGTTCCACCCATGAATATGAATAACTTTCACTATGGAACCAACTCTGAGATCACGAAAAAAAAATCAGCTGTTTCATACATTTTGGTGAAGTAGGTATTGAACTTTTGTATTAAACAGCTAATTTTGTTTTCGTGATTTCAGATTTGGTTCCATAGTGAAAGTTGTTCATATTCATGAGTAGAACACCCAGTAAAAATTTGGAGCCTGAAAAAAAAACATCCAGTATATTTAGGTCCTTTTACATAGTATCTAATACATTTACAAACTTATGAAGACTTAGAATTACCAGGCTCCTAACAGATTGGCTTAAATACTTATATAAAAACTAGTTGAATTTACACGTTTTTGAATATCTATGAAAGGTGCGTTGGTACTGACATTATAACTTGAGCTAGGTTAATAAAAACCTGTGTTTCAGGCCATCCACTAAGCGATCAACTGATTATCAGCCTACTTATAGTCGGTACTAAAGACAAATAAAAAAATACCAATTTAATAAATACATCATTATTGAAGTACTTCTAGAAGTCTTTCTGTGTCTGTGTAATCAACTTTACCCAAATATTCGCGTATCTTCAGGCTACAATGTTTGTAACTGGCACTATAAAATATTAAGTATTCTGTTGAGCTTAGTATATAAATCGGGCCCTAAAAATATGTAAGTATAGGTTAATCACACTAATATTATAAAGGCGAAAGTTTGTGAGTGTGTATCTGTGTATGTTTGTTACTTCTTCACGCTCAAACGGCTGGACCAATTTTCATGAAAAGCACACAGATAGTTTATAAACAGGATTAACACATAGGACACTTTTTATCCCGATATTCCCACGGGATCGACACTTGTACGGGTGCAATCGCGGGACGCAGCTAGTATAAAATAAAAAAAGAGAGTGAGTGATAGAAAAATTATTTTGGAGGACACTGAAAGTATAAATGGTGATGTGCTCGCGTATGCTGCTGTCTTCCTGTGTATTTGACAAATAAGGGTAAAATTAATTTAGTTTGGTTTAGCCTAAACCAAACTAAACTCATTCTGCCCTTACCTACTTATAGTCTCCGAGTAACATCCCAGTTGATACATACGACGTCGCAAACACAAGAGCTATAATTATTAAGTAGTTCGTATAATGCTCGGCTATTTGCTTGCAATTTAATTAGTGGCTAAGCTCTGCTGTTCATTAATTACAGCTTGCAGCTTCCTCTGATAATAGTGACGGAGTTAGGTATTGGACACATCGGTTTACAGTTACACGTGTATATGTGCGGCATATTGCCGTATGTGGTATATTGTTTCATCTCATGAATTATGTGCATCATCAATTAGGTATTACTCCGCTGACAAGCCGCATCGGATTGCGTCACAATCTGAATCATTTTGAAGGATATTGCCAATCCATTGTTTCATATGTTCGAAAAATTGTCCGCTGAGTAACGAAAATACCGTAATGAATGTTGTTGAACTGTCAAAATGAAAGCTGTTGCTACCGATAGTGTGTAACGCAATTACCATGCAGGTTCATTTAATATACATACTTAACTGTAAATATGTTTAACAGAGCAGAAATGGTATGTAAAATGGTCAAATTGTCGGATTGATGCGTCAGGTAGTGTTTTCTAAAAAAAAAAGTCCTCAAAGGACCCTACTGAAGCTGCTCCCAGCTCATGCAAGAAGTTTTATGAGCAAATGATTTGAATTAATTTTGTTATTGTGTTTAATTAATCACAATAGCCAACGGCTGACGTGAAGTTTGACAGTAGATTAATTTGCAAATTAAAGTATTGTTCAGATTATAAGGAATCGGTGTCTTCGAGCCCTTGACCGAATTCGGAACTTTCGTGAACCTAAAGTCTAGCAAAGACCTACTTAGAAGATAGAAAAAGTTAACTTCCAGATAAATGTAAAATGCTATGATAAAAGCTACGTCTCTATTGAAGTCCAACCCTTATTTTGATGAAACAATATGACTCTATCACACCACGTACGGGCGTGGGCGGTAAATATCGACCTCTCCTTAATTACAACCGAGTTATGGCTTTGCTATATTGATATCGATTCCTGGGACCGTAATTACAAGGATCAAGTACATTTTGTTCAGCTTCTATTCAGGATGAAGTCGAATTTTTCGTCGGTTCATCATCATCATCTGCCTGCCTTTTCCCAACTATGTTGGGGTCGGCTTCCAGTCTAACCGGATGCAGCTGAATACCAGTATTTTACATGGAGCAACTGCCTATCTGACCTCGACAACCCAGTTACTGGGTAATACGATACCCCTTGGTAAGACTGGTTGTCATACTTTCGGGCTTCTAAATACCCGTAACGACTGTCAAAGATCCACGAATGACAGCCGGGACCAACGACTTAAAGTGCTTTCCGAGGCACGGAATTTTTCGTCGCTTTTTAAAACAAAAAATTTGCTGTCGCATACATTTTGACCGCGTAAGTAATGCTCTTTTCTATGAAAGAACAGCCGTGCGATTCTGTAACCATCTCACCGCGAAAGCTTGGTTGAAGTGAGTGTGGAGTGAGCTGTCATTTGCTAGGGATTAACACTATTAAGTGCTCACTTCACTTATGATATCACAGTGAGATTCTTACAGAATCGACCGGCTGATTTTATTTTTGATAATCGACGAAAAATTTCGGGATCTAGAATCATGGGCTAAATTTATGGTTCCAGTTTGTGCGTCGATGTCCATGCCACCTTCTTTTTATATAGAAGACGAAAATTACTACGTCTTATTATTTTAATTTTCAATGTTGTGTGACAAGACGTTGAAATTATTTTAATTTTCAATGTTGTGTAATATTTACAAGACGTTGAAATTTTTCGTCGGTAATTTAAAAAAAAAACTGTTTCATAGATAATCCACGGGAAACAGGTTGCTCGTCGACGTCCCTGCCACTCAGTATACATATGTATTATAAATTAAAGTTGCTTTTCGTGTGACCGCATTGTTCCTCTAAACTGCACTCTAAATCCCACGCAAGCAACCAAACACAGTCTTACTACCGACACCACCATATTCACTTACTTAGGCTCCTCACATCATACTTAAATAACACAGAATTCACCCGTGTCTCAATCCCACACACACACATACACATACACACACAATCACACAACACAAATAAATAACACGATTTCCAGGCACAGATACAGAATCCAACACAAAGTCATTTTACTTTTTATAATTTAAAAAATGTAAAAATGTTTATATGGTACTTTTTAAATCCAACACTTATTTAACTTTTTAATTCAATTTTCAACTTTTATTTGGTTTTGTAATTATCTTCTTTCTTAATTCACATAATAATATACTCTTTTGAATAATATCAGCTTACCAACTCTCAATTTACACAAGGTCAATAGTGTCCAAGTGGCAGTAGAACACTGACTCCTAAGTCACAGGTATTCCTAGTTTAGGAGTCAGGGTTTCAGTTTTTGTGCGCCTTAATATTGTAAACTTTGCTAGATATAATATGCATACTGTAAGGATTTGAATCAATAAAGTATTATTATAAAGTATTATTATTATTATTACTGCGCAACGTATTTTGATGCGGTTCTCACCATTATTTAGAGGATTTATTCCGGAAAGTTTGGGATACATTAACATTCTCACCGCCACGCGATCCACCAGCGGGTCGAAGTTTTCGAGTAGGGCACGCCACCTATACGTTTTTCTATAGCAGCAGGCCGCGCTCTAACAATTACATGAATATGCGAGATCTTAGCGGACCGCAGGGCCTGCTAATAAGAACAACCAGCGAGCCCGCCCGCCCGTACGGCCTGCTGCACTCTTTATAACATTTTCACCGCGGCTTGTGGGAACGGCTCAAGATGCGTCCGTCGGCAGCCCTCATGGCTTGCTGCAATTGTAAATTTCTATACAACGTGTAACGTTAAATGCGCAAAACCTCAGACCCCCCAACTGATTTTTAATTCAATTGACCTATTTCAGAGAGAAAATAAGTCATTAAAAAAATTGTAAAGGTTTTATGTGCTGTTTTAGTTTTACTGGCCATTCTGATCGTTTCTTGCGTCCGCGACGACGCTTTACCGAGGGAGGAGTCGTCACCGGGCCGCTGCGCCGCGCTGACATTGGGCTGCTTGCCCTATTAATAAATAGACACGACAACGTTTTTAATGAAGATTTAAAAAAAATGTTTATATTAAAAGTGGTTCAATTAATTCTGCTCGTTATTCTGATCAAACTATTTTCAGGTTTTGCGCATTTAACGTTACACGTTGTATATGAGTGGCGGTGAGAGTGTATTAAGCTGACATAAAATAAAGTAAGCTTTGTCACGTCGTAAAAACCGTGCGAAGAAGGGGCGGGTCGCTAGTATACCTATTAAGAGACGCGAATCACTATTTTCTTTTATTTTCCAATACAGACAGACAGAATCAAAAATTGCTTTTATATCTAAGGCAGCACACAATCTCACATTAGGCTAAGCAATCTACGAAACCTATTTATATGATACTAGTAACTACCTTCTAGTAATAAACCTTGTGTAGAAAACGCTGATTTTATAAGCCACACAAAATCATATTTATTTTATTTTATTTTAATACTTAAGAAAACTTACAGCTAGGATACAGATAGTTGATATTATAGTATTTATATCTCACGAAACGACGCGTGTTTTACTAGTGGTAACCAAGTGTATAAACACGCTGTGAAGTATGCGTGAAGACGAGCAGCCGCGTCAGCACATACCACACACACACCTCGTTTTCTCGGACAGTACCGAGAGCTCCTGCGCCTACACACACATTCACAGCGTTTTTGTACACTTGGTTACCACAAATAAAGCGCGCGTTGCTTCGTGAGATAAAATACTGTATATAAGTAAGATGTATAAGCTCCAAAAACGTTGTAAACACTTGACCTGTATTTTGTGTGAATTCGATATTCTTGAAATTCCAAGTGTAAACAATTTTAGTATATTTATATGCTAAATTAATTCAACAAAAGCTAATATATACTTACTCTCAAGACAGCCAGATTATTCGTTAACAGGCCTTATGTGACTCTCAACGAAAACTAAAATCCAAAGGAAAAAGGATTACCTAAAAGCCTAGCGCTGTACATTTATTTTTACGATGTAGACACGAATTTACTTTAAACAGATTATCATCAAAATGTTACTTACGTGCGCATAAGCCTTTTAGGATATGTACTTATGTATCTATATATTTATATATAGTTATTACATAGTATTGGAGGATGGGTGACCATCTTTACATACCGAGACCCCTCCGTGCCTCGGAAAGCAAGTTAAGTCGTTGGTCCCGGCTGTCATTCGTAAATCTTTACCAGTCGTTACGAGTAGTCAGAAGCCCGAAAGTCTGACAACCAGTCTTACCTAGGGATATCGTATTACCCAGGAACTGGGTTGTGGAGGTCAGATAGTCGCTCCATGTAAAATACTGGTATTTAGCTGCATCCGGTTAGACTGGAAGCCGACCCCAACATAGTTGGGAAAAGGCTAGGCAGATGATGAGCTATTACATAGTATTGAATAAATGCTCACAACAGACGCCAATGTTGGTGCTGACGTGACTCATAGGATCAGTGTTGCATAGTTGAAATGACGACCAGTTACTGGAGTACTGTGAGATCCACGTAATCCCATTAAAAAAAGAGCAAAGTCTATAAGGCAGCAGTTCGTCTGGCGTTATTGTATGGAGCCGAATGTTGGAGAAGAAAGAAGACGCATAAAGAAATGGTCCCATACCAATGAAATGAAGATGCTTAGACGGGTGAGAGGTGTGACAAGGCAGCTTTAAATTCGCACCAATCACTGACAAAATTACCGAAAACCGCCTCAGATTACATGGACACATTGAAAGACGCAATGAAGATCATATGGTACGAATTGCACTAAATCTGCCAGTGCAATAGAGAGGCAGAGGCCGCCCGCCATTGAACCGGTAGTCAAATATGAAAGAGACCTCAGAAAAGCCCAATTGCCTGAACCGACAACCCACGACAGTATAACTTGGCGCAGAAAAGTGAGGAGACGCGACCCCAAATAATGGGGCCAGAGATGGAAGAAGAAAAAAAGCTATTACATACTAAGAAGGTATATATTTAGGCCTTTAACTTCTTTCAAATCATTTAGAACAAACAATGTCGTTTAAAACTTTATACTATAGAGGCTTTATTCATATCCGAAACTATAAGGTTGTCATCAAAAGTTTCGTGCCTTCAACGTTAGACGCAAATTGCTAAAGCTCATGCAAAAAGGTTCAACAACCCCATTGAGATGGGATATATATGTCTATGAACAACCCTGATACCGCTTGCCAAATTGAAAATGACACATGTCTAAACATCGCGTTTCTTGACTATAAATATTATAGTTCAGCATGTCGATTCTGTAATCATCTCACCGTGAAAACTTGCTTGGAGTGAGCCGTTAGTATTATCCCACTGATGCTAGAGATTGACTAAGAAAACATTTACTATCATAATAAAATGTATCCCAATTCTATTGATCATTTTATATAATTTCAAAACTAGTATTTTTAGTTGTCAAAATATTACTATTTTGTGGGGGCTTAAAATAAAATAGCAACTTAGTCAGAATATCAATTTTTTTTTTCTAGATTAGTCCTTCTTTTTTTCCTAGATTAAAACTCCACAAAGTAAATGTATTGACAATTAAAATACTAGCTTTGAAATTATATAAATATCAATAGAATCAGCATAAAACAGATTATTAAAATCTCGATTATGATTGTAAATCTATGCTTGGCCAATCCCTAGTATCAGGTGGGATGACACTGAAAGCTCACTCCACGCTCACTTCACCTAAGTTTTCACGGTGAGATGGTTACAGAATCGCACTGCAAGTTCGGAAATCAATAGTTTTATATATATACCTACTACAACTATAAGAATATGGTTTTGACTTACGTAGGTACTCATCATCATCAAAATCAAGTCCTTTATTAAAATTAGGCTGAGAATCGGCCCATTGAACGTCCCACTGTAGGACACAGACCTCCCCTACCTTAGGACGAATTTTACCAATGAAACTGAACGCGATCTGTACCTACACCCGAACCGCGTTCAAGAGCTGTCAATGTCATCATTGTTGTGGAATACTGACACTGACAGCATTTGACGGTTAAGAGGTGCTGATCGCGTTCCGTTTCATTTGTGCATTTCAGCCTTAGTCTATTACCATGGGCCCAGTGACGATTTGATCGTCGACAGTGAGAGTAGTGGTGGCCTCAGTGGTAACGGCCCTGACTTTCGAGATGTTGCCCGTACCTAGACAGGCGCTTTACTTCGTGAAAATAATTTAATCAGCACTGTTCTCACAAAGGTGAAAGAAAACATCATGAGGAAACCGGTATGTTCGAGAACCAAAAATTGAAGACATGTACCAAACTGCACTGGTCCCGCGTGGTCAGAATACAGCCCTTTCCCTCTCGAAGAGTAGGTCAATATTCCAAGAGTGGGAAGATTGACATTAAACTCACTATTGATACAACTTGGTCATGCAGTATCCAACTACCGTCAATGTTATTTTACTACAAACCTTTATGTACAGACGCCAACACAATCAAGCTACTACAATCTGTCAAATTTTCAACTATATCGCTAAAGTGTGTTGTGGTTAAAAGTTGATTGGGAAAATTTGACAGTTTCGGGTAGCTTGGTGTGCTGGCGTCTGTACTTTAGTAAATTTATTATTATTTTATGTCTTGTGAAAAAAGTAAACGAATTTTCCGTAGATATGCCACTTTAGTATCCGCTGGGCGTTATCCGGAGCTAAAGATGCCTTTTATTTTTCTTCGCCTCTGACCCTATTTCCCTTAAATAATATAACATAGGCAATGAATACAGAATTTTCCTCGACGGGGCGAGATATTCAATAATCTTGTACGTGTACAAACGATAGGGAAGATTGTGTTATTGTTTAATTTTCTTTGTTATTTTCGCGATATGATGAATACATGTTACAGACTGGATGATAACAATTATATTAGTTTTAAACACCAGTCTAATTACGTAACCTCCTGCCGGTAATCTCGTGCCAGTATATTCTGTAGAATCTCACCGTGAAGACATAGGTGTAGGCAGATTGAAATGATATGGCAATCCCTAGCATCAGGTAAAATGACAGATCACTTCAGCTAAGTCAAAACATAGGTGAAGTGAGATACCGTGAGAGATATACCGTGTTACGTAATTAGACTGTTGTTTCAAAACTAATTTAATTCTGATCTATTCTGTAGCAGTCTCTGCATTGAGATGGCTATCCATAGCGCCCTATGTTTCAAAACAAATACATGTTTTGGAACATAGGACGCAGTGGATGAGTTGAATGGTCATAATAAATTATCCTTATTTATTTACCATTTATGTACACGCATATATAAACAGACTAGAAAAAAATAAAACAGAAAAATAGGTACAAAGGTGAAGTTAAAGAAAAAAAGCAATGTTAAGGTTCGCGAGCACATTCTTAAGAACCTGGCAGTATCATCACAACGCTAATATTTTCTCATTGTTTGTCATATTTCTTTATAGTATTTATGTATTTATGTATATTTATTTGTGCTTATATTTATATGTAATTAGGTATATATATTATATTTATATTTAAAATATTTATTCCTCAATTTTCATGAGTGCACCTACTACTGTTTGTCTCTGCATCACCCAAAGGTTCACTGGTAGAAAATGCATATGGCATTAAGTCCGCCTCTGTACATTTATGTGCTTGAAGTATTAAATAAATAAATAAATAAAGCTGTTGTCATTAGAGGCGTACGCATTAAGCCTGCTGGCCTGAATTTAGTCGCTAGAATATTATGTTGATAAACTATTTAGTTCTAGACCTACAAACTGTCACAAGAGAACACTTTCCTAAATTCGCAAGGTAATTTAAACGGAGCGAGCAATCTAAGGAATGTTAATGGGGCCAAGAAAACACGTTTGCCATAAATATCGTGGCAGGATGCTAGCATAATGTCTATCTAGTCGACTATGGTTTCCTTTCCTTTGTATTTACGACGTACGCAATGTGATGAACAATGTAGGAGACTGGGAGGATTTTGACTTGATCGAAATGAGACTCACTTCGCAAGACGCGAAAGTGTCAGCTGGACTTCCCTTCTAATTGAACGGAGAAGGTAATAAAAAGAGAAATGCGGGAAAATATGGTCAGAACTTTACTCAACAATGAGACGGTAACGATTAGAGAAAAAAAAACGTTAGTACCTAAGATCTGTGAGAAATAGACAGACCGAACAGACTACTAAAAGAATTTCAGTTACCAAGTTTTGGCATTCCAACCATATAAAAATCTCTACAAAAAAAAAACCCAATATCGGAAGGAAATACTTCCACACAACACTAACAAAAACTGACCACAGCTAAAACCCAGCACACACGATCGCAGATATGGGTCAAACCGTAGTCAATACACAGAATTTATGTTGGCACCATAACTTTCGTTACATCCGCGCGATTCGGCTGATTTACTGCGCGTATTAGGGTTGTATCCGGAACTGTGGGTTCAGATTACCGCGCATTCAATGTAAACGCCCCCTAATAGTGCGGTACCGATATCGCTACAGTTTTTCGCAGATGCTTTAAGCTGATAAAGGCTTTTGTAACAAATGGAAGATGGTTTGGGATGAATGTGGAGGATAACAATCCCTCACAATGTCCTTTTTTTTTAATTGTTACCCTCCACAATTTCCTTTTCCATGGTTTATTCAAAGATAATTTTTATGACTCTCATTAGCAAATTACAAGTTTTTTTACTGGTGGAAACTCCTTCAGGTCAACACTTTAAATGACCCAGTATAATATGTGTATACTATCGCTAATCTTTTCCCATTGACGGCACGGTTGGCGCAGTGGTTAAGCGATTGACTGCTGCGCTTCGTGTCGCGGGTTCGATTCACGCACGGAACAAATATTTGTATGACCTACAAAGTTGTTCCGGGTCTGGCTATTTGTGTATGTGAGTTTTAAATGTTTGTAAACGCACCCACAATACAGGAGAAATTCCTAGTGTCGGGCAACGTTTTTAAAAAATATAATTATATATATCTTATATAACAGTGTCCTCTTAGTATCCCTCTTAGCAATTAATATATAACGGGAACATTTAAATAAAAAAGACGTAAGTTCTGTCAAAACAAATGACGAACTATATTTTTCTTGAAATATAATAATATTCTATAGAGTTTTGCAATAAATGTGGTTTATTTGGTGTTGCCACACTATGAGACACTTTCTAACAGCAAGTAAGATAGTTTTTTGATAGCATAGAAAAAAGGTCTCAGTAGCTTTCCTTACATTTCATGTAGTTACTTTGAAAGGCAATGAACAAAAAGGAACAGAGGGCGTAAAATACAATTTATCACTGGTTTCAATGATGAAGGAAATGTCGTAAAGAAACGCCCACGTTCACGTCATAAAATCTAACGAATTTAATGTTCTGGAAGCGTTGATAGATAGGGCCACTTGTCATTGGAGGCATTTCGTTTAGAGATGCGTTGAGTGCCAAACATTTGATACAGTAACTGAAATTTGGCTTGGGTGTGTTTATTCGAGTTTGGAGTTTTATCATCATTATTACAGCCAAAAGGTGTCCTCTGCTGGAAGTTACTCACCCCGAAAAATTCCACAGTGATGTCAAACGTATTCAATATAATAAATGTCCAATTAGATAGACAGTCGAATCGAAGTAGAAATCGAATAGAATAGATAAGAGAGATACTCTTTATTATGTACACTATATATAAATGACAGACATAAATGTAAAAAAATTACAAGGGGTGACACAATGGGCCGTCTTATCGCGGAAATCAATGTTTTAAAGAGAAGCTTTGCATGTATTAAGGGAGAAGAAGATACCAATACTGAAAGTAGGTTCACAACGAACGACGAGTCTAGTAACGATCTAGAGTGTTTTCGTCTAGTAAATGGCCAGGATCCGATTTCCATTTGCCCAGAAATATGAAAGAATGTGTGATTTTGAGTACAGGAAACTTTATCTTTTTATAGCTAAGGCTTAGTATCTATGCGGACGGCAAGCAATGGGCAGTTCGCCGTCCGGTAAAGACCAGTCCCGGGTTTACAGCGCGTTGTGTTCCACGCGCACCGCAAAGAGATGTCAGCAGCAACTGACGGGGTCCGCTAGGGCTGATGCTTGCCAGGGTCGCGGGTTGTTCGAAAGAGTTACCGTGGCCCTTGGCACAGGTAACTGAAGGAACACGGGTGGGTTTTAGTCAGTAAAAGTCTGACACGCCCTCCCGCTCCGCCCAGAGCGGGAGCGCTCTAGCACGTTAAGTAGCAAAAACAGAACCAGTAAATAGCCCTTTGGTGTTTTCTCTTGTAAACATAAACATCTAAATGGGCAGTGCTAGTGCTAAGCTCTTAATTTAGCCTCTCTCTCTCCTAGACCTTAAAAATGAAAATCCAACCAAGTCATAAACACACCACATTTTCTGTGTAATATCACCTACAGCAAGTATTTACTCATGCGGCCAGGTAAAAAGAAATAGAATTTCATTTCTGTGTCGCCTGAAGACAAATGTACACGCGGACGTACGACAATAACGTTGGGGACTGTTTGTATGTACGAGTATGTGTATCATATAGGATTGTAGGTATGTACATATTTTAGGTGTTGACATACATATCATACGGTTTTTATTCCCAGCAATGCGATTCTGTAACCATGTCATCGTGAAAAATTGGGTGAAGTGAGTGTGGAGTGAGCTGTCAGTGGCATCCCGCCTGATACTAGGGATTGACCAAGCATACATTTACAATCATAATCGAGATTTGAATACTATTTTGTATGGTAATTCTATTGATTTTATATAATTTCATAGCTAGTATTTTGATTGTCAAAACATAACAAAAGATATTTTTTGTAGGGTTTTAATCTAGGAAAAAAAAGAAAATTGATATTCTGACTAAGTTTCTATTTTGCTATTTTATTTAAAAAAACCCACAAAATAGTAATGTTTTGACAACTAAAATACTAGCTGTAAAAGTATTTTAAATTATCAATAGAATTAGCATAAAAAAATATGATTAAAATCTCGATTATGATTGTAAATGTTTGCTTAGTCAATCCCTAGCATCAGTGGGATGACACTGACAGCTCACTTCACGCAAGTTTTGACGGTGAGATTTTTACAGAATCGACATGCCGTTCCCATACGGATCTACGCGCTTGGTCGAATTTCGCAATAGTAGCCTGGAAGATTTAGGCCCGGCACCCTAATTGCGTAACACACTATTACTTTCAATTTGAATCATTTTGAAGCGTATTGCTAATCCATTGCTCCATATGTTCGAAAAATATGTCTGCTCAACAACGTAAATAACGCAATGAATGTGGTTTAACTGTCAAAATCAAACCCATCGCTACTGATAGTGTGTTACGCAATTACCCTGCGGTTAATGGCAATAGGATTGCCCCCTATTATATGGGAATTAAACATAGCTGGCGGAATGTGGGTGTACTATAGGTACACCTCTGTACAACCCTTCAGGAAAACAAGGCGTTTATATAGAAAATCTAAGAAAATTAAGAATCGTAAAGTAATTGAGGATCACTGTAATTTCCTTCACAACCTGAAAGTTAAAAAATCTCGTCATTACTGTACGAACATTAAAAATGTACATACATAGGTACAGTGTCGACCAAAAGTCCATAGGCAATCTCACAAAGAAATAGCTTGACGTTTCGTTTGACTTACGACCTTCTTTCAAAGAGTAATTTCTATACTATAGACACACAACTTGCATTCTTTGGCAACTGGTTGTATTTCATTAATTCAACCATTAGTTCATATGGCATGAAAGCGTAGCGGTTATCATATATTATATTTTAACCCCATATAACATAACAATATCATAATAAAAATAAAATAATTACTACATTATTACTGTCGTCTATTAATCTATCGAATAATAATTTAAAAAAAAAACGGTAAAGATTATTGTTGAAAAGGTAAATAAAACTCTCATCTCGAGATTGGAACGCAGACCTACACGTTAACTAATCCAATACGTAACGCTACCCGCTATCGGTACCTACTTGTTATGAAGATGTCAATTTTAGCAGTCATATGAACCAACAAAGGTCATGCGTAATTACGTACTCGGTGTAAAAAAGCGACGGCATGTTTTTGGTTTCGTTCGACGCTAACCAGTGTGCGAAATCTGAGGTGTGCGTTTGGTGTTGATACATCACTTATACACACAGATGTATGTAGGTACGGCCTGTACGGCGTGTTCACAGCAATACGATTATTAACGTGCTAAGTACTTTTGATCGTTTACTGTACTTGAATTAATTTCTCTCATATGTACTTCGGGCTTTCAATCAGTCGGCTCATGCTGAACGAACAAATTAAAATCAGATGATTAATAACTGTGGCACGTGTGCGAGCCATTTCATTACCTACATGTTACGTCACTGTAGTACATATTAATGTTTATTGTACCCAGTACCTACGTGAGGGGCCCGTGGCTAAATAATAACAGCCGCACAAGTCGATTGATCAGGTTAAGCTACGCTTGCCGTGGTTGGCCTGTGGATGGGTGACCATCTTTACATACCGAGACCCCTCCGAGCCTCGGAAAGCAAGTTAAGCCGTTGGTCCCGTTTGTCATTCGTGGATCTTTAACCGTCGTTATGGGTAGTCGGAAGCCCGAAAGTCTGACAACCAGTCTTACCAAGGGGTATCGTATTACCCAGTAACTGGGTCGTGGAGGTCGGATAGGCAGTCGCTCCATGTAAAATACTGGTATTCAGCTGCATACGGTTAGATTAGAAGCCGAACCCTACATAGTTGGGAAAATGCTAGGTAGATGATGTGCCCAGTACCTACGTACATAATTTATGAGTTCGTATTTAAATGGATAGTTTGTGTTTTCATCTACAGATTTTGTTTTAAGGTAAGATTATAAGATTAGAAGACAGCTAAGTAAAGTTAGATAGGTAACCTTTTTTTTTCTCTTTCTCAGTTAGTTTTAGTCATGGTCTGACAGTTTGAGTAATTTATGCGGCCTACTCAAATGTCCTTTCTTTGGTATTGTTCGTCGAGTCGTTGAGCTCCGTATGTTCTGAGTTTAGCCGCATGATTACTGACAAATGCGTGCACTGGACAGGTCCACTCAATCTGGTTGGTTCTTTCCTCAAAAGCTCGTTACAGATACCAAAACTGTAACTGTGTACTGTTAAATTTCTTTAATATATTTTCAACTTTATCGCTAAAGCGTAAGGTTCAAAGTTAATTAGGAAAATTTGATAGTTTCAGGTAGCTTGATGTGTTGGCGTCTGTTCATGGTCTTCACAAGATCTGACCAATATTATGTCTGGAATTTAAAGAGACTGTGACCTTTGAGTTTGTTCCGGCCTTTCTTCTGAGAGTATAGTCAGATAGAAAACCTCATCCAGTTTTTAAAATAAAGAGTTTGTTCAAACCTACTTGCAGAAAAGGACTATAAGCAATAGTTTATGACAAAACGATCTGCAGCAGGGTTTTCTTAAAATACTTCACTTCTTGGTCGCGTACTTCATTACTCAAGGTCGTGTCCCTGAAAGCTTTGGCTTTATATTCGATGTTCTTCCACTTCGTTCGGTTCTTAGCTTCTAGCAGGGCAGTTGTAACAGAGAGTCCAGTGAGGGTGATTATCTGGTCTGACCAGCGGCTAGGCGACCGGCCACGACGTTTTTTCCCATCCGCCTTGCCTATCACCACCAAACTTTTAAGACACTAACAAAGTTAATGACTCAATTCTATTTTTTTAAATACTTTGTGCTACTTTTATTTGTCTGTTTTCATGTGTTGGTTTATGAACACTCATGGACCATAGTTCACCGTACCGTGGTAGCCATTTCATTGCCAAGGCGTTTCTTAGTTGTACTTTTGATAAATGGTTGGCATTGTTGCTAGCAAAACTTTTCCTACAAAATAATTTTATCAGAGCATCTCTTCTGGCTGTGTATTCCACCTTTTCACATGTACCATTAACTTTCATGTCATATTTTACCAAAACCACTTATACCGGGAATCTGCGGATATTTTCCTTTCCCCTCGTTCAAATTTCAACAGCTCCAATTTCCGCAAAACGACAAAATACATTCTGCAAAGCCTTTAAAATATAATCCGATACCTTTGGAGACCCCGTAAAACATTTTTCTTAGTAACTATGCAAAATCTTTTGGATTTTTAGACGCTTAATATTTGTGAGCCTTCCTCCCTTTGTAGGCACCGTTTGAAATCAAGGTACGCGTTTATAATATTAATTTTCGTACCGGGTCGTAGAAACAAAATGTGGGTAGGTAAAATATTTGGGAAACCTACCTGTGTACGAAACATTTTATTACTTATTATTATTATTATTTTACGTACCAGGAATAAGTGAGCCTTATTTCTTTTCATGGAAGGTATTGTTTTCATCCCACCAGATACTAGGGATTGACCAAGCATACATTTACAATAATAATTGAAATTTTAATAATATTTTATGCTAATTCTATTGATAATTTTATATCATTTCAACGCTATTATTTTATTTGTCAAATCATTACTATTTTGTGGGGTTTTAAAATAAAATAGCAAAACAGAAACTCAGTTAGAATCCTAATGTTGGTTTTTTTTTTTTCTAGACTAGTCTCAGTTAGTTATGTTAGCAAATAAATAAAAAAATCAAAGTCGCTTTTATGTAGATTACCTACACAATGGATCCTGATGCGAGTTTCACTAATATTCATATATTCTGAAAGATTTATATTATGTGTAATACATTCAAATTAAACTTAAATATAATAAAGAAATTTCGATGTTTTGTCAAGTTGTAAAAATCGGGCAGAGCCGGGGCGGATTGCTAGTAATTCATAAAAATGTTTTCCAGCGAAGTTTTATTTAAGGTATGTGTACGCTTTAAATTAAATTTTCAAAGAACACTCTTTCTTAGAAACAGCTTTCGTACATCTCAGTGTTGACCCAGCTAGACAGTAGCTTCCGTCAGACAAATGCGCGAGTGATGATTATTTAATTCAGGCATGTTTACGTTACAAACCAGGGTAGATAGGCACCTTGAACTTGTCTAGATACAGTCACGAACAGTAATATGCACATTACAACATTTAAAAGCGATATTGTCGCGAAAAAACGATTACTATCTTGAGAAAAAAAGGGGCCCGTGGCTAAATAATAACAGCCGCTCAGGTCGATCGATCAGGTTAAGCTACCCTTGCCGCGGTTGGTCTGTGGATGGGTGACCATCTTTACATACCGAGACCCCTCCGTGCCTCGGAAAGCACGTTAAGCCGTTGGTCCCGGCTGTCATTCGTAGATCTTTGACATTCGTTACGGGTAGTCAGAAGCCCGAGTCTGACAACCAGTCTTACCTAGGGGTATCGTATTACCCAGTAACTGGATTGTGGAGGTCAGATAGGCAGTCGTTCCATGTAAAATACCTGAAAATAGTTTCATCAGAATAACGAGCAGAATTAATTGAACCACTTTTTAATATAGGTCACATTTTCCAAAAAATCTTCATTAAAAACGTTGCCGTGTCTATTTATTAATAGGTCAAACAAGCCAATGTCAGCGCGGCGCAGCGGCCCGGTGATGACTCCTCACTCGGTTAAGCGTCGTCGCAGACGCAAGAAACGATCAGAATGGCCAGTAAAACTTAAACAGCACATAAAACCTATACAAATTTTTAAATTACTTATTTTCTCTCTGAAATAGGTCAACTGAATTAAAAATCAGTTGGGATGTCCGAGGTTTTGCGCATTTAACGTTACACTTTGTATACATATTAATGCTTGTAACACTACTTACCTGTTTGTTTCACCAACAGAATTGGTACGTCATAATAGCTATAAATCTCTCGTAAATACTTTTAAGAGTGGAGTCATAATTCATGTTTTTTCAGAAGTATATAAAGTTGCGGTGCGGTTATAGTCATAAAAACTTTCATGAGAAAAATATCTTATTATTTGACCATCATTCGTGTGGCAAATGATGCCTTTTCACAAGAAAATCAGGGAAAAATGCCGCGTCGTAAGTATGTCAGCAACTCCCATCCTAAAATAATGTTGTCAGTAGGACGCTAGCTAGTAAATATATCAATAAAATCTGATAAATAAATAAAGTGCGCCAGACCGTGTTTCGGCCACGGCGGCCAATCTCAACGGAGACTAGCCTTTGGCGCGGGAGTTATTATTCTATTCTTATAATGTGTTATTTTATTCTTGTATTTTACAGTCATTTTCTAGCTATCTATGCCGTATGTTGGCACCTGCCATATTTTGTCACTGCATCACCCTAAGGTTGACTGGTAGAAAATGCTTCAGGCATTAAGTCCGCCTTTGTACAGTACTTATTTTTACTTGTGCATAAAGTTTTAAGAAATAATAAATAAATAAAATATTATACAGTAGCCGGCACATAACTTGCAAGAGTCCTCCCCTTTTCCTCTCCTTTCTTTAACTTTCTTCTAAACAGACGTGTTTAAAATAAATTATGGATATAACCGTAGAATAATTACAAGCAATCAAGCTGATAATTTTTTTATTGCACTAAGTGTACATGCGCAAATTTATTCCCACTACGGCAAAACCTTGCCAAGTTACGTGCCGCCGACTGTAGTGCACAAGTGTGCGCGCAGACACAGGTGCAATTCCTCTTCCCTCACTCTCATAGTCCGACGGGACGGCATTGCGACACGACCGAAGAGAAATCAGGCGGGGAACTAACGGCTTGACGTGCTTTCCGAGGCACGTGGGTAAAATTCCTAATGGAAAAACTCAATAACACTTTGCCCGAACCGAGAATCGAACCCACGAGCCTGGTTAAGCAGTCGACAACCTCAGAGTTTGAACTGCGTGATGCCATTAAAAAAAAAAGGAATCGAACCCAGGACCCCACGCTCAACAGCCGCGCTTGTGACCACAAGACCAACGGGACAGTTAAAAATACCGTTAAAGTAAACTGATACCATGTTGACGAAATAACTGCATTAAAGTATTTCATTAAGCAAGTAAATAATCAATTTCATTTATGTATAGTATGAAGCGCTTAAATCCTCCAACATCATTCCACCTTAAATCCCATAAAAATAAATTACTAAAAACTTACCAATAGCAGTTCTTCAAATACTCAATTCCACATCCCCTCATTCCTTGAACCATCAGCACCCCTCTCTCCCCCTTTGCACCCCCTTCAAAATCCGTTAATACCATAGAGTTCTAATTCAGGATCACTGGCTTACTCTGATGGATTCGAATTGGAAATGATTGCTTCAGCTTAATGCTACTGTGGGGGGTTGGAGATGGCATTCGAGATCTGTTGGTGGGTTTTCCTTATTATTTTAAATAGTGAATGAATACATGTTTGTATATATACTACAATACAATACTAGTTTGTAGTTTAGTGTACTAGTTTGTAGTACAATAGGTACTAGTTTCTATTTTCAAGATTTTTTTTATTTTTTATTTATTTTATTGTTTATTTATCCTCACACTGGAACGCCATTCAGCAATTAAACCAACGAAGCAAAAAATTACTTCATGTGCTGGTTTCCATCCCTCCTGTCCGCGGTGGACATCGAACGGGCGGCGATGGATCACGCACGCTCACGCATTTCTTGGTAGTTTTCTACGTATTATATAATATTTATATTTAATTTTCTATGCACATTTACATAATTAATTATTATAATATACATATTTATCAAATAGTGTATGTACAATAAATGTAGGCATACACACACACAGACAATCTTACACACTCATATACTCACAAATATCATCAATCGTTTATAATTGTACCACGTTGGCAATCTTTACTATGGGATATAATGGGGGGCCTGGAGTTTTAAAATACAGTCCTTGGCTTAGTTTAAACTCCAGCGGATCTATTCTGTAAAAACGTAGATGAAGTGAGCTGTCATGCCAGCTGATGCTAGGGATTGACACTATTGACATCTCATTCTAAGTTCACATCACCTAACTTTTCACGGTGAGATTTTTACAGAATCGAACGGTCGATCTCACACAAATTACAAACTTTTGTCGAAATACCTGTCAATACGTATATTAATGTAATTTGTGGAGATAAATAAAGATAATTTTATTTGTTTCATTTGTTTATTCTTCTTGAGTGAAATAAAGTATTTTAAACCGCAGGTACTTACGTCGATCTATTCTTCTCATCGTGTCGATAGCAAAAATAAATATCGCTTTTTATTTTTTAATTGTTCGGCCCATAATTCAGAACGCGAATACCTTTCGCTGATGCAGCCATTAGGTCCTCACGTGAGCAGGCGATAGGGCATGCGGTGCAAGTTGGGAGATAAGCCATTGTCTGTGGAGAGACGCCGCATACACACTGGAGATCTGAGCCGTTCATGAACCCCCACTTGTGGAGGTTCTCTTTCCTGCAGCCTACATAGGTAAGAAGTCTATTTAAGGTTTTCCAAGTAGGCCACGGTAACTTATGATAAGAGACTCTCTGATGGTGCAATAAAGGAATCGGGAGGTTTAAGCAGGGCTTGCCAAAAATCACGTCTTCCTGTGGAGGGGCTGCCATTGGCTGGATTTACGCTCCCAAGACATTTTTCGCGGCTTTTAAGCCTCTGTGGCACTGGATTTAAAATGTGCATTGGGTGGTGTGGGGTCATTCTGTAGCTTCCTCCTTGCAGCGAGCGTGGAACCCAATACAGAAATACGCTTGTACGATATGACTACCTATATACAGAAAGCACAGTTAATAGAAATCTCTATTCCTAGACAGCACGTTTCGCCGAAAACTTTGTTGTCAGAAAACATTGTTTGTAGACATCTCGGTACATAGGAAGCACTGTTGACAGAAATCTCTGTTCATAGATAGCACTTCTTGCCGTAAACTTTTTCATAGAAACCACTGTTTCCAGATACCTTGGTTCACAGAAAGCGCCTCTGGAGAAGAAACTATTAATATTTATTATCGCTTTTCTGGCTCAGATTCAGACACGCATTATGTTAGCCGCTACGCTACATAGTATTCATTAATTCATGTAATTATAACCATGTCAATAAATTATTATCTATTTACGGAAACCAATTAGATAATTATTTTTATAATGTGATTATGCACATTGCGTCGCGTCGTATTGTAGAAGTTTAACAATAATACGAGAATGAATGCAGAAATGAGAAAAAATGTAGGGTACATGTAAACTATTGCGCCTTACAAAGTAACAAACGTTTCCTACGCATTTAGTTTTGCATTTGTAACTGTCGCGACGCTAATGAAAAATTTTTTTTTAAAATGAGTGCTTGCAAGTTAGTAGAATCAAATCGTGGAGCAAGTGTACTTATAGTGGATGGTTATTCATATCACGTAAATAAAAAAGTGAATGATACATTTTACTGGAGATGTGCGCGGAGTAGTGCTAAAGGTTGTGGTGCTACCTACTGTAAAAACATTAATTATCGGTAATGAACATTCGATCATCAATCTAAACAACGCACATGGACATTTGCCAGAGCCAGAAAAGCGAATACAAATGGAATATAAATCAAAAATAAGGAATATAGCAAAAAAATCCATGGATTCTCCGTCACAAATCGTTAACCGCTGCCTCCAGGATGTTTCAAGTACGAGTGCTGTCCACTTGCCTAATAAAGCAGCAGCACGAATGATTGTGCACCGCATTAGGAATAAAGGACAACCGAAAATCCCTAATACAATTAATTTCGACATACCGGACTATCTTTCAAAAATTGGAGAAGAGCAATTTTTAATCGGCCAATATATTAACCAAAATGAGAGTGTAGTCGTATTTTGCACAAAAAGTAATTTCAAACTACTTATTAATGCAAAATGTTGGGTAATGGATGGCACGTTTTCTACATGTCCAGCGCCATTCTGTCAAATATATACTATACATGGTTCAATAGGAACAGAAAATGGCACAAATAAATTCTACCTTTAGTGTTTGCATTATTATCGCATAAGACAGAAACATGTTATACAATTTTATTAGAATTATTAAAAAGATATGGCGCTAATACATTTCAGACTAATTTGTCTCCTGAGAACATTTTAACTGATTTTGAAATAGCTGCTATCAATGCCGTTAAACAGCAATTTCCAGAATGTATACAAAGACTATGTTTATTCCATCTTACGCAGAGCATTTGGCGGCATGTACAGATCGAGGGTTTAGCAAAGAAGTATGGGAATGTATTTCATTTGCGCATAAAATTAGGCATTTATTTGCTTTGGCATTCCTAGATCCCAACGAGATACCTGAAGCTTTTCAACTTGTTAAAGATAAAGTATTACCAGAGGAAGCCGCAGGAGTAGCGAGGTGGTTCGATAAATATTATGTCTCTGGGACGTATGTAAGAAATAATGCCAATAGTACAAAATTAACAATAAATAGAAAGCCACTATTTCCACCTGCTACCTATGTGGTCAGTGTTTGATCGCACATATGACATTCCCAAGACACAAAACGTCTTGGAATCTTGGCATGAACGCTGGACTACACTTCTTAACCGTAAGAAATGGAATGTGTTTAAAACTATAAAAGAATTTTCAAAAGAGGTAAAATACACAGAATGTGAAATTGAGCGCATCAGGGCGTCAGAGCCCATGCCAAAGCGTCGTCGATCTCCACAAATTCAATACGAAAACAGAATGCAAAAGCACTTGTCTCAAAGAAGTGAGATGGACTTATTAGCCTTTTTAGGTGGATTAGCTCATATTTTGCACATGAAAAAATAATAATATTGAAGTTTAGTGTATAAACAATATTTTTTAAGTTATATCGAGTACTTTTTTGTTTCTATTATAAAGCTAAAGAGTTTGTTTTGTTTTCAATTTCATCTATTGCTTTCGTTTTGCTTCATTTTTGATTAAAATGGCATTTTTGTATGAAATAAACGTGTTTTTTTTATGGATAGAGAGGCAGAAAAGCGAAATTTAGTAATATAATAAATATTAATAGTTTTTTCTCCAGAGGCGCTTTCTATGAACCAAGGTATCTGGAAACAGTGGTTTCTATGAAAAAGTTTACGGCAAGAAGTGCTATCTATGAACAGAGATTTCTGTCAACAGTGCTTCCTATGTACCGAGATGTCTACAATCAATGTTTTCTAACAACAAAGTTTTCGGTGAAACGTGCTGTCTAGGAATAGAGATTTCTATTAACTCTGCTTTCTGTATATAGTCATATCGTACAAGCGTATTTCTGTATTGGGTTACACGCTCCCTTGCAGCTGCCTAGTACTGTGAATTGCTGGAGGCGCGACACCAGTCATTAAATATAAATGAATCTTCATACATATCTATAACACTAAACACAAGTATTTTATATTCAAGAAAGAGTACCGATTTTATTAACCTATTTATATTTTGGGTAATAAGACATTACCATTCAAATAAACATAACCACATACATATTTACAAGTATTGGGAGCGTTTTATGACATCTGATGTAATAAGAACTGTCAATCTCAATATACTGACTGGTATTGAGTCCCTATCGCATACAGGCACCCGATCATAATATTCACCATTATCTTTATATTAGGGGAAAATGTACCAAACTCTCTGAGGAATACGTTTCAAAATTGGGTAGAAGTAGAGTAAGTGCGTAAATTAAGTATGTATACTCGTATACTTCAAGCATTGAGGGGCTTGTGTGTTAAGCTATGCTTGCCACGGTTGGCCCGTGGATAGGTGACCATCTTCACATACCAAGACTCCGTGCCTCGGAAAGCACGTTATGCCGTTGGTCCCGGCTGTCATTCGTGGATCTTTGACAGTCGTTACGGGTAGTCAGTAGCCCTAAAGTCTGACAACCAGTCTTACCAAGGAGTATCATACTACCCAGTAGCTGGGTTGTGGAGGTCAGATAGGCAGTCGCTTCATGTAAAATACTGGTATTCTGCTGCATCCGGTTAGACTGGAACCTGACCCCAACATAGTTGGGAAAAGGCAGATGATGATGATATTTCAGGCGTTGCTATCTTCTATACAGGGCTGCAGGAACATCGGCGCACATCCTAGCTGTTACTAAGGATTCACCACGTGATTCTAGATACCCTAGTGTTGAAATATTCCGTCGGATATTAACCCATATTATCCCAAGGTATTAAAATCAATAAAATTTTGAAGTATTTTTACTAATTTCGAAAAATGGGCTTCTAAAACAGACAATTTTTTTTTTTTTTTATGTATTATTTATAATGAATTTCAGGACCGCACCTTAAATGGGGCGTTGGGAGAATATGCCAATGGGATTTGTATGAAGAAAAAACAAACGGAGCTATTTTTACAAACTTGGTTTATTACTAAATTAATTTTAAAAATCACGTAAAATCACCTTACATAAATTTAAAAGGTTGAAAATATATATATATATATCTACACCCTCAAAAAAATGTTTATGGTGCCTGTTGTTCCCAATGCACCTCAAATGGGGCGTCATGTAAAACTTACAAAATATATTCAAAAGAAATAAAATATCCTTATTATCAATATACTTACTATATAAAAGTTTGAAGTACAGACGCCAGCACATCAAGCTACTACAATCTGTTAAATTTATTTAATAGATTTTCAACTTTACCACTAAATCACAAGGTTCAAAGTAGATTGGGAAAATTTGACAGTTTCGGGTAGCTTGATGTGCTGGCGTCTGTACAACAATAAAAATAACAATGTTTATATAATTTCACAAAACAATACATTTATGTAATAATTTACCTTTTTCTAGAACTCATATTGGCTGAAATTCACTCACTTTCACCAATTATACTAAAACAAATAACGCGCGTTTTATATATCAGTGAATACTATCATAGACCAACTCATAGAGATAACGACAATTATTCGAATTTACCCGCCAGTATTTAAATATTAGGTGTTTGACGTTAAAATGTTAGTGCACCTTAAATGGGGCGCTGGGGTAATATGGGTTAAAAGGAAAAAAATCTGTTCCATTAATTTTGACCGCATAAATATTGTAGTATTATATGAAACAGCCGTTTTTTTTTATTCTTTGTTCCGACTAAAAATTTCTACGCTAGGGTGTCTAGTTATGTGCTGAATTCATGGTTAAAGTTTGCGCGTCGATGTCCCTGTCACCCTGTATATATAGCGTGTAACGGAAGGGGGGTATCAACCCTGAAGGGGGTGAATGTGCTCATGAAACTCAACAACTTTCCCCAAAGAACATAGGTCGAAATATGAAAAAAAAATTTGGCCCTCCCATAGTAAATCAATCAGCTGGTAGTCAGTTTTGTAAGGGAGGGCCAAATTTTTTTTTTCATATTTTGACCTATGTTCTTTGGGGAAAGTTGTTGAGTTTCATGAGCACATTCACCTCCTTCAGGGTTGATACCCCCTTTCCGTTACACGCTGTAGTACTATAATGCTCATAAATATGTTTACCTCTGTAAATATTTATAAGCTGCCATAATACTAAGTAAATAAGTGCTAATTTTGGTTGAAGAACAAACTTGATAAAGTGCCTAACGTCTTAGTACTTAAAACGTCACAGCGTTCCGCCATTTTTCCCCGTAAAGGAAACTGCTTCAGTCTGAGAACACTACACACGGATTCAAAGTGATAGGTTGGCAAGCAGGCTGACGGCCCTCCTGATAGAAAGAGGTTACCTGTTTCATAGACACCTGTAACACCTGCCGGTCATTTCTGTAAAAATCTCACCGTGAAATCATAAGTGAAGTGAGCACTTAATAGTGTTAATCCCTAGCGAATGACAGCTCACTCCACGCCCACTTCACCTAAGTTTTCACGGTGAGATGGTTACAGAATCGCACGGCTGCAGTGTGATTCTGTAACCATCTCACCGTGAAAACTTAGGTGAAGTGGGCGTGGAGTGAGCTGTCAATGTCATTCGGCCTGATACTAGGGATTGAGCAAGGATAAATTGACAGTCATAATCGAGGTTTTTATGCTAATTCTATTGATCATTTTATATCATTTCAAAGCTACTATCTTAGTTGCCAAAACATTACTATTTTGTGGGGTTTTAAAATAGAATAGCAAAACAGAAACTTAGTCAGAATATCATTGTTGTTTTTTTTTTCCTATAGTAATCCTTTTATATCGATGTTTTGGAACCTAAATACTAGCTTTGAAATTATATCATTTTATATAATTTCAAAGCTAGTATTTAGGTTCCATAGGATTTAGGATCAATAGAATTAGCATGAAAAAATATTACTAAAATCTCGATTATGATTGTAAATGTTTGCTTGGTTAATCCCTAGCATCAGTGGGATGACACGGATAGCTCACTCCACGCAAGTTTTTACCGTGAGATTTTTACAGAATCGACATGCAGGACTCTATTTAACGTAGATAAACAATGCGAAATATTTATAAAAATGACATAATTTTACTGTCACATTTTAACTATTGACGCTGTTTGTCACCTGTTATCTGTCACCTGTTGGTTTTAATAAATAAAAGCTGCCAGGTACCCATGGCTACATTGTACTCGTATAGCTGACCTTAAACCCTACCCACATAGTGCTTTTTTTTATATATAAGTTTATAAATCTGAATTTATGCATACAGCATGCTAAATCTGAATTTATACAAAATCTGAATCGCAAAATTTGAATTTTGCAATTTGCAGGCACGCTTTTTGTTTTATAGAAAGATTTTTGTGTCCCCATTCAGAAACCGAATGTTAGTGAAAACGTTGGAATACCTAAATTGGAAAGACCCCATACAAAAACGTGACTCTAGAATATTTAATTTCCTATATTTCGGCACTAAAGTTCGTAAGCAACACATTATACGTCACGGATCTTAACTAAATAATGTATATCAAAAATAAGTCATGAACACCACTAAATAAACCCAAAATCAACGCAGTGTTTCAAAGAAAATTTAATAAATTCAACAATTCTGACGCTATCTGAATTTTAGTTTAGAAGGTGAAGAGTTTCCTAATTTATGTAGATTGTTAGCACTTTCCACGGTATAAGGTGAGCTGAAATAGAAAATAATTTTCTTTAATATCCTTTAAGGAAATGGAGCGAATATTTCTTTGAAATCATACCAATCAGAGGTATTCTTTTCTCTGCGTATTTTTAAGCCCGCAGTCTGTCTGTTGGAACTCGTTTAGCTCGGAAAACTTTAGATGCCTGAAGTAGGTATTATGGATTGGTCAAGTCGGAAGATTTAATGCCCTCATATCATCACCACCCACAGTCCGACTTCCCCCACAGCTGAACATAGGCCTCTCTTTTCCTGTGCCAATCCCCACACATCTGTGCCAGCCTCATTCAGGTTCTACCCGCGATGGTAACAATGTCGTCCCAGTCCTTGGACGCCTGTCTTCACTGTGCCTTGCCACTTCATATATTGTGAGTGATAAAAACTTAGCTAGACGAACGAAAACTCCAGTAGGATTGTAATTAGCCAAGCGCATTGATACTGTTTCACCTGTACTTTGAAAATTAGTCCACATTATTAAGAATTCCTTATAAACAACTAGTCCCACAACTAACGCACACCACCAAACACCAAAATTAGAATATTATTTTAATAATCATAATACATAAACTGAATTTTCATTGTTACATATAAAACATTGTTTATTTATTAAATTAGTAATACCTATTGCGGAAGAAAATTGTGGCCATATTGTAAATCCACGAACGCACACAGTCGCACACGTAGGTATTAGGTTCTAGCGCAGTAGGTACTTCGTCCATTTTTGGATGCGTGACTGTAATTTTATTTTTAATTATTTTTGGGACAAAAAATTACCTATATTAAAAATGACATAAATCGTTTCAGTAAACGATTCTGAACAAATTACTTTCATAATATGCATTAATTCAGTTACACATTGCATTGCCAAACTTCTGTAAATTGACAGGCAAAACACGGTGTATGGCCAAGTGAGCGCCCTTTCCCACGGCAAGATCCAGTTTTTTGCAGGTACGGTTTTTGCAGGATCCTGCAAAAAACCGTACCTGCAAAAAACAGGATCTTGCCGTGGGAAAGGGCCGTGAGGGATGAAAAAGACGCAGGGCTAAAACAAGTGCTACTTTTCCACTCAACATAAAAGCAAGCGAAGCCGCAGGCATAACTAATGCAGAACCTATATAAGATGGTGTGTAGTCCTCCTTTCAATCGCGAAGAAAATGATGAGGTGTGGACTCAAGAGAGTGGAAGTAATTGGCGAAATAAAATTCCGCTGCCTCATATAGAACTGTGTGATTTTTATAAATTATGTTGACTTGGTTGAATACGTGATGTATTTTTGCGTCTTATTTTTGTGTTATTCCTTATTAAATTTTATTTCTCTTGTCGATACGTATGCTTAGTTATCACAGATGTTATAATTTCATGTTTTCTAAACATGATACACCAACGAAATTTTCACTGAAAAACACCCTCATCATAATCTACAACATATATTTGGATGCAAATTTTTATGTGGTTGGAATTTTTATTGTTGTGTAGAAAACATATTTTTCAAAAATTAAAAAAAAAATTAACAAATATCTCGAGATTTTTTGAAAAAAATATCATGATATGTTGTCTCTCTAAGTTATGTACAACATACATTATGGGCATTGCTATTTTTGGAAGTATTAACGAGATTTTTTTTTTTTTCTTCAAAAATGTTTTTCGAAAACCAATGCATATTTTGAAGTAATATTTTACAGGTTAGTTACACTCAGTAAGAGCAACATACACAAAAATTGGCAGTTGAAATTTCCGCTGGGGCCGCTACTCCATGCTTACCCCGCCATGCTCTTTATGTTCAGTGCACCTTTTCTTTCTATTTCAATACGAAAAGGACAGAAGATAAATATTAGTTTAGTCCTATCAAATTAAGATACTCCATAAACAAGTTTAGACGTGATTAAAAAATTGGCTACTAAAAATACGTAAATTTACGTCAGGCGCTGACTAATTTGACAGGACTGAACTAATATTTATCTTCTGTCCTTTTCTTAATGAAATAGAAAGAAAAAGATGCACCGAACTTAAATTTAGTTTAGTTTTTAAGCAAGGGAATCGGCGCCAATATTAGTTAATTAAACGGGTAGATATCCAGAACGGGACATATAAAATGCCTGAGTATAGAAGCGGCAAAAGTACCAAGATAAAGACTTGAAAGAAATTCTTGAAACCACTAATGAAATTAGATGCTCACTATAACCTCGTGGGTTGTAAAAATAATAAGTATACCTCCTACTCAAATGAAATCACAAAGAATGTTGCGTATTCAATTACGCCTACACAAAAAATATAAGGTACCTACAACAAAATAAACCCGAAAACACGAATGCCTAAACGTTCTAATTTTTAGTTCAAAAATGAGAAACAGAGCCTTCAAAGTGTCTAAAGTTAAGATATTTACAGCCTCCTCCCTCCGCGATATCTCTAGAATATTATTTATGTTTGAATTCACAAAAGATTTGGTTCAAAACTGCGTAGAAATAGAATATTCTGTGGGTTCATTAGGTACAAGTAAAATATTACCATTTTGGTGATTAGGTATGAAATAAAATAGTGTTATTTAGTATTTTGCTTATTAAACTGATAAAAGTTTCAGCCAGAAGACTTTATCCTATCTTTTTTATGTTTAAATTGTTTTGAGATCTGGGTTTTTCAAATCATTTTGCTTTATAAACTGCTTTTCGCTCTGATTTAAATATTTTACAATATGAGTACATCTTGTTTCGTTACTATTAAAGCATATTATATATGTGACCAACGGACGGACGGACGAACGGACAGATGGACATGGCGAAACTATAAGGGTTCCTTGTTGACTACGGAACCCTAGAAACTAAAATACCTTTGTAATGTTTTTAATTATTCCGAAAACAAACAAAAAGACAACCTTCAGCCAAGGCCATTCCAAAATAACTATAAATCAAATGATCACTTAAAATCTATTAAAAGAGTGAATGGTAGAATGAACGCATCAATCTCGAGACAATCTCGACACACTTTTCAAGATAAACGATAAAAAGTCGGAGCTCATCTCCGATCAATTTGTTTTTTGTTGGATAGTCTCCGACAGTGGGCTTATTCTGGAAAATGATAATTTGACGAGTATTTTGAAATTAACCTTGCTGAAAGTACTAAGTAAAAAGTGGATGACATATTGGTTCCCTTCTAAAAATTTGTCTTGAGTAGCAAAAATAGTTGGTAATAGTTTATTTGGAAAAATTCACATGAGCAAATCATGTCATCTTAACTGTAATGTAGATGATTTGGAATTTTAAACATTCTATTATGTTTTAATACTGTGTGGAGTTTCGATAGAATGGTGTCGAAAATTAAAAACCGGCACTTTTTTGTTTGCACGTTCAATCTTCTTAGCTTAAACGTACTATCAACCTTTATCGTTTCGATATCGCCTTCATCTCATTCCCTGAAAACGTCGGCTGCAATTCATCAAGTGTGGAATCTGACCATCTATCATTGTCGTGGCGGTCTGCAATAGCCTTGTGAACCTCCTTGATAACAAACAAACCGAATCGGTTCCGAGATTAATCGATCGAAAGTGTATGCGATGTCACATGAAAGGAAAAGTCTTCATCTTTATGCCATTCTTTTTTAACCGACTTCAAAAAGGAGGAGATTCTGTATTTTTTTGTATTTATGTTGCGCGATATCTCCGGCGATTGAGGATCGATTTCGAAAAATTATTTTCGAAATCCTCTATTATTTTATTTTATCCTCAGGGGTACTATAAATTTTAATAACTTTGCTTGGGTGGTTTTTGAGTTGGCTTCAATAAATTCGTACTTTTTCCACTTAGTTTATATTGATGATGTTATAATAACTTCCCACTGTCACACATTTCCATAACAAGTAAGTTTTATACGAACCTGCGTGGACAACTAAAAAGGGAAAAATAATAATAAATAATTTCGGAAGTCTGTGGCAAAAAACGACAATGCAGAACCAACGACACCGACTTCCGAAATTAAACTTATTTTCCACTTTTTAATGTTGTTTTTGGAAGTCAGTGTTTTTTTTAAATATTTCAAATCGGTGTATTTAGTTATTTTACTTTTTTTTACTATTAGATCTGAAACTGGATTTCTTCTTCTATCGTCATTAGTCCTTCAGTCCTTTTATAGTTATTTCCTGCCACCCGATAACACATCAGCACACTCCGCAAGCGGGCAGTCGATTGAGTACGGCAGGTGCACAGATACCTACTGAGCCCCGACCAGGCGCCTTGATTTTTATTTATTCTCTAAAATGAAAGTGACACTTCGTTGCATTGATATTATGCACTAATAACTAATAAATTAAAAATATGATTCGCAATCCTAATAAATTTGCCTTTACAGAATTATAATCATTAGAATACCCTGACGCCATACCGTGACGCTTTCGCCTATTTATAACTAAACCACAAAGCAAAACTGTCCTGTGGTCTGCACAAAGGACATTGTCACTTACAACTCAACAACTCCACAACACCTTAAGTACCGACAAACTCAAAGTAACAACGGAATAATTTCCAAAGATTTCACAAACTACAAACACTTGGACTCCTCCACCAACTTAGGATTTAATCCACTTAAATTCATGAACATGCTCGGGAACTGCTGTTCCAACCACAAGTTAATACAATGAGCTTTGTGTTCTAGGTATGGAAAACAGGACTGATTTATAATTTCTATTATGGAGAGAAACTGGGCTCGAATCACGGATAACTTTGCTGCTTTAATTCGGGAAATATAATGTTGTTTGGATTTTGTGGGAACTCGTAATTACTTGTTTGGATTTGCTTTTAAACTTCTCGTGAATAAATTAATTATTAGGTACTTTTTACGTAGGCGTTTGTAATCGTGGTGTACGTACCTTTGAATTCCAGGTGACAAAATCATCATCAACATTTGCTTAGCCTTTTTCCAACTATGTTGGGGTCAGCTTCCAGTCAAACCGGAAGCAGCTGAGTACCAGTATTTTACTTGGAGCGACTGCCTATCCGACCTCCACAACCCAGTTACTGGGTAATACGAAACCACTTGGTAAGACTGGTTCCTGGTGACAAAATATTAGAGTTAATATTTCAGGAACAACAAATACAAAGCGTCACAGCAGTGCGATTCTGTAACCATCTCACCGCGAAAACTAAGGTGAAGTGAGCGTGGAGTGAGTTGTCAGTGTCACCCCACCTGATACTAGGGATTGAGTAAGCAAACATTTACAATGATAATTGAGATTTTAATCATATTTTTTTATGCTAATTCTATTGATCATTTTATATTATTTCAAAGCTAGTGTTTTAGTTGTCAAAACATTATTATTTTATGGGGTTTTAATCTAGAAAAAAAAAAAAAGAAAATTGATATTCTGAGTAAGTTTCTGTTTTACAATTTTATTTTAAAACCCCACAAAATAGTAATGTTTTGACAACTAAAATACTAGTTTTGAAGTTATATAAAATTATCAATAGAATTAGCATAAAAAATATGATTAAAATGTCGATTATGATTGTAAACGTCTGCTTTGTCAATCTCTAGCATCAGTGGTATGACACTGACAGCTCATTCCACGCAAGTTTTCACGGTGAGATTTTTTACAGAATCGACGTGCAGTACCTAGCTCCATCCAAATTTGAAACAAAGCACAGAAACAACACACTTTAACCAAACACAAAACCTCACGCCTGTAACCTCCGAAGGGCTAAGCAGAAGTGTACCTTTTACCACCATTTCGCCATTGTGTTTAAGTCCCATGTATAGGAATAGAGGTCTATTGCCACCAACCGGGCACAAATCCAGATTCCAAAGCTGCTATTAAAAAAAAATTATGGAAATACCCAACAACACTTTGCCCGACCTGGGAGCCGATCCCAGGACCCACTAGGCCAAAGAGGCAGTCTAATCAAACATGTGTTACCAAAATTGTATCCAAAATGTTGCCTTTTATCTTTTAGTTACGACGTGCTTCAATTGATAAGAAACAGATTTCGTCGTAAACGGAGCACAAAGAAAATGAGAATATTAACGACTCAGCTCGAAGCAAAGCGTTCTGAGAATACTAAGTAATATAGAAATTGACCTTCTATATTTGATTAAGGAAACAGGAGATTTCAACAACGTAAATAAGGAAAAGTCTGTATTTCCCCGATGATTTTTCGCTACAAAAATGTGGATATTTTCGGAGATTCATAATCCACTTGTTCCCGACAATTACCTACATGTATTTCTCACACAATATTATTCCTAACATGGTCGTTAGCGAATAAAATAAATGTACCACTATTTTCCGATCTGCCATTTTTGTTACCACATTCATTATCTGTGCGTGATTTTCCTATTTCGTTTACGATACGGCAAATTAATGTTTTGTTCTGTGAATTGGAGTTGATGCTTGTTTCTTATTCAACCTAATAGAGCAACAGACATACGAGACGTTTTTCAGCGCACGATTGATCGAGTGATTGCTTGCGTGCGTTTCGAATTACCCGATTTTATATAAAACCGGTCAAGTTCGAGGCTCACGTACCTACTAAAAGTTCCGTACCACCAAAACAATTATATTGTACCTATAAATGCGAGTAACTTAACAACACGCCTTGATTCCCTGAAGGGTTAGACAGAGATCTAACTATAGCACACCCACATTTCTGTTAGTGAGAAATTCCAGATGGAAAACCTCAATAACACTGTCCGACTTGGCAATCGAACCCATGCTCAACAGTAGCACTTGCTACCATTAGGGCAACGAAGTATACCGTATTGTACAGACGCCAGCACATCAAGCTACTACAATCTGTCAGATTTCTTTAATAGATTTTCAACTTTATTGCTAACGCATAAGGTTCAAAGTTGATTGGGAAAATCTGACAGTTTCGAGTAGCTTGATGTGCTGGCGTCTGTACTTTCTTTTTACTATGTAGGTACCACGATCGATACCATAGCAACAAGTGAAAAATAACTAGATACCAATTACGGTTAAAAACTAACAGTCCTATGTCAGACAGACATACAGACAGATGTCGCCGTAGGCTTAGTAATGGGGTCCCTCTAAGCATATTTTGGGTGCCTAGAAAATTATTGGGGAACCCTAAAAACGCGTGGTTTTTCGTCAACACGCGTTCGATCGGTACGTTCAACGCTTCGTTTCCTGCCTTTTTGAGCCTTGTCCTAATTGTGAGATATTCTTTCTCAGTCGTTTGACCTTTGCCTTTTGAGAGACTTTCCAACTTCGATGTTCCGTATGACTTGATGCGTATATGTGAAAGTGGGATAAATTGACAATTATAATACTGCGTGCCAATATCAGGGCCAATATCTCGGGGACCGCGTAACGTAATCCTTTGGTAATTTATTAGGAGATGCTGAATACTATTGATTTAGGGTTTCGGAATAATGTGGACAGGGGTTTAGCCGATATAGGTCGGCACGATTTGGACATTAATAATATCAAACAAAAGGTATTTTCGGTGTTTGCGCAGTTTAATTTTCGGATTTAAATTTGTTATTTTTTAAATTGAAGTGGCGGGTTTTCTGCATGAATTAAGAAGAAAGCTTTGTTTTCGTTTTAGTTACCTTCTTTAATCAGGAGCTGTCTACTTAACAATTTACTGTACACACCATATTCATTCTCTTTCCCTGTACCAGTAGTGCTATTCTGTAAAAATCTCACCGTGATAACTCGGGTGAAGTGAGCTTAAAGTGAGCAGTCATTAGTGTCAATCTCTAGCATACGACGGAATAACAGCTCACTTCACCTAACTTCTCACGGCGAGATTCTAACAGAATCGACCTCTTCTACTTCGTAGCGCTCTTGTCAAGAGTGGTCGTGGTCCTCATGTAGTTTCATGTTTAGGGACTGGTGATTTGCCTGATGATTTTTCGCCACGTACTCCGATTTCTGGTATTTTTAGTGCACTCATAAAACCAAATGCAATGACCCACACATCCAGGTATAACGTCACCACAATTTTCTGAAAACGGGTTCTGCATGAACTAATTCCAAATTTCCTAAACCACATTGATATGCGGTCGGTACCAAATTAGTGTCAATAAATTACGGTCCCATTCAAGGTAAAACCAACCACAGGTAGCGCTAACCAACCGTTTCCAACGAACACTAATTCCCGGTACTATATAATATGTACCTCAGTACTACCTACCAACATTTATTGGACAATCTAGACATTTTAGACCAGTGGTGGCCCAGTGGTAACTGCCGCGACTTACGAGTTGTAGGTCGTGGGTTCGAACCCTGACAGGCGCTTTACTTTGAGTAAATAATTTCATCACCACTGTTCTCAAAACGGTGAAGGAAAACATCGAAAGGATCATGTTCGTCGGAGTCACCAGTTTAGAGGTATGAGGAATCAGGGTGTAAAGTTCACTCACCTTCCATAGAAAGGAGAGGATCCTCCACCCAGACGGTCGTCGTGACTGGTGGGCAACTGCCCAATGATTGATGTCGGAACGTGAACGTATATACTCGCATTATGCTAGTTGTACGGTAAACTCTGCTTGCGCGATGCAGGATTTTGCGTGACATCAGTATGACGCGTAGTTCGCATGTGGCCTTGTAGATACCGCTAGATCCTAGAGCAAAAAATTCGTAGACGCGTAGTTCGCATGTCTTCGAATTTATTTGATACCCGCACTGGGCCCGCGTGGTGGATTACGGCCCACTCTCACCCTCCTCTCTGTGAGAGGGCTCACAGAGAGGAATGCTGCGCCCCAGCAGTGGGAACATAACAGGCTGATTTTGCTTACCTATGCTAAACATTTTAGGTATCCAACGTGATAATGATTTTCAAGCAATATCTAGCAATTAATCTAGACCCTTCTCAAATATTACCTTAACTATACCCAAGTCCTTGTTCGTTAATTACACAGATACAATCAACTAAAGTTCCTTAACAAGACACCGCGAATGATCTGACAGAAGTTTATCTTACCAAAGTTAGGTGTACCGAACTTATCTCCAGTTTAGTTGACCTCGGCAGCGTCTTCAATTTGGCCGGTTTAATTATCAAGATTTTAATCTTCGGAGTTTGTGGGTAGGTACGCTGGTGTTGTAATCCGACTCCTTGATAATTATTAATAACTTTTTCCTGTACGTTTCCGATGGTGAGAGTTTGTTTCATTAATTTTGGGAAGTAATTTCTGAGTGCGGGAAAGGTTTCGCAATCTTGGAAATATTAAGCTCTTTCTGACGCCACCTTGAAATTGTGTATTTATAAATAAGTCCCCATCCATTTCTTTTGATAAAGGAGTTTGAATAAAATTAGGCTTTTGAATTTGATCTCTTTTAAAAAACAATGAGGTATTCTGGGATTAGGTAAATGAAGTATCTATTATTAAAAACCGAATAATTAAAAAGCTAGGTATAATGGTTTATTTTCTCTCTAAATAAAAAAAGATCGAATAAAATTAATTGGTTTCTTCACAAAACAGCTCTCGCTCGCTTTTCTATAAAGAATGTTAATATTTACATACATACGTACATAAAGTCACCCCTTCTTCCCATGGGGGTAGGTAGAACTCATGGCGGTGATCGGCGGCGGCGATCTCTCGCGTCCGGCCCTGGTTCAGGCCGTGGTAAGGAGCGAGAGTGCATGGTAAGCCGTCACCTCCTTCTGCGAAGCAGTAATGCTTGCGAAGGAGGAGGCGGAACGCGTGAGGTCTACCTCACGCGCACGGCAATAATTGAGCCCTCACGCCCCTAGTCACCGCAGGAGACGCCCTGGGCGTCGGGAGTCAAGAGTCGACTCCCGGCCACCGTAGGCGCGGGCTTGCGGACTGTGAGCAATGGGCAGTTCGCCGTCTGATAAGGACCAGGCCCGGGTCGACGGCGCGTCGTTTTCCACGCGCGCCTCAAAGAGATGTCAGCACTAACTGACGGGGTCCGCTAGGACCGATGCCTGCCAGGGTCGCGGGTTGTTCGAAAGAGTTACCGTGGCCCTTGGTACGGGCAACTGAAGGAACACGGGTGGGTTTTAGTCAGTAAAAGTCAGACACGCCCTCCCGCTCCGAAGAGAGAAGTTATGTGATAATTTCCCACCCAAAAACAAAGAGGTAGAAGCTACAGGACGCCTGCTACGATCCTTACACACTCCTTTTGCTTTTTATACGGTGGTGGTGTGAGTGGTGTGGTGGTGGTGACGTGTGGTTAAGTCTATCACTAGGCCCTAGGCGCTAAGCAAGCTACCTGTCAGTGCGCGTACGCAGCCTAAGTGACAATGTAGGTATTTTTTCCTACTACCATTATATAAATGGTAAACTATTTTCGTCTAATATTTATATTATACTAGCTGCGCCCCGCGGTTTCACCAGCATAAGTCTCGATCCCGTAAGAATATCGGGATAAAAGGTATTATATGTGTTAATCCTGGTTATAAACTATCTGTGTGCCAAATTTCATCAAAATTGGTCCAGCCATTTGAGCGTGAAGAAGTAACAAACGTACAAACACACACACACACACACACACACACTCACAAACTTTCGCCTTTATAATATTAGTGCGATATTATAGTATGATAAATATCTTTGGTTGAGTAATGACTATTTTAGTTACGAAACGGATTTATCTAATTCGAGTGTTATTAGACTTCCGTGGGCGAATATGATATTGAATATGATTATCTTATCAACAGATATTAATATCATACTACCAAATTAATTAATATTTAGGTAGTACCTACTGTATTATTACCAAATAAACATCAAATAACGACTGATAAAGTCTGACAAAAGACCAAAACTCGATGTAAAGGAAAAAGTTTTTTTCCAAGCTAATGTCTATTTATTGATTATTGAGTTAGTATTTGAGGTATACAGGAGGGGCCCGTGACTAAATAATAACTGCCGCACAGGTCGATCGGTCAGGTAAAGCTACGCTTGCCGCGGTTGGTCTGTGGATGGGTGACCATCTATACATACCGAGACCCCTCCGTGCCTCAGAATGCACGTTAAGTTGTTGATCCCGGCTGTCATTCCTGGATCTTTGACAGTCCTTACGGGTAGTCAGAACCCCGAAAGTCTGACAACCAGTCTTACCAAGTCTTACCAAGGGGTATCGTATTATAATAATATATTAATACAAAAAGCTTAGACAATGATGATTACATCATTGACTAAGCTTTTTGTATTGTAATTGTTGTGGATCGTTGGCATCTAAGACTTCTTGCCAACGATCCGGAAAAGTTTGGATGCCTCTCGCCCAGAACTCTGATGGCTGTGCCTCGAAAAAGTGGTTCAACTCTGCCTCTACATCAGAGTTACCCCGCAAATCTTGTTTCAGGGCTCTAACAAATGATAGTCTGATGGGCCGAGGTCTGGGGAATAAGGTGGGTGGGGTATCGTCTCCCAGCCCAAGTTCTCCAACTATTGGCGAACGGCAGATGCGACTTGAGGTCGAGCGTTATCGTGTAGTAAAACTACATTGACTCGTCTTCGTCGTTTTTTCTATAGCACTACCTGTCAAAGATCTACAAAGTTACGTGATGATTTCTTCCAGTTTACTCCTACCGCAAGCTCCGTTAAAGAACTTCGTTACAAAAACTTATCCAGAGATCCCTAAAGTACCATTAACAACAGATTTATTACCAAACATTATACTTACCTAAGCTTACGAAAAACATAAAAGTACTTACCATGTTTTGTTCGGCAGCTGATGGATTTATGTCCAAATCAATATTAGATTATTTTTTTATTTCGTATATCCTTGACAGTGAATATTATGGTCATTGTCCAATATTGTATCAAATATTTAGCTTAGAGTATCATTATTGCAGGCACGTGTAGTGTGTATGTATAGAGTATGAATAAATGGAGTGCTCACGTTGGTCTAACGGCTACAAGCGCTATTGCTGAGTATGAGGTTCAATTCCCGGGTCAGGGAAAGTGTTATTTGGTTTTTCTGTCTGGAATTTCTCAGTAGCAACTCGGACTCTGGACCTGTATCCAGTTGATGTCAATAGGCCTCTCGCCCCGTATTACAAGAGACTTAAATATAACTGCCGGTCGATTCTGTAAAAATCTCACCGTGAAATCATAAGTGAAGTGAGCTTGAAGTGAGCAGTGTCAATAGTGTTAATCCTTAATGACAGCTAACTTCCCGCTCACTTCACCTAAGTTCTCACGGTGAGATTTTTACAGAATCCCACTGCTGATACTACAAAATGTGACTATACTATAAGTACATCTCTGCGTAATCTATAAGGGAATACATGATGAACGTGATATTATGTTTGCAGTGCTCACGTATTTATTGCCACACACAGGTAAGACATACCAGGATTACTTAGACATACAGGTTATAACAACAAACTACTCACCAATCTCGTGAAATAATTATTACATACGGATATGTTTGCAGCCTTGAAAATATATTTTTTTTCTGTGACCGATTTGATTTGAGAAAATGGCGCAAATGTTGATTCAGCTCTGGCTCCTAAGATACAGGCGGCGCCGCCTAGTTTGGAGGAGACCACTACAGTTATCTGATTATGTTAAAAATACAACTCGTTACCGATATCTGTTAAGAAAATGCTTGTAACAATGGTTTATGTAATAAATTTATTTTTATTCTGGTCTAAGTTGGTACCTACATGTCGTTGTCACGCATGCAACAGTGACGCACATTTGCACTCCATTTTTACCTAATCCATGTACGTTTTACCACTAAGGGAATCAATTCAGCTCTTTTAGAACCAGGAAATTCATTATTCATGACCTTTATATTTTATCGGATTCCATATGTTTATTTGATTCAGGAAAAAATCAAATGAAAGAAGGAAAATATAAAACGTATTTTTGTTCTCAAAGCGAGTTTCGTACATATTTCATTTTCGAGATGGAATTTGGCTTCAAAAGGCTTCGTATAAGTATGAAAGGTCCTTGATAATTACTGTTTATAAGGTAACAGGAAACTGAAGTACCTGTACCGAAAATGGTAGATACATAAACTCCTCCTATGGGCGTAGGTATACGTTAATCTGAATATTTTAACTCTGCCTTGTTTATATACATATACTTGAAATATGCATGTTCGCTCACAAACACAAAGGCTTTTACACTAAGCGAAAAGACATACAAACAAGATACACACTCCGACACAAAACACGACTCAACATACCAACATCCCGCTTAAATCAAAAAAGTTACCCGAATATATAAAAGATTAAAAAAAGAACTCCATCTATTCACGAATACATTAAAAAAAGCTATTAATAAGCAAATGTTATTATAGTCTCAACGAATATTTAAGTGATAAGTCCTTGAAGCACATAAGTATACAGCGTGTAACGGAAGGGGGGTATCAACCCTGAAGGAGGTGAATGTGCTCATGAAACTCAACAACTTTCCCCAAAGAACATAGGTCGAAATATGAAAAAAAAATTTGGCCCTCCCTTACAAAACTGACTACCAGCTGATTGATTTACTATCGGAGGGCCAATTTTTTTTTTCATATTTCGACCTATGTTCTTTGGGGAAACTTGTTGAGGTCCATGAGCACATTCACCTCCTTCAGGGTTGATACCCCCTTTCCGTTACACGCTGTATAATAAGCAAAATGCTAAAATATTATTATTATAAATTAACAATTTGGTAAAAGTGTGTTTAGAATAAGTTAGATAATAAGATACGTAATTCATAAGTCCTCTTCTCCACATATCTTCCTTTTGCTGTGCCCGACAGGGTCCATGATTGTTTCTTTTGGCAAATATTTACCACATAAGCCTACATTGTGGAATGCAATAAAGAATTGAGTATGAAGTAGGCATAAATTACAGTGCGCCACCTGCTACGATCCTTATATACTGGTACGTTGAGTTATTAGTATAGTATTTAGTATTATCATTAGGTCCATAATCAGTGATACCAGACTGGGGGAATGGGGGAATCCCCCCAAATTTTGGGTTTTTTATAGTTCATCTGCTTAACCTTTTCCCAAATATGTTGGGGTCAGCTTCCAGTCGAACTGTTTTTTTATAGTAATGGGAAGAAAATTGGGGGGATATTTGGAGAGAAAAAGCTGTGTTTGGAGTCTATAATATCTCTTGCCGTTATTCCTATTTCTGTAACCAAAACCACTTAAATATCCCCAAAATGTATAACTCTTTTACAAAGTCGAGGTTTTTAGGTACAGGTGCGACTATCGGTAAATAGGTATAACAAAATCCAACTTTCCGTACTAAATATACCCAAAAACATTTAACTCTCGCCTCGTGTAAATATTAATATCTACCTAACTCTTCGCAAAACATACGCATAACCTGCTTTCGTTACAAAATATTTCATCAACTTTGCCCTCAGCTAGACTACATATTTATGTTCTTTAGTCTTGAACAAAAGGGATGGCTTGAATACCTGATGCCTATGTTATATATAAGCCTACGTTGGCAATCTAGGTAGTGTTAGCCTGAACTTATACAACACGATAAAACAGAAGGCCAATTCATGTAATTAAAACCGTTCAAAATCTAGTTTCAATCTCATCTCAGCGACAATCATTGTCAAAAATGTAGGGAAATTAGAGGTATTTTTTGACAGATTGAGACTGAGATCAGCCGGACGATTCTGTAAAAATCTCACCGTGAAATCATAAGTGAAGTGAGCACTTAATAGTGTTAATCCCTAGCGAATGACAGCTCACTCCACGCTCACTTCACCCAAGCTTTCACGGTGAGATGGTTACAGAATCGCACGGCTGACTGTGAACGTTCTTAAAATTACCAGAATTGCCCCTCTGGTATGGTTTCTCAAATATTGGATATTGATACAGCTGTGTGTTATCGGTTATTACGTATTACCTGATAACTCAAGTGTCTTAGAAGACCTGAATATATTGATAACTAACTTTTACAAGCGGCTCCTCCATGTGGAGGTCGAAAATATTCAATGTGTTAAACCAGGCTATAAACTATCTGTTTGCCAAATTTCATCCAAATTCATTCTGCCGTTTTTACGTGATTGAGTAACAAACATCGAAACTTTAAAATGTATAATATTAGGTACCTATACTAGCAGCGCCCCGCGGTTGCATACTCATAAGTATTGATCTCGTAAGAATATCAGGATAAAAGTATCCTATGTGCTAATTCTGGTTATAAGCTATCTTTGTTCCAAATTTCATTCAAATCAGTTTTGTAGTTTTTGCGTGAAAGAGGAACAAACATCCATCCATCCTCACAAACTTTCACGTTTATAACATTAAAACTAAGTAGCTTACCTGCCAGTATGCTGAAATAACTTCTCTCTCTCCCTTTACGTGTTGCTTATGTCTATTATATAATCCTATTATACAAAGAGCTTTTACAGCGTGTAATGTGTCTTAGGTGACATTTTCCTGTATTCGCAGGTAACATTGCTGAAAGGATTATGGACGGTGTGGACTGTATGTTGGTTTCACTTATTCAAATAATACACTTGGTCCCTAATATTCTTGTTTATTCTACTTATTAATGTCTTATTCAGGTGAACTTATTGTCAATAAGTGCACCTGAATAAGTAATTCACTAAGTTATTGATTACTGCTGACGAACTAGGATGAACTATATTTTTACCGGGCATAGCACCCTCGTATACATATATCCAGTTACGTGGGTACACTTCAGTTTAAAATACAATACAAATTGGCTGCCCACCAATAAAACTAATTTTGTTCGCGTCCGGCCTCCGACAGGTCTTGTCTCGACCTGTCGGGGGCAAGACTGTGCGATCAATTACAAAGGTTTTCTATACAATACTCCTCTTCAATTGAATCTTATTTCATACAAACAACATTACACAATTTTATTATACGACTAATTTCTATGTGGCGGGCTCGGTGTCCGTTATTTGACAGACCTGTTGGTCTAGTGGTCAGTGGCCCTGACTGCTATGCGCAAGGTCGTGGGTTCGATTCCCACCTAGGACAAATGTTTGTGTAATGAGCATGTTTTTAAAAATATATATGTATGTTTATCAGTTGTCTAGTACTCATAGCAAAGCTCTGCTTAGTTTGGGACTAGATGGTATAAATATATACGGTGTGAAAGTTGTGGAATATTATTATTTATTATTATTGTATATTATGTTCCAAAAAGCTCATCCCCATCGTCCATTTGGGACCTTGAGACGCACACCGCACTGTGTATTATCGTTATTAATTTTATTTTAAGTATTTATCATAGTGTTAATTTGATTTTAAATACTTTTACTTCGATATGTGTTTTTTTTTTTTTGCCACCTTGTTTTTATATTACATTTCTGTAGGTAATTGGTTATCATCTAATTGTACTTTTGAGTGTTGTGCTGTCTTTTGTGGGCGCCAAAAAAATGGTTTATCTATCTCATAAGCACGTTTACAACATAAAACAAAAAACATCATAGTTGCGATACATTTTCCTCCGATTCCCAAACTGCAAGACTTTCCACGTGAGATTCAAGAAATTCCTTAACAACAAGTTAAAACAAACATTATTGACGCCTTAATTCCAACATGCGACCACGCAAACACGACACTGCCCAGCAAAGATTGATTTTAGTACAGCCAGTAAACAAGACACACCATAATATTATGTCGTAGTACAAGTATAACTCGAGGAAACTAGACGAATATCTTAAGTCCTAAACACACAAACTTGATTCGAAAATCATTGGTCTGAAAGGAAACTTGGAACAAACTCGAGCACAACTGTTTCAACAAGAACCAATAATTTTCAAGGAATTCTCGGCCGTATTCCCGAAAATTATGTTCTATAATTGGTTTAACTTGTTTGGAGTTTAGTGTCTTTCGTGTTTTTGTAGTCCTTTCTAGTTACGCTCATTAGGAATATTAATTAAACGGACTCTCACACGTTTGGTCCACTTTGTGTTTCTAAACGGCTTTGAAGATTTTAGATAAACAATTATAATAGCTATGTTTACTGTTATTTTGTATGTGTTGTGCTTTGTGTTTAACGTCTATTATTGTAGTCCTACTATCTTTTATCTTCCTAAATACTAGCTAGGCGATCGTGGCTAAGTAATAGTAGCCACATGGGTCGATCGATCAGGTTAAGGTACGCTTGCCGCGGTCGTTCCGTGGATGGTGGCGTGGATGGTCCGTGAATTCGCGGTGAGATTTTTTTGCAGAATCGACCTGCTGCTAGCATTTTGAATTGCGTAGTGGCGTTTCAATTCACTACCTGCTAGTCAGCCTTTGTGATATTGTAAAATATTTATTTTTAGTTATAATGTTTATTCTTGTTATTGATGGAAAAGTAATTACGAGTATTTACATAGAAATATAGGCAATGTTGTATAGGGGAGCTACATCTGCCAACAAACTGCTTTACAGTTTAGCAGAAATAGCATTTTTTGTAATGCTTAGAAGGTCACCACGAATAATTTTTTTTCGAAACCCCTCCGTGCCTCGAAAAGCACGTTGAGCCGTTGGACCCCATTTGTCATTCGATCTGATTCAAGTCATTGATTCTGTTGTGAATTTTTGACAGTCGTTACGGATATTCAGATGCCCGAAAATCTGACAACCAGTCTTACAAATTGATATCGCATTACCTAGTAACTGGGTTTTGGCGGTCAAATAAGCAGTACCTAAAATACTGTTATAATATAATAGGGGGGCTTATCTCCGAAGTTTGCATAGAGAAAAATCTGAAATTATTCTATGTGATAAAAGTTTAAGTAAAAATTACAGGAAAAATAAAGCGATGTGTCTAAACAGCACACTTTCTCAGAAAAAAAAAATACAAAATACCTACTAAGTGTAGGTACAGACGCCAGCACATCAAGCTATCCGAAAATTTCAGATTTTCCTAATCAACTTTGAACCTTATGCTTTAGTGCTAAAGTTGAAAATCTATTAAAGAAATCTGACAGATTGTAGTAGCTTGATGTGCTGGCGTCTGTACCTATTTCTATTCCAGCAACAAGGAAAGCCTTCTTACTTAATAGCTGGCAAGTTAATCTAAGTTTTTCGGATTATATTTTTCATTGCATCTTAAATAGAAGGCAGCTTATATCTTACTAAAACTGAACCCAGCATTGCATAAATATGTTAGCGGTCACGCCCTTTATACCTGGAGGCTTTTATTTAATTTCCATTTATTAATTTTTGCTTGAGTACGTATAGTTTTTTATTGTATTTCTTGGTATATTGGCGTTGCTAGCTGACATATGGCAAATAATTTAATTTAGCGTTCTGTGTCTTGTAATGTTAATTGCTTTGCATACCTTGTATTGTATTCAGTCAAGTATATTTTCTAACTGAACAGACAGCTGTGCTGCTGGGGAGTTTGTTCCGCCACTTCTTCTTCCCAGCGAAAGCACTAGGAAGTGGTGAAGGGCGGGCGTTTTGGGGGACTGTCTTTTGTAATTTTGACGTTGGAAAAGTGCTGATTCTCAGCCTAGTTTGAATAAATGACTTTTGATTTTGATCTTACTGCTAATTCACGTCCATTTTGTGACCAACTTTCAGTTTAAATAAACCTTTGAAAGCCTAAAAGATGATTTGACTAGTCGGGATTAAAGTTTTTGATGCAAACTAATCCGTTATCAGACTGGGACAAACTTAACAATGTTTCTTAGAGACTTCAAAAACTAAGTCGAACGAAAATTTAAAGTCGAATCTAGTGTCCCTTTAATCAAAATTAGGTTTACGCATAATCGGCCTATAATTTTCCCACTGTTGGGACATGAACCTCCTTTTGATGACAGGGAGTGGACTGTATCCACCACGCGGGTCCAGTGCGATTTTGTAGATGTCACATGTCTTCGAATTTTTGGTTCTAGGACATGCCGGTTTCCTCACGATGTTTTCCTTCGCCGTTTTGAGAGCAGCGTTGATGGAATCATTTACACAAAGTAAAGCGTCTCACTGGATTCGACTGGATTTCGGCCGTTACCTCTGGGCCACCACTGCTACTGAGATTTATGTGACGGCACGGTCACCGTTACCTCTGGGCCACCACTGCTACTGAGATTTATGTGACGGCACGGTCACCGTTACCTCTGGGCCACCACTGCTACTGAGATTTATGTGACGGCACGGTTGGCGCAGTGGTTAAGCGATTGACTGCTGCGCTGCGTGTCGTGGGTTCGATTCCCGCACGGAACAAATACTTGTATGACCTACAAGTAGTTGTTCGGGATCTGGCTGTTTGTGTATGACTTTAAATATTTGTAAACGCACCCACAATACAGGAGAAATTCCTAGCGTGGGGCAACGTTTTTTAAATAAGAAAAAAAAAATTAAAAATGTGGAGGTGATTATTGAATTCGCCTGCAATAACAGCCGCAATATTCTAAACACGATAATGCTGAAATACCAACCGTAAATCTGACGTCACGCATATAATTTACTAGCCTCTGTCCGTGACTACGTACGCATAAAATTACTAGTTCTCCCGTCCACCGCGTCGGGTCGCATCGCCTCCCCGTACCTACAATAACTTCGTTTTCGTTTAGAGTGCTTTTTAGGGTTCCGTACCCAAAGGGTAAAAAGGAAACCTATTACTCCCGTTCCGCTGTCCGTCCGTCTGTCACCAGGCTGTATCTCATGAACCGTGATAGTTAGACAGTTGAAATTTTCACAGATGACGTATTTCTGTTGCCGCTATAACAACAAAGACTAAAAAACAGAATAAAATAAATATTTAAGGGGCTCCCATACAACAGACATGATTTTTTTGCCGTTTTTATAGATAATGGTACGGAACCCGTCGTGCGCGAATCCGGCTCGCGCTTGGCTGGTTTTTTACTTTATTTCTCTTTGCTCGGTTCCTAGCGTGATGTTGAGCAGCCTATAGTCTTCCTCAAGAATTGGGGTATCAAATGTGAAACGAATTTTCAATCTGACTGGCGGTTCCAGAGATTACCGCGTTCAAACAGACAAACTAACCAACTTTCAGCTTAGATATATTACCAAATCATTTGCAAATATTAACGTACCGACAAAATGTACACTAGCGAACTGAATTACGGTACCTTAGCTGTCATCTGCGTAATTCCCATTCATATTCATGAGTTAATTAAAACAAATGACTCGAGGTATTAATTTCTAAACTCATTTCAACTGAGAAATAACGTTCCTCTGAGAGAGACAGATGTAAAATATTCATTGTAAAGCTGGAACGTTGAAAATTTAGTTTTTAAGGTTGCATTCCCAGAGGGTGCCCACTAAGGGTCGGCTGTTTCAAACCTTTGATTAACGTAACATGCGTACGTCAAATAATAACGATTACGTACTCGTTATTATTTGACATAAGTCAAAACCATAATTTTGTAATTGTAATATGAAACAACGCTTTTTTTTTGGAGGATAGTTAGCCCCATTTTTGATGTATACGCGTGCGTCAAGTGGACGTGAAACAACCCACCCTAAGGCTCCGCTCCCCATCCGACCGTCTGTCACAGGGCTGTATATTTTAAACCGTATTATGTAGACACTTGAAATTTTCGAAGAGTGTGTAGTGTCATGTGTACGCACGACGACATAGAAAGCATTTCCAGTATAAGCTGACTTCTCATTGTATAAAAGCTTATACAATGCGAGGTAACCTAAAACTGGAAATTTATAGCGTGATACCGTCGTCGTGTGTACTACTGTGAGCGTTATAAAAACAAATTAAAAAAAAAAAAAAGTGTCTTTGTACGGTGGTACGAAACCGTTCGTGTGCGATTCCGCCTCACACTTGGCCGCTGTTTTGCTTTACAGGACCTATTGGGCCCTGTTTAGTGAAGTTTTATTGTATTCGACGGTATATTAGGACTTTAAATGTGTCCCGTCGATGTCCCTCGTTAGTTAGCTAAGTTTAAAGCCCAACGTATTAGTCCCTAGGTTTACAAGTTTTTGTTTATCATTGCGACTTTGTGCTCTATGAGAGTTATGCCAGGCATCTGAGGTATACGTTTTAGTATGTATGTTAAGAGTTGATGGCCTCAAAGGTAATCAAATGTACGATTAATGTTAGTGTCTAAGTAAGACATCACTCTTATAAGTACATAAACACAAGTTTAGTGAAGCAGATACTAATGAGTTGTTAATTATGTAAAATTACCTTTTGAAAATATAAAGTCTTAATTTTGTCTTAAGTATTAAATAAACCCTGACATTAGAGGTTTTTCACGGTCAGGTGTTTAGTGCTCGCAACCGGCGTGCGCGTATGAGATGCGATACAGCCGATCGATTCTGTTAGAATCTCACCGTGAGAAGTTACGTGAAGTGAGCTGTCATTCCATCGGATGCTAGGGATTGAAAATAATCACAGCTCACTTTAAGCTCACTTCACCCGAGTTAGTACGGAGAGATGTGTATGTATATAATAAAAAAAAATATTAAAAACTTGATTAATCATGCAACAGCGTCGTGCCGTGCGTCAACCAATAATGATAACATTAAAACAAACCCGGTACCGAAATGAAAAATACTGAGATTTTTGCACAGGTATGTTGGTTGGCCAACCTGGCCCCCATATTAAAACTAGCAACACGTCGGTACCGTTACATAAAGGCAGCGATAACGTCAACACTGTTGCACAAGAACAACGCGTTGATAAGAAATAGCCGAACTCACAGCAAACAGAACCATATAATGAACAACAAGCTAGGGCAAATTTTGAAACATTTGCAGCCTCAGTAACGTAGCGAGATGAAAATATTTATACTTTAAAGTTTGTTTGAAAAACTACGCCTTAAAGTTGAGTTGAGCAAAAACACGACGACAAGTGTAGGCTAGTATTTGATAGTAGATATTCTGACTAAGTTTCTACAAAATAGTAATGTTTTGACAACGAAAATACTAGTTTTGAAATTATATACAATGAAAAGAATTAATCAATAAAATTAGTATAAAAATATCACACTAATATTATAAAGGCAAAAGTTTCTGAGTGTGTGTGTTTACATATACATACATATTTGTTACTTCTTCACGCTCAATTGGCTGAGCGGATTTGGATGAAATTTGGCATGCAGATAGTTTATAATCAAAATTACATTTAGGATACTTTCTATCCCGATATTCCTACGGGATCGACACTTATGCGGGTGAAACCGCGAGGCGCTAGTTATTAATATCTCGATTATGATTGTAAATGTTTTACAGAATCGACATGCTGCACGCTAATTGCGAACACACTATCAATCTCAACCTGAAGCATTTTGAAACATATTGCTAATTCATTGCTTCATATGTTCGAAAAATGTGTCTGGTGTCTGCTCAGTGGTCTCGAACGTCTTAGCAAAATCGGTAGGTATTTGACAAAAAAATACAATATTCAATCAAATTCGTTTATTTATTTAAAAAAAAACTTACAGACTAATTTATAACCATCATACTGAAGTATGATTGTTATAAATTATGTGAGCCCATATATACCGAAAAATCGGTAGGTTCGAGACCCAGTGGTCTCGAAGTACCACTCTCAGTGGTTTCATTGCGTTTGCAATGAATGATGTTGAACTGTCAACATGAAAGCTACTGCTACTGATAGTATGTTACGCTACTACCCCGCAGCTATGACCGATTTTATCGCTCAAGAAACGTACAAAAGATTGTTTAGGCCTTGTGTAAGTAAAAGAGCTAGTTTATCGCTGTCTGTTCACACCGCCAGCGTGTACTCGTTTGCCGCTGCAACAAGAGCTATCAAAGGGAGTACTCGCTCACCGCCTCTCGCTTGGCGCAGAACTCAGAATACTAGCTGAGAGACTCACGCTTGGTAAGTTGGTCATACCAGCAAGTAATCGCTCGTCACCGGCGCGCACTCGCTGCTTCTTGCTCGTCAACTCATTTTTAGTTGCTAATCGTGGTGGGACAGGCGCCTGAATGATTAAATTAATAAGTATTTCCGCTCAGTAGACTGGTACTTACTACGTGGGTCCTAGTATGCAGCTTAAAACGATCTAAGCAACGATCTGCTAGTCCATACCTACCATTCCTATTATGCTTATCGAGACAACTTATTTTTTGCTAGAATTGTAATTGTAGGTATTATGTAGTGGCATAGATATAATGATATGACAAAAAAGCACTATCTCTCTCTTTAAACACCATTTCTCATGTTCTTTGCACTTATTTCATGATTATTTTTGTATATTTTTATAGAACGAAAGAAGAAATAAAATAAGGTTAAGTAAGGCACACAATATTCATACAAAAACAAAAAAATAAAATAAAAAAGAACTTGAAATTGTATTGTGAGCATCGCGGCTGTGCCGGATAGGACCAGTACAGCATAAATGTCAGACAACTAATGCTTGAAGCTGGTTTTCAACTGGACTCAACTAACTTTTCAATGTTAAGAGCACGTCTTACAGATGTAAATCAGTTTTATGATGTGTGTAAATATTAAAATAGATAGATATGTGCAGCAAAAAATAATCGATCAAATATTTGTTTAAATATAATTATAGTGGTATTTAAGGAAATAAATAAAATGGTGTGTTTGCACAAGAAATAAAGCACTGTCGTCAATATACAATAATAGATAACCATATCATAAATTCATACCAGTTGCTCCGGAGGGGTAAATGGTACACCACCGACTACCTTCAGTATTCTCTCTCCTTCTCCCTTAATCCATACAAAGTTTATCTTTAATATATAGCTTTTAGCTATAAGACCGCTCATTGTGTCAGCACTTGTAAATTTCTACATTTATACGAGTATCTCATATCATTTTTATGGTTCTAAGGGATGTAATTTTCCAGAGATGGATGAACTGTGTGAAAGATTATATGGCTAGAAAAGGCGTGACTACTGAGTCAACGAGTAATAGAGAAGTATGGAAGAAAAGAGATATTGCGTCGATCCCAAATCAGCTGGGATAAGGCAGGTGAAGGATGAGAGAGATAACGATCTAAATTAGCATAAGTTGTGCCAACGAAAAAGATTCTCGACTGAAATATTTTGTGTATTTGTTTAGTTTTATTAAGTGAATAATTGATTACGATTTTACGTATTTTTTTGTCTCCTTTACTCTCTCACACGGTGTCTACATCTCTCTATCTAGTTTCCTATCGCAGCTATGCTGGAAGAGATTTCTTATGAAATAAGCATCACCTTTGTACCTATTGTCTGTTCTATTTTTTCTTGTCTGTTTATATATGTGTGTGAGGGGCTTGTGGCTAAGTAATAACAGTCGCACGGGTCGATCGATCAGGCTAAGCTACGCTTGACGCGGTTGGTCCGTGGATGGGTGACCATCTTCACATACCCCTCCGTGCCTCGGAAAGCACGTTAAGCCGTTGGTCCCGGCTGTCATTCATGGATCTTTGACAGTCGTTTAACGGGTCGTCAGTAGCCCGAAAGTCTGACAACCTGTCTTACCAAGGGGTATCGTATTACCCAGTAACTGGGTTGTGTAGGTCAGATAGGCGGTCGCTCCATGTAAAATACTGGTATTCAGCTGCATCTAGTTAGACTGGAAGCCGACCCCAACATAGTTGGGAAAAAGGCTAGGCAGATTTCATTATGTTTATATAGTTATGTGTGTAATAATAAATAAATGGTAAATAAAACTGCGTAACAGCACACAATGGAAACGAAATACAATTGAAATACCTTACCTACATAATGCCTTTATTACACAATTAGAAAAGTAAAAAAGAGGCACGTGTCTCGGCTTAACTAACCTTTTTGTCTGGACCGGGTAATTAGATATATTCATTAAAACATTTCTGTTGGTTTAATTTTTAGGCTATTTTTATCGTCATTTTTTTAAAATAAAAGTTTAGTTATTTGTGTTATAGAGTTAATGGCTTCACCACAAATGATGTGGAAAGAAATAACAGCGCATGACAGACTTTACTTGAAGTGGTCATCATATTAGTCGTTCAGCAGCTTCAACATCATCAGGATTGTGCCGGAATGTAGCAGTTCGTCTGTATTCTGATGAGATCATACCATATTATGATCTCATCAAAATACAGACACGCAACCAACGATACAACGCACTGTTATACCTAGAGTGACTGTCACCAGCCAGTGTCACTGTTATCCAACCTTTTCGTTGATTCCAGTAACTTCGTAACTAAACGAGGCGGCGCCACTTGCTGCGCCGTCAGATTTATAGGAACAAAAAGGGGTCTATAGATAATATGTCAGCAAACTCTCGTTCCAATCGAAACCTCAAACCTCGTTATGATATATCCTCAGTAAATTCGTAGGTATAATCAGTTAGGTGTAATTATTCCACTTCAGATGTAATGCCACATTATGATTGGCTAAAGTAGACTCATCCTTCATGGGGTACTGTTTAAAATGCTACAATAAAATACCTCCCCACATACTCCAACTCAACGAAACTAAATTCAAATCTTATATAAAACGCACACTATGCAGCCAAGCATATTATAAGTTGGGGGATTACATCGCTGACAAAAATGCTTGGTTCACCGCTGGTCCTGCTCCACAAGGGCGCATAAACTAATTAATTAGCATTCGAAAATATAGTTGTGAGCTGCTGAAGATTGAAAAAACTATCTTTGTATTGTATAAATTCAATCTCTTAATATTGTATAATTGCATAACACACGTGTGAGCACTATGCAACTAAACTATAAAGCTACCATTTACTGGGTACGTCTTTCATTGACTTGAATGTGCCCTGGCGGCTGAGGGTATGTCATGCTCACTCAAATGTCTCGCTGGTGGTGGCGTGTGTGTTGGATCATTGAGTTCCCTTCAAAATGGTTGAGCTAAATGGTGCTGATCCATACGTCATGTTCGTGAACGGGCGCCGCCAGTAGGGACTGGTCATCTCTTAGCTGCCAAGGCTTATTTTAATTTTAATCTAAGTATTTTCATTTCTGAATTGTTATTTTTTTGTTTTTGTTTTTATCTTTTTTAGTACGGACGCTTTTAACGTGCACGTCTTTCTACATCGTTCTCACATGTATTATTTCAACTTAAATGATGTAACCAACATTTTGTAACGATTTTTATGATTTAAAAGAGTGTCCGTGGAGTTTCTTGCCCGTTCTTCTCCACAGGTACCTACTACGCTTTGGAATGGGCAACTAGCTTCATCTTTCTGACTGACTGACCCCTTGACAATTCAAAAGTGCCTGTAATTGGTTTACTTGAAATAAATGCTTTGAGTTTTTGAGTTTGATTTAAAATAAAAAAAAATAAGGGATTATTTGATTACTTTTTATGATAAGTCAATGGTAGTTAAATTAATCAAAAACAACGTTATAGCAGTTCAAACATTTGGATCACTGGAATTATAAATCATAATGTGGTGTGTTTAAGTGAAAAAATGTCAACTAACTTTTGAAAGCCACTATCACTACATAGTATAAAACAAAGTCGCTTCCCTGTCTGTCTGTCCCTATATATGCTTAGATCTTTAAAACTACGCAACGGATTTTGATGGGGTTTTTAAATAGATAGAGTGATTCAAGAGGAAGGTTTATATGTATAATACATGCATAATATAGTAGAGCAACACTGATAATTTTAGAGGTTTCTAATGTGATGTCGTAAATAAACACATTTTTTTGCGCTTACATTGTAAACGCTGACTGAACCCGTCGAGATAGATCAAAATAATGTAGTACAGTATTGTACACCTTAAAAAGGTCTACAAAAAAATCCGCGATGGTATATGTCTATCTCTTATGGATTACCCACAATAACCATTTTTATCCTATACTTTTTACGAGAAATAATGGCTCTAAAATTATCAGTGTTTCTCCATTGCACCCGTGCGAAGCCGGGGCGGGTCGCTAGTTTATTATAAACTTTCCGGAATAAATTCTAAGGTGTTGGTGAAAACCACATCAGAATCCGTTACTTTGTTTAGAAGTGTAATGCAATCACACGGACAGACATGAAGAGTGACTTTATTTTATAATATGTATAGAGGATACGAGAAGTCAAAGGTTCATGTTGGCTCCAAAAAACGTTAGTATACAGAGCCAACCACAGAATCTCATCTTCTCATTTAACTTGCCCACAAAAAGGGCCGACGGGCCGTTAAATCTGTTTAACAGATTTGGTTTAATTTAGAGCAATGCTTCGCAGTAATTACTGCGATAGAAAAGCTTGAATCTGCTATCACTGACGTTAAACTGAATTTTAATTTTGGTATCTTTAAAAAATTGTATTTTTTTAAGATAAATTGTTACATGAATTTTTCATTATTTTATTTTCATTATCTATTTTGCACGAGTCTCCCAACGCAAAATGGCCAAACGATAAATATTCATAATCACCGCGATTGGCAAACGGTTCGGTAAACCTGCCGGTCGATTCTGGAAAAATCTCACCGTGATAACTAAGGTGAAGTGAGCTTAGAGTGAGCTGTGAGTCATGCTGGTGTTAGGGTTGGACACTGTTGACAACTCACTGCACGCTCACTTCACCCTAGTTTTCATGGTGAGATGGTTACAGAATCGCACGGCAGATTTGTTGTTAGTAGGCAGTACAAAGGAAGTTATACATCGCATAAAATAACATAAAATCACGCTTTTATTCCCCGAATGGTTAGGCAGAGGTGTACCTAAAGAAGACCCACATTTCACCAATTACATATGTTAAGTCTCATGTAATAGAGAGCGAGCCTATTGCCACCAACTGGGCATGAATCCAGGCTCTGGGCTGCTACCGAGAAATTCCAGATGGAAAGCCTAATAATAATAATAATATTCCACAACTTTCACACAACGCCATCTAGTCCCAAACTAAGCAGAGCTTGTGCTATGAGTACTAGACAACTGATAAACATACATATACAGTGTGTCCGGACATGGACTAGCGATATTCTAAATACTTAAATATAAGCTATTTTAAAGTACTATTACACTATAGGCTTGGGTCCAATACACTTCCCCGCTATGTGGCAGCCATTTTGTTTTTTTTGTTGAAATATGCTCTATGCGAGTACAAAAAAAATCATATATCTCAAAGTTTTAGTCATACTGAGATAAAAATAGGCTTATTCGGAAGGCAATAATATTGTCTACCGTCTGCATTACAAAGCAATGTGTTCACAATTCCATAACTTTTGAAAAAAAATGTGAAAGTCGAAAAAAAAATCAAAAAATTATGCAATTCAACCAATAATGGTTAATTACTACAAAAACAACCCCGAGAACTTTTTTACTTTTTATACTAGATCGACAGTTTTTGAGCTACGCTACAATGCAACATAAAATTCACAACTGTATGTTTAATACTTTAAGAGTTATTGTTGTTTGAACATAGCGTATGCGCAAGCACAAAACGTCTTTGTTAACCGCCAGAGTGTCATTTATGGCATTCACTGTATTCCATCTGAGAGCAGGCGAGAAATACTGTTCGTTACTACCGTGAGTAAGCGAGATAGAACGTATTAGTCCACTACCTGAAACAAAATCAGTTTTAAGGACAAATTATTAGTTGGGTTAGTTTAGTTGTCCCTCGCCCTGCGTTGTGATCGCTATCGCTACTTTCACTTACCGTCCGTGCTGTTTACGTGCTGCGTTAGTGTTTTGTATTTAAAAGTGTGATAAAGTATGGCACAGCGTCAATATTCATCGCAACATATTGCTGACATACACTTTGTGTATGGCTTTTGCAATGGAAGTGCAAATTTGGCTGTACAAGAATATCGACGAAGGTACCCTAACAGGCCTACACCGAGTCGCCAAACTTTTATCGACGTGCATTCAAGATTAGCGGAAAGAGGTATTCAAAGAGCTGTTAATGAACGCAATCGCTTGGTATCGCCCGAAGATGAAGAAGAAGTGCTTAGACTAATAACCAATGATCCTAGACTAAGCGTTAGACGGATTTCAGTGCAACTTCGAATGTCTAAGTGGCATGTATGGAGAATTTTGAAAAGAGAAGGGTTACACCCTTATCATTTTCGACGGGTTCAAGACGTGATCGAACCAGATTTTGCTGCGAGATCTGTGTTTTGTTCGTGGATAAATAGAAATTTGAGACAGAACCGTAATTTTTTACAAAGAATACTGTGGACTGATGAAGCCAAATTTACAAGAGCTGGGATTACAAACCACAGAAACGACCATCTCTGGTGCTCCGCAAATCCAAGGGCGGTGCGCCCAAGCTCATTTCAACATGAATTCTCAGTAAATGTGTGGGCCGGCATAATCAACGATAGGCTGATAGGGCCATTGGAATTGCCACCTACATTAAACGGCGCTAGATTTTTAGAATTCTTACAGACACAGTTTGCGGACAGCCTCATGGACCTACCTCTATCATACCGTCGGCGTATGTGGTTCCAGCTCGATGGTGCACCCGCGCATTTTTCTCGAGCAGTGAGAGAATATTTAAATAATAATCTACAGCCGTGGATCGGTCGTGGTGGTGTAGTAGCGTGGCCGCCTCGCTCACCCGATTTGACACCCTTGGATTATTTTTTGTGGGGTCATATGAAACAAAAAGTATACGCTACAGTTCCAAATACCAGGGAAGAATTCGTCGCAAAAATTATGGCAGCCGCCGAAGAAATTAGATCCGATTTGGATTTAATTAGGCGCTCATCAACCCAGGTGGCACAGAGAGCCGTAGTGTGTCTACAAGCTGGAGGTGGCCACTTTGAGCAACTGCTTTAGATATTTTAATCTTCATTTAATATTGGAAAAAACATTAAATAAAATTCAATATGAATGTTATGTTTTTTTAATGATTTCCTGTTTAGGGTTCCGACAAAGGCCTTTTGTGCTTGCGCATACGCTATGTTCATACAACAATAACTCTTAAAGTATTAGACATACAGTTGTGAATTTTATGTTGTATTGTAGCTTAGCTCAAAAACTGTCGATCTAGTATAAAAAATAAAAAAGCTCTCGGGGTTGTTTTTGTAGTAATTAACAATTATTGGTTGAATTGCATAATTTTTTGTTTTTTTTTTCGACTTTCACATTTTTTTTCAAAAGTTATGGAATTGTGAACATATTGCTTTGTAGTGCAGACGGTAGACAATATTATTGCCTTTCGAATAAGCCTATTTTTATCTCAGTATGACTAAAACTTTGAGATATATGATTTTTTTTGTACTCGCATAGAGCATACTTCAACAAAAAAAACAAAATGGCTGCCACATAGCGGGGAAGTATATTGGACCTAAGCCTATAGTGTAATTGTACTTTAAAATAGCTTATATTTAAGTATTTAGAATATCGCTAGTCCATGTCCGGACACACTGTATATTTCTAAATACATACAATTTAGGGTGGTCCTTATTTTTCGACTCTTAAATTATCCCCGGGGCACTTTCTCATTTGATTATATACTTCTAAATATGAAATAAGTTTTTTTTGTTTTTTTTTTTTTTGTTAAGATTTAGAGGTCGCTACCAGCTGTCAAAATTTTTACAAAAAGCATTGAAAAACATCTTAAATGATGGTTTCATTAATGTTTCATTTAGGTGTTTATATCATATTTTCCGTGCAAGTAAAACTCGCATAGACAATCGCTTTTTATCCCTTCCTCCTCTCGACCTCTCTTCTGTACCGACGTGTCGAGATTTAGACCGTTCACACAATCAAAAAGATAAGACGTACGCGTGCGCACTAACATCATAATACGTTAAAAATTGGTTTGTGCGCATGCGTAATTGCGAATGTTTCAAATTGTACGTATTACTTCACTTCTTACTACACTTCAGGTCTAATACGTCATTAACGAGAGCGTACGTGTTTTAAGCATACGTGAATCTGCGACTTTGACGGCTTGCGGAGTTATAAATTTGTGGGAAAAAGCTAGTATACCAATACAATTAAAAAAACATGTCATCAGTAAAATTGAAAAACTATTCAAAGAATGGCAGAATCTAAAAAAAAAAAGAAATCATAAAAAAATTCGAGTTTTTATTTAAAATTCAAACCTTGGTAGCGACCTCTAAATGTCATTTAAAAATTCAAAAAAAATACTGAAATACTTTCTTATGGTATATAATCAAATTACGTGGTGCCCCGCGAAATTAAAGAAAACATTTTTTTTTCTTAGGAATAAGGACCACCCTAAATACATGTTATAGATAAATTCATCATCATCTGCCGAGCCTTTTCCCAACTATGTTGGGGTCGGCTTCCAGTCTAACCGGATGCAGCTCAATACCAGTATTTTACATGGAGCGACTGCCTATCTGACCTCCACAACCCACTTACTGGGTAATACGGTACCCCTAGGTAAGACTGGTTGTCAGACTTTCGGGCTACTGACGACCCGTAACGACTGTCAAAGATCCACGAATGACAGCCGGGACCAACGGCTTAACGTGCTATCCGAGGCACGGAGGTGTCTTGGTATGTGAAGATGGTCACCCATCCACGGACCAACCGTGGCAAGCGTAGCTTAACCTGATCGATCGACCCGTGCGGCTGTTATTACTTAGCCACAAGTCCCTCTTTCCCGTCTGTCCCTCCTAATATAGATAAATTAATATATAAATAAATAAAATAAATAAACTAATAACACTTTGCCTGACCTGGGAATCGAACCTAGGACCATCCTTACAACATACATGCAATATGCATACTTTTAAAGAAATCGCTTACTATAGTGCCTACCTTTTGATGACACCCTTAAGGCGCGGGCCCACCGCGGTGCACGGAGAGGCTACGCACGTGTATTACTGTTGTATGCGCTTTGTAAGAAAATGTATGTGGTTGTGTCTACTGCAACCCACGCAGAGGCTGCGCATGAACTGACGTCATTGATACATGCGTGGCTTGCTCGAATAGGCGGTTACATAGCTCAACGCTGTCGACGCGGGTCTACGTTTCCACTGGAGTACACGAATATGACCCACGACTATGTACAGCTCGCTTACCGCAGAGCAGTTTTCAGTTTTCACCTTGTGGAACGGACGCGTTTCATGTCCCACCTCCCGCAGTGAAGCCCGTGTCCGTGCATTGCAGTGGCACATGTGTAGCCTCTCCGTGCACCGTGCCACGCTATACATAGTCGTGGGTCTTCGTATACTCCAGTGGAAACGTAGACCCACGTTGCCAAACAAATTAATACACGCAGCTAAAATGCGCCGCGTACCCGTGCACAGCGTGCGCCGCGGTGGGCCCGCGCCTTTACGCAATTTTTTCAAGAAGATCGTTCTTCTTGAGTAGGTACGAATCACATGGAAAAAAAACAATTGGTACGTACTTTATAGAAAAACGGTAATATGTACGTAATAAAATCACATCAAACGCTATATAAAACAAAGCGTAAATAAAGTAAGAGCAAACGAAACAAAAGCTAAAAGCCATCCTCTTTGGAGATACTCTTAATTACTCATCGGAACAACATCCTCTGGAATTGGCCTAATTAGACATCGATCTCCATTATCCCACTTTTCTCACTTACTACGCAACGAAAATCCTCACTATATTCAATTTACTTCAAGCGAGATATGGGAGTTTAGCGTAATTCAGCAGAATTATTAATTACCTACAAGGATAATTGGCCTGGCCTTGTCTTCAGGTCTCTATGTTAGATAACATTAATAATATATGGCCGAAAGCCTTTACGTTCTCTGATCACTTTGTTTCTTTGTTATTTACTTGCCTGAACTAGGTAATGGCTAAGAGCATTAATGTTTTAGAAATCCCGACGTAACATTAAGGCGCTGCTCTAACGTAGGACACCGTAAAACGCTTAGTTTTTTGTCAGCGTATTGGTATCTATACCATATTTACAAGACAGAGTGTTTTATCAAATTTTCAAAGAAAAGACTTATGCAAAAACATCATACAAAAAACCCCTAAAAAGTGAAAATAACTTTAATTTTGGAAGTCGGTGTCGATGGGTTCGCATTTTCGTTGTCAGCCACCAACTTCTGAAATTAAAGTAATTTTTTACTACAAAGTAAAAAAGTGTCCTTTTTGGAAGTCACTTGTTTTTTTTTTTATAAAAGTTTTATTTTTCATTTTTAAGTTGTACTTACTCCACACAAATAACACTAACTCAAAAACTACCCAAGCAAAGAATATTTGAAATCGATTTACAATTGCCGGAGAGATCGCTTAATATACATATTAAAAAAAATCCAGTAGAAATGAGAGCCTCCTCCTTTTTGAAGTCGGTTAGTTATGTAAAGATACGGCACTTATAGCCGAAACTCATTCCATGACAACTCCACTAAGCCACCACTGAAAAGTCATAGGAAAGCAAACGAAGCAATCTCGTTAACTTGAATTTTTACCAGTAATTTTGGTTTAAAAACCAAACTGCGAAACCGATTTTGAAGAAATTTCTATGGGATCAATCTCAAAGTATATCCTCTAAATAAATACCTTAACATTATTCCACTGAGCCGTGCATCATTTTTTTTTAAAGTATTGAATTACAACTGCAAAATTATTTTTATTTTGATGGTCATTCGATTCAAATAACATGAAACACGTCGCTGTTTTGAACCTCATTTGTTGCCGCGATACGCAAGTTTCACTTACCTAAAAATTTGCTTCTTACCGCGCCTTAATACGGAAAATGAATGGAAAAAACAAAAGCCTACTTACGCATTCTGATAAAGTATGATGACTATGCGTCGGTGTAGGTACAAAAACATCAATTTTAAGGACAGACCCATACAAAATATAATCTGTCCATGGATCAACAAGGTTGTTTTAGCCTTCACTCTTCAAAAGTACCCTCAAAGTTTGATTAAACATCAACACACCGAGAGTGTCCTAAAAAAGTTTATATCTTTTACAAAGCGAGATCTTATCGGCCATACTTCAAGGGTAAATTACCTTGATACCTACAGAATTGCATTAATTGACAGTAATGGGGGAAGCTTTACGTAGATAATGAGATTTTAATTAGATCCACTAAACAAAATAATTAAAATGGAAGCGAAAGGTCGAGGGCAACGCGATTTATTTGAATAGAACGTGGTTGAATAAACTAATGGCTCTTCTAGGGAGCGAGCTATCTTAACCATCTATCCTCGTTGAAATTACTACAGCGGAGAACGGGTCATGTATCATTAGACAACTACCATTTCGCAAAATAATATTTAAGGTTTGAAAACTAGTGATTGAAATAAGTCTAGGATAATTCGATTAAATCCGAACGTTTTAGGAGATAACATAATAACAGATTTATAATAATAATAATAACTGTGCCCGCGACTCCGTTTGCGAGGACGTCGGAGGACAATAATGTGTCTTTTTATACTAATTATTATTTCTAAGATAAAAGTAAGCTTATTCATTCCTTAAATAACATTCGCTATATACCAGTGAAAGTGAAGACAAAATCGGTCCAGCCGTTTCGGAATAAAAAAATAAAAAAATATGTTATAAGTACCGTGGATGGCCCGTGGCTAAATAATAACAGCCTCCCGGGTTGATCGATCAGGTTAAGCTACGCTTGCCGCGGTTGGTCTGTGGATGGGGGAACATCATCTTTACATACCGAGACCCCTCCGTGCCTCGGAAAGCACGTTAAGCCGTTGGTCCCGGCTGGCATTCGTAGATATTTATTAGACGGGTAGCCAGAAGCCCGGAGGTCTGACAACCAGTCTTACCAATGGGTATCGTACTACCCTGTAACTGGGTTGTGGAGGTCAGATAGGCAGTCGCTCCATGTAAAATACTGGTATTCAGCTGCATCCGGTTAGACTGGAAGTCGACCCCAACATAGTTGGGAAAAGGCTAGGCAGATGATGTATAGATTTGAGTAATATGGAATGAAATTAAATTTTTTACTGTCCAGTAAATATACTTTCATATAATGTAATTTCATATAATTTTGTAATTCATCTCAATACCATAATACTACTATAATATTTCATCATGTTATCAATTTTTAAGACTGTTTCCTCATATCCTTATCTGGATCTCGCGGTATCAATACCGGAGATTATTTTATCAGAAGTGAGAATAGCAGCGATAAAAATAATAGAGGTTGCTACATTATCTGAACTATGTGCGACGTAAAATTGTGTTAGTTTTATTACTTAGCAACATTAAGGGGCCGTCTCCACGAGCGAGTGAATCGCGGCGATATTATCATCGTGCCACATATTTCTATACACTCTCTTAGAACGTGTCTATACACGGCGATGTTATCGCGGCGATGCGACGAATGGCTGAGTGTGAGCGAAACGTCATCGTATCACCGCGCGTCTGTCTCTAGGTACTGGCGGCGCGCCCGCCTCGCGCTCGCCACGGAACGTTGCGCTCTCGCAGCGATAGCGCGGCGACCGTCTGTGTGTTTACGATGTGTAGTTTCCAGTCTCGTCGCGGAAACGCGGCGATTCCGTTACGAGACGTCGTGGACACGCGGCGATTCCGTTACGAGTCGCGACGATACGCTGACGGAATAATCGCTCGTTCGTGGAGATTACCCGACGATAGAAGCGCGGAATCGTCGCGATTCTCTCGCTCGTGGAGACGGCCCCATTCATGGTGTGTGCAATATTTTGAATGCCTTCATAATAACTACCAATGTAGGTAATCATATCAGAATTACCCCCTTACTAACAAACGTTTTATATCAGATGAATAGTTAGTAGTAGTAGTTACACACCGATTTCTCTCTTTCAGTCGTCAGTAATTTGACTTTCGAAAGAAGAAGAAAAAGCGTTGTGTAACTATACAGACGCTATACAACGTTTATTAGTAAGGGGGATATTATTATTAAAAGAAAATGATTGTGGCAAATGATAATGGCTTGTATGTCTCGAAATATGTTTTGGTAACTAGAATGAAAGGACACGGAAAATTATGTGTATTTGACACTCTGGAAGAGTAGATAGTCAAACGGACAACACTACTATATCTCTTTTACTACTATACCTCTTTTAGACCATTAAAAAACTGTAGAATAGAATATAATACAATCAATTTATTTGCAAAGAATGTAGGTTTTTAAAATCAGCTGTTACAAGTAATGTTAGAGTACATGTGCATTCTGCCTCTAAGACATGCAAAAAATATTATGAGCTATACAAATATATTATAAAATAAAAACTGGACAAGTGCGAGTTGGACTCGCCCGGCGAGGGTTCCATACATATTTATAGGTACATATTATAAATAGTTCAGGAATCGAGTCTCGCAGTTTTTTCCGAGCTTTTCCCGAAATTCAGTTTCCAAAACCTATAATTACTTATATTATTGTGTTTTATGAGTGAAATTGTGGTTATACTAGCTGTGTATTTTTTATGATTTAATTAAAAATGTAAACATACTTTTCAGATTTTTCCCTGTATTTGTGCTATAAGACGATTTTACTTGCCAAATTTCATAGTTCTAGGTCAGCGGAAAGTACCCTATAAATTTTGATTCCTTTGAGAGTGTCTAAATGTACGTTTTTTTGCGGCATAAACGGCCGTATATTTTTTTTACGTTAATTTAGAAGTTTGATTTATTCACAGATTCAAGGGGCTGTAGATTTGAGTATACGGTTTTAATTTCAACTCGATACCTTCAATCGTTCCCGAGATAAATGGTCTTGACAGACAGACGGACCACAAAGTGATCCTTTAAGGGTTCCGTTTTTTTCTTTTGAGGTACGAAACCCTAAAAATCAACTCAAAAGCAGTATTTCCAGAAGGAGTATTTCTGTATAAAAGAAACGCGGTTGCAAACTAACAAATCTCTAAGAAAAACGAACTCTACGCAACAAAAACTAGCAACAGGCAGCTCTAAAAACACATCTTCCTGCAACAAAGGGCACAAACACAAGGGCTCAAAGATATAGAATAGCAACAAAAAGTATCAATTTTTATTCGGGAAATGATTGCCATTACCTACCTATTATTCGCACCATTGACTTCGAGGCCCTTAGCTTTTTTAACACACTTTTTCACACGGAATCCGTATTGGGAAGTAGGAAATGCATCTGTGTCCTCGCAATGCATTGATTTTGTTACGCCCAAGTGCTTTGTAAACAACAGTTAGACAATTGGTTCTACCGTACGTACATACTACGCTACCTTGAATCCTGAGAATCTTTCTTTATTCAGTTCATAACTCAGCATAATTAACCTACAAAGCTCCCACTGCTGGGACACAGACATCCTTTCTTCGAGAGGGAGTTGGCTGCAATCTACCACGCGGGCCCAGTGCGGGTTGGTAGATGTCACATCTCTTCTAATGTTGCTTCTATGTTTTCCTTCACCGTTTTGAGAGCAGTGGTGGCGAAATTATTTACACAAAAGTAACGTGCCTGCCTGTGTTCGAACACACGACTTTAAGTAGGGGGACATTACCACTAGTTTGGCTAGGCATGGTGGCATAATACTATGATAACAGTCGAATTTTAATTTTCTTGTCCTGTTTTATGATACTTGTACCCAGATATGTTCCGGTTAAATTCATTTCCATTTTGAACTCACATGAAAGATGGTGCAAGTATCCGAAAAAATGTTTAATTTGTCGCAGGATCTTCACTTATTCATCACAAGATGAATAAGTGAAGATTTCGATATTATTTCATTTCGCAGAATTACTGGTATCATAATTACGACCAAGCCCTGCTTCGAACGGTTTTATGACTTGACCAAACGTGAAGTCGAACGTGAACGTGACGTTTACGTTAAATATGAATATTATAAGTTTACGTATACTTTCTAGAATAAATTCTCTAAATGATGTAGAAAATCGCAACAAAATTTGTTGTACAATATAGAAAAACAACGCAGTCTAACAGATGGACTCGAACAGCGACTTCAATGTATAATATGTAGATTATCTGGGCATGGAACGCCCAGCTCTGATTAATTACACATCTTGAACACCTTACGAAACTGAAAACCGTCGTAATCATTGCTTTTTTTTCGGTTGTTACACTGAAACACCTCTTATGTAATTTCAGTCGATTGTTACCGGTAAGAGTTTACGTAAGAAAACCATGTTTATCAGCAGTAATAAAACGAGAAAACCGTTATTTCCTCCACCTTAATTACGATTCTGGTAAGTATAGACCAAATGATTGCCTCGACGATAATTAAATCACGCGCTTCATTGGAAGATGTACGAACTATTAATCAATTATTTTCAGAGAATAACTTAACACAGTATGGAAAAGCGTAGACAGAAATAATGGTGAGTTATTCTCTCTTCACGCGCTGATGAAGTAAAGAGCAGCTCAAGGATGATTCAAAGAAGCAGCAGGTTCTTTCTCTTCTTAATAAGGGTCTTGTAATATGATGCTACCACAGGGCATGTCTAGATAAAAATAAAAAATAAATTGTTTATTTCACATAAACCTACATGGGCACTTATGAAACGCCAGAAGCTAGATGCACAGTTCCAATTGGTCGTTTCCTATGGAGAAGAGCCGGCAAGAAACTCCAACGGTTACTCTTTTAAAAATAGACACAGCAGTGTTAATAAAAAATGAATTAGTGGCGCTGAATGTGCTGAATTGTGCACACAACTTTTGCCGGACCGCCATTCAAAGCCGTCAGTTTCTAAACGTCCTTTGTGTGGTTTAGTATAGTATTTTTATCTTACGAAGCGACGCGCGCTTTATTTGTGGTAACCGTGTCTACAAACACGCTGCAAATGTGTGTGTAAAGACGAGTAGCATCAGCACATAACACACACACGCACTTCCGACTTCGCCAGTGTCTCGAACGGTACCGAGAGCTCCTGCGCTTACACACACAGCGTCTTTGTACACTTGGTAACCACAAATAAAGCGCGCGTCGCTTCGTGAGATAAAAAACAAGTAGTGCGAGTAAACAGTGACACGCATGGTTTGCCTGTTTTATGAACGATGGCGCCTCTGGCCGCTGCCTCCTAGGCTTCTCCATGCTCCGTGGATCGTACAGACGCTGGCACATCAAGCTAGCCGAAACTGTAAAGTTTCGATTAAGTTGAAAATCTATTGAAGAAATTTGACAGATTGTACTCGTAGTAGCTTGATGTGCTGGCGTCTGTACGTACATATAATCATAATAATAAACCATTCATTTCCGGTGATACGAGCCCATAAAAATACTAATACCTACTATACCTATACTTACCTTACACTTAGACTATACTAATCGTTTATAAGATAATTTAAGACACTAACACAATGTGGACCTATGTAAATAAAATATTTTTTTAATGTATTTCATTTACAAAAAAAACTTGTCTTAATAAATAAGACTTATGTCTAGTATACTATAATATGTAGTATATTATGTAGTATATTATATATATAATATACTACTAGTATGTCAGTAGTGCTTCACTTTGCACTAGTTTGACTTATAATATTATACACAGGGCTCTGAACCGGTTTAAAAAGAGCGGTTAATTTCGATGAAATACCGGTAAATATATCGTTCCCTCATTAACCGGTTAAACAAGTGAACTGTTCATATGTAACCCAAATGACAAAGGTTACCGGTTACATAAGCACAAACGGTTTTGACACCCAAATTAACCGGTTAATTCCGTAAGTCGTAAATATTTTTCGTCTACTTTTTTAACACTTCCAACAAGTTATAGTGACATTAGTACATTTAGTACCCCAGAAAACATTAGGAAAAAAAATGTTTGATCTGAGGACGTCAAATACAACCGGAGAACTTAAATGGTGCGGGTAGATTCATGTTGCGACTTGCTTAGTTAGGGGGCGGGGGGTGTTTAACCGGTTAATTTTCACTTTCAAAACCAAAATTCATGAAAAACCGGTTTCCCGCAAAAACCGGTAAAAACCGGTAAAGTGCAAACCTTAACCTAAATCGATTTCGGTTTGGGGTCAATGACCGTAACCGGTTAAGAATTTCAACCGGTTTCCGAGCCCTGTATACATACGAGTATTAGGCTGTTCAATAAGTTTTGTCGTTCGCCAAGAAAAACACGATTTTGTGGTTTGAAATACATTTTATTATTAAATATAATCTCCTTAAACTTCAATACAGTTGTTCCAGTGATCTTCTAATTTATGGATTCCGTCCCTGAAGCGAGAATCCGGAAGACTGTCGAAATACTCTCCCACAGCTGCTATTACCTCTTCGTTCGATGAAAATCGTTTTCCACGCATGAATTTTTTGAGATGTGAGAACAGCCAGAAATCAGAGGGAGCCAAGTCTGGCGAATAGGGTGGATGTTGCAATAGTTCGTAATTTAATTCACTGATTTTCGCGATGTTTTTTTGAGCTGTGTGAGTGGGCGCATTATCTTGATGATTTTTTTTTCTTCTGTAAACCAGGTCTTTTCTCGCGAATTTTTACATCCGATCTAGGTTCAAAAGGTTACAATAATAATCTGCGTTTATTGTTATACGAGTTTGGGGGTAATCCACAAGCAAAATTCTTTCTGCATCCCAAAAAACTGTTACTAATCGAACGACAAAACTTATTGAAGAACCTATTACATCAAGAACTATAAAATTAACTAAAACAGCATCTATGTGCTTAATATTTCCTGCATATCAATTTCCTTCGTATGGTTGCGTGGCTTAAGTGAGCTCGCTCTTTACAAAGGAACGGCAAAAAGATAAACCAAAAACATGTTCCATAACAAACGAAGGAATTAATCACTACAGGTAAACAAAGTGCTGGATCCGTTCATGAAAACAAAAGAGAGTTCGGATTCAATTCCACACTTCCATGCCCTTTGTGTTATTAAATCCCTAGGAAAAACTGATTTATATCATGTTTTACAATACACCGCAAACCGAGTAACAAAAATATTTCGCGGAACGGTGTTATGAATAAAAGTATACAAAGGTATTTTTTGTTCCAGAATCCAGATATTGGGTTGATTTTTAGGGTTCCGTACCAAAATGGTGAGCAACAGGGACTGAAAGGGGGTCTTAAAATTTCGAAGTAGGGCTACTAAGGCATGTGGGGTATAATTTATAAAAGAGCGCTGTTTGCACATTCTCAAACACTTTTTTAGGCCATTACATTTTTCATCAAAAGTCGAAAACTATGCAACTTTTGAAGAAAAATTAAAAAAAAATAGCGTTTCCCCTTATCTCCGAAGTTTGCATAGAGAAAAATGTGAAATTATTCTATGTGATAAAACGACGTCTCTAAGCAGCACATTTTTTGAAAAAAAAAAAATGAAAATTTAATATAGAACGTGTAACGTTAAACCCGCAAAACCTGAAAATAGTTTGATCAGAATAACGAGCAGAATTAATTGAACCACTTTTTAATATAGGTCTTCATTAAAAACGTTGCCGTGTCTATTTATTAATAGGTCAAGCAAGCCAATGTCAGCGCGGCGCAGCGGCCCGGTGACGACTCCTCCCTCGAAAAGCGTCGTCGCAGACGCAAGAAACAATCAGAATGGCCAGTAAAACTAAAACAGCACATAAAACCTTTACAATTTTTTTAATGACTTATTTTCTCTCTGAAATAGGTCTATTGAATTAAAAATCAGTTGGGGTGTCGGAACGTTACACGTTGTATAATGGTACGGAACCCTCGGTGCGTGAGTCCGACTCGCTCTTGTTTAATTTGGAAATTGTTTTGAGAGTCGATGGAATTTTAATTTACGCTTACCGCAATCGGTTAGTGGTTGGATGACCATCCATTACCTATCGAGACCCCTCTTGCCTCGTAAAGTATGCTAAGCCGTTGGTCCCAGCTGTCATTCGTAGACTTTCCCTGTCAATCCCTAGCATCAGTGGGGTGACCCTGACAACTCACTCCACGCAATTTTTCACGGTGAGATTTTTACAGAATCGATCCGCTGATTACTCAGTGATCTAGGTAGGAGAGCAGCGATTCACCCATTCATGCATACCTTGTAAGTCTCTGATGTACATACTGCAAAACCTTTATGTACCTACATAAATTATATTATATCGGGAACCGGTACATGTAAAATACTGGTATTCAGCTTCATCCAGTTAGACTGGAACGCAACATAGTCGGGAAAAGGCTAGGCAGATTGAATTGTTTTGTTGTTGGCTTGTATAATAGTCGTGAGATTTACCTATTGTTCGAGCTTCCTAATGGTCTACAATAAATGACTCAAGTTTCTAAAATTAAGAACTGTGATAGGATATTTCTAGTACCGTTTTAGAAAAACGACTAACAAAGAGGGCTTGTGGCTAAGTAAAAAGCCGCACGGGTCGATCGATCAGGTTAAGCTACGCTTGCCGCGGTTAGTCCGTGGATGGGTGACCATCTTCACATACCAAGACCGCTCCGTGCCTCGGAAAGCACGTTAAGCCGTTGGTCCTAGCTGTCATTCGTGCATATTTGACAGCCGTTACGGGTCGTCAATAGCCCGAAAGTCTGACAACCAGTCTTACCAAGGGGTATCGTATTACCCAGTAACTGGGTTGTGGAGGTCAGATAGGCAATCGCTCCATGTAAAATACTGGTATTCAGCTGCATCCGGTTAGACTGGAAGCCGACCCCAACATATTTGGGAAAGGGACGAAAAAAACTTACAAGGCAGATTTCAATGGAAACGCCGAAAGGGGACGCTCCAGCTAGAGTATAGAAGGATATATTTATCTATATCTATATATACGTATGTTCAGGTGCGTAGTGCTCGCTACGTGTATGCGTAAGTGCGTGTATGACCAGATTTATGAACGTAAGCGATGCAAAAGAAGTAGCAGGTGGCGTTCTGTAGTTTCTACCTACCCCCATGGGAAGAAGGCGTGAGTTTGTGTATGTATGTTTTTCCCGTAATTTCCAATCCTTTACCACAAAAACGAAAACAGTAAAAATAAACATATCTTCCTTTACCATGGAAAAAAAACTCCGCATCTTCAGCACAAAATTGGCAAAATCGTCAAAGTCGGCTCCAATTCTGTTAGATCATAGCATCACACACACAGATCAACTATCCCTAAAATTGTTTTCCAAGAAAAATGGCGGAGAAAACAAAAGGTAGTGCGTATTGAGTAATATAAGAAGGGGTGAGGGGGTGGGGTATACGTTTAATCTCGAGTATCAAAGGCAGATACTAAAAGGTCACAAAACCCGTACTGGAAGTTTTTAATATAGCACGTGTCAGAGTAAAAGGTTATTGGATATTAATAACCCTTTTCAATCAAGGTGATAAATATTTTGCTATAACTTTTTTCTTGTGAAAATTATTTTTTTGTGAACATTTCTTTTTACGACAATACGTCTCTCCTTTGAGAGTCAAGTACAGAGAAATCTTTCTGTTATAAGATTTACATTTTTCTGTATTTCTGGCAATTCTACTCTGCAAGAGAAAAGGATATTTCAGTTCCAATTTAGGAATACCACAAGCAGATATTATCGTATTTGGGCAATACAATTTTTTTTTTTTTATTATATTTTTGGTGTTGAGTGTTGTGGCGAAGCCTGGGAGAGGCTTATGTGGAAGTGGACTGCGGTAGGCTGAGTTGATTGACAAACATTTTTGATTTAAAAAATGTCCATGTAGCTTCTTGCCCGTTCTTCTCCATAGGAACCTACTACGCTTTAGAATGGGCAAATATTTCTTCATGTTTCTGACTGACGGACTCATTGACAATTCAAAAGTTCTTGTAAATAGTTTAGTTGTCTACGAGATTACTTCAAAAATTCAAGCGCCTAGTCCATCAAAATAAATAACCACTACATGTAACGCACGATTTCCTCAACTATTGTCAACCATTCGTGTTGACATTGTGTAAAAATGATGCGTTATTTCTGTTAGCCTACTGTAATTTTTTTGTGTGGTTCCGTACCCAAAGGGAAAAACGGAACCCTATTACTCCCGCTCCGCTGTCCGTCCGTCCGTCCGAAGGTCTATCACCAGGCTGTATCTCATGAACCGTGATAGTTATATCACGACACTCTCATACAACAGACATGATTTTTTGCCGTTTTTATAGATAATGGTACAGAACCCTTCGTGCGCGAATCCGACTCGCGCTTGGCCGGTTTTTTTGTAACATTTTATGGTTTTTCATGCTGTGTCTACCTCTTAATATGACTTGCTCTTAATAGCACTTGGCTTATATGTTGGCTAGTGTTAATTTAGTTGACCAGTGTAACGATTGTAGATACACCAACAAATAATTTGAAATAAATGCTTTGAGTTTGAATTTGATGCATCACAAAATACAAACAGAATCAAGCTCCTTTAGAATCCCATGAATCAGCATTTTGCACATAAAAGACGCGTAAACAATGTTTGCAGGCCATTGTAAAATGTGCTACCGATACACAAAACAGGGCGTTGCTTAGTATATTGTAGGTTAATACAAGGTGTAACTTAAATAACGCACAACCTCTTAAGGGGTCATTGTACTCATCATTATGAACAACTTTTACTATGGGACCAAACCTGAAATCACGAAAAAAATCAGCTGTTCCCTACATTTATGTTCGCATAACTCGTCAAAATGTACGGAACAGCTGATTTTTTTTTTCGCGATTTCCGGTTTGGTCTCATAGTAAAAGTTGTTGATAATGATGAGTACAATGACCCCTTAAGAGGTTGTGCGTTATTTAAGTTACACCTTGTATAAAAGGTGTAACATCGTTAGTAAACGGTATTTTTTTAATCAGATGCTGAATAAATTCCGCTTTATTTCTAAACGCTGTTTGAAGTTAAGAGACGTTTAAACGTCTAAAATATATGGATAAACAGCCTCTAAACATAACTTAACTTTAAGCGTCATTACTTAACTAGCATCCGGAAAAAATCAGTCTTAAGTAAACTATTCCTTCGTCATCATCATCTGCCTAGCCTTTTCCCAACCATGTTGGGATCGGCTTCCAGTCTAACCGGATGCAGCTGAATACCAGTATTTTACATGGAGCGACTGCCTATGTGACCTCCACAACCCAGTTTCTGGGTAATACAATACCCCTTGATAAGACTGGTGGTCAAACTTTCGGGCTACCGACGACCCGTAACGACTGTCAAAGATGCAGGAATGACAGCCAGGACCAACGGCTTAACGTGCTTTCCGAGGCACGGAGGGGTCTTGGCATGAACTGTTCCTTCGTATCCACTTATTTTTTTTCCAGAAACTGGGAGTGTTTTACCTAGGAATGGCAATTCTAATTCGTCAGAGTTTGTTATTGTAAATCTGAATGGCAGCTGCGATTACTGCGTCCCAGTACTCATGTTGTTTCGCAGAGTAATGTTATTCTTATTTACGTACTTACCTACCAACTTTGTTGCATATTTTCAAAAAAATAATATTTGACAATTTTGAATTCATAAACGGTCCTGAATGTTGGGTCATACAGGGCATGAATGAAAGGCAATTAATTACATGCAGCTGAGATGATAATCCTAAGAGAGAAGAATTGAGTGGTACCGGTAACTGAAAAGTTGTGTGGAAATCCGTTGTCAAGGTATGGGCACGTGATACGGAGGAATGAGCAAAATATCATCAAAAAAAGTTTTGAGTATGAATTTCGCTATAAGAGTAGGGGAAGATCGAAGAAACGACAGATGGACTGTGTGACTTATGATATGGTAAGAAAGGGAGGGGGGACCGAGATGACGACTGATAGTGATGTATCATATTTATAATAAAATGCCAAAAAACTTTAAAGATTTACCAAATAATTTATTTTTTGTAAAGTTAAAATTATGGATGCTGGAAAAACGATTTCATTCTAAAACGAATTTGTAAATAATATTAAATAATGTGTTTTAATTTATGTAATGTAAAGATAATGGATATTGAATCTATTGTAAAAAGTAATGATCGTTAGAAATTAGTAGGTATTTAAAGTATGCCATTGGACGTAAATATACTAATATATGGTAAAATTTTGCATATCAAATGTCTGACCATGTCTTAGGAAACTTCTTTAAAACCAACGCTGTACCAATATCTATGGCATCATCTCGAGAAGTTCCTCAAGGAAGAGTTCTGGCCGAAGGGTGTTGTGTATCGCCGGTTTCATGGCCGGCTACATGACACCAGTCAGCGATACACGACGCCGACACCACATATATTTACTGTGCCGACACTGCGTGTGCAGTAGCATTAGTTTGTTAGGTTGCATGTATTTATAGTATTTTTAAGTTATATTTTTATAGTATTGTATTTGTGATACTTTTTTATGTATTAGTTTATAAGTATTCTTATGTTTGTATGTATTGTTTTTTCTATGGGCCCTAGTTGCCTGAAATAAATAAATATGGCCAATAAATGATTATGATTATTTAAGTAGGTATATACATGTTGCGTCGACTCCAAATAAATCGGTATAAAGACAGCAGAATGATGAAACGGTCCTGAACATATCCACCACTTATCATTTGCAACACCCTATAGATTACAGTAACACGGTAGGTATATAATATTCTATAATCAGTCACGCCCGTTGGCAACAGCAACCACCACTGATTTGCACGGTCATGGCGCACCAATTTATCAACTCCTGAAGGCCCTCACCCCGTGCCCTAACAATGAAAAATCAATATCTTGCAGCCCACAACTCGGTCGGCGATATTTTTAGATGACATTGGATTAGCCTAACATGAAGTAAATAACTTTTTTTTGTAGTTGTTCTAGAAGCGACACGCAGTGTGGTTGCAAGGTTTGTTTTGATCAGTTAAGTAGATGTTTTTTGCGGAACTGAAAAATAAAGTTCATTCAATTAACATTAAGGAATTCCTTGAAGAAAACACAAGTACGTACTAAACATCTCCAGCATTAAATCTTTTATTTTAGTTTTGATGACTAGATTGGTTGTAAGGAACGATTACCCATGCAAAAAACGAGCAAGATAGTTTTTATCTAAGCAAGACAAGTTATTTCAGACAATACTCAATATTTATGTGCATTCCACAATGTGTACTTAGGCGGTAACTTAAAATGATGTGTGATCAGTAAGAACCCTATCGGGGACAGTGAAATAGTAGGAGTGAAGAATCTTTAAAAAACTTAGAAGTTCTGAACTAAATCTAATCCTAACTATTATAATATAAAGTAAGTTTGTTTGTTTCTTTGTTACCTTATCACGCCTAAACCACTGAACCGATCATCCTGAAATTTTGCATATATGTTGTCAGGTATACAGAAACGGACATAGGGTACCTTTCATTCCGAAAAAAGTGCTGTTCCCGAGGAAAACAACGATAACGTTATTATGATAATAGATGGCGCCACGTGATGGGTATCGTTATATAAACATAATGAACCAAAAAATAATGAATTTGATGTTTTTTTGGGGGAGAGGCTTGTAGTTAAGTAATAACAGCCACACGGGTCGATTCATCAGGTTAAGCTACGCTTGCCGCGATTGGTCCGTGGATGGGTGACCATCTTCACATATCAAGACCTCTCCGTGCCTCTGAAAGCACGTTAAGCCGTTGGTACCGGCTGTCACTCGTGTATCTTTGACAGTCGTTACGGGTCATCAGTAGCCCGAAAGTCTGACAACCAGCCTTACCCAGTAACTGGGTTGTGGAGGTCAGATAGGCAGTCGCTCCATGTAAAATACTGATACTCAGCTGCAACCGGTTAGACTGGAAGCCGATCCCGACATAGTTGGGAAGAAGCAGGCAGAATAGGTTGATGATGATGTTTTTTGGGTCATCCGGACCGCAATCAGTACGGTCAATTAAAATATCAGTTTTTATTGTGCAAACTTCGTGTGATTAGTATGAGATACCTCACTGCCATAAAACAAATGGAAACAGATTTTCTCAGCTCATACTTCAAGTAACCACACTACCAGCGGTCGTTGGGTCCCAAAAAACACTTTCAATTTTTTGTTCCATTTTTTATCGTGTTTGGATATCGATACCTGCCACGTCCGTGAAGTTTCGCTAGCTAGTTTAATTTAACCCTGTATTTTCTATTTTAGAATCTAATTCTAGCTTAAAACTTAAAAGTCGTGTTTAGTAGTAGTAGAAAGACGACTAATACGTCTTGAAGTTTGTAAATTAAGCAAATACTGACATGTACCTAAGTAAATAGACACAAAAAATAATTAAATAGAAATCAATTCATCCAATTAACGCATGTAAAACTCCAACAGGATATTACCAAGCTGCTACTGCATAATTTTCCTTTCATTCCAGAAAGTAATTATTGCTAATAGACGCAGTTCCACCCCTATGGAAGGGAGTGACGGCTATAAAAATAGCCTTGTCAATTATGGTAAAAAGGCCCCAAACTAACATTGATGTCGTTTCCTCCTTCATATAAGGCCTTAAGGAAAGTTTTTGTATGAAAACGACCCTGACTTTAACTACAATATTAATTACAAAGCAGCAACCCTTTGAGTTTCATAAAATGGTCATTAAAGTGATTGCAAAATATTGTGTAATCATTTCACAACTGAATGAGAAAGCATGTTTTAATCTTTCGTGAAAAGAACCAGCGGGGTAATTGCGTAACACGTTAGCAATAGGAATGGCTTTCATTTTGATTCAAAATTATTCGGATGTTACAAAATTAGGGGTTCAGCACGCTCTGCAGGGTCTGCTATGTATGATTTTTTCTTTTCATCGTAAAACACTGTTGGTGCTCGTTATGTTTACCCCTCAAAATAAAGTTTATTTTAGGAATAAAAGGAATAGGAAGAAAATGAGGGCTCAAAAAACAATCCTACACGATTTAAATAAATTGAGCCAAATAAATCCACATCATCAGATAAACAAATACCTCTCAAACAAATTACTAAGCAAAAAAATTCAATAAAATAAACAAAATAAGCAGCTTCACAAATATTTACCAAAACGAAACTGCCAAAAAAATCCTATTTGCCAAAGTTAAGCGGCTGGGGCTTACGGTTTCTCCTGTATACATTTGCCATGGTGTTTGGCAATTTTACCCTAAAATATCCCCGGAGAATCTTTGTGGGTGTATTAATTCGTACCTTGGTTTAATTTTAACGGTTTCCCAAGCTCACACTCCAGTGGTGGGTTTAGGAATTGGGGTAATGGCTGTGTATTTACATAAGAATATTTAGGGGTAATAAGGACTGTTAATATGACTGTGACTTGTTGCAAGTTAGGGGTTTGTATGGCTAATAAAGATAAAGATATTTTATCTTGCAAATATGTGTGGGTATGGGTGGGTGGGTGTTGGGTACATGTTGATATAGGGAAATAGGTTCAGGTGTGGTCAGCCGTGGTATGAACTGTCAAAATACATGTCGTCTGCACGGTTGACATTTCGATTCCTTGCCGTTACAGGGGTTTCTACAAGACACGATATTGACGAGGTTTGAACGTGGCAAAATTACGCAGGGAATAGTAATTACCATACGGAATTGGGGCCCAGATCAAGAATGACAACGAGTTACTCTAATGAATTCAGTTTCAGAAACGAGTGCTCAAACAACCATCTGTCTACACTCCTCTTCATGATTACTTAGCCCTACTGTTGGTGGTTTCGATTATTCGAAAGTTTATTTCTCACTGAAAGTTAAAGCAGAGAAACTTCACTTCTATGTCTTCGCAGCGAGGAATAGTGAATGCAAATTTGAATGAGTTGGGAGCTTGGTTTAGAACGTTTCAAAGGAATAATGGATTTGACTGAACTGCTGTTTTACATTCTGGTTTGAAGGAATGTTGCAGGTGGCGCCACCATCGTAATGTGACAATGTAAAAGCAAGCGAGTTGTACGTATTAAATGGAAATAAAACGCAATTACTCAATTCGGTCAAAATCAAAATACTTTATTTCACATAAAGCTAGGTGCACAGTTCTAACTGGTCGAAACCCCACGGAAACTCTTTTAAAAATAACTGGCTTTTACAATGTTTTCAAATTACAGTGTCAATGGGTATGAGAGGACCGTGTAGGCCTGTCAACAAATACCAGGTACTTAAAAAAACAGAAAATGGTCTACAAATCTACAGCCTACAAAGTCAACGTTCTCACATTCACAAAATGTAAAATATAACTAAAAAAAAAATAAAAAAAAATCTTTAAAGATGTACCGAATAATTTATTTTTTTAAAAGCTAAAATGATGGCTGCTGCAAAAATAATATCTAATAATGTGTTTTAAATTATGTAATGTGAAGAAAATGAATATTGAATGTTTTGTAAATAGTAATGATCGTTAGAAACTAGTATTTGAAGCATGCCATTGGACGTAAATATAGGTACTCATGTATTGTAAAATTTTGCATGTTAAATGTCTGACTGTGTATTAGAAAACTTATTTAAAATTTAAGACCAGCGCTGTACCAATACGTTTTGAAAATAAATGATTATGAATAGTCTATCTAAAAGATAAATAAAATATAAAATCTATTTAAACAACTGGTATGGTGGCCATTACGAGTACAACCATTAATAAAGAGTTGAAATTAGAATTGTAGGTAAGTCATCTGCAGTGCTATTCTGTAAAAATCTCACCGTGAGAACTTAGGTGAAGTGAGCGGGAAGTGAGATGTCATTAGGGATTAATACTATTGACACTGCACACTTCAAGCTCACTGCACTTATGATTTCACGGTGAGATTTTTGTAGGTACCATATTGTCTGATAAAGACCCGTATAAAATGTTCTTGGATCGAAACATAATGTTTATTCCTATTTACCCAGACGGTAGCAGTGCAAGAAACAGTAAATAAACATTATGAAGGCTTCAACTAATCTTCATAACTTAAACAAAGTTTTCCTTAAAAATGTCCTCTTGGGTTGCTCCAAAAACAGATTGATTCGGGACCAGCATTAATAAAGATAATCCCTAAGGCTTATTTTATTTACATTTATATGAAAACATTAATGGGTTTCACGTGTTTTCAATCTTAGATTCTTAGCACAATGAGGGTATTTGTAGAAAAAGCTGTACAGTTAGGGAAATTAATTGTTTAGCAAATTGACACCCTAAGTCAATTTACCGTGATAGTCATTTCCTACAACTGTCAAAGAATGACAATCGTTATTTGAATATATGTAATGTCAACTTCGATCAACTTTCGAACAAAAACTCATCGCATAAGTGGCGATTGCATAGAGCTTGATTAATCGTAACTTTCAAACATAAAGTATATTATCGTTTACAATATATTTACTGCTTTAATTTTAAAAGTAAATTTATTTTTAAAATAAGAAATATTTATGGAAAAATGAAACACAATTTCTAAGCTATTGCTTAAAAATTATGTTTATTTATTTATTTATTTTATGTACACACAGTAAAAAACATATGGATATCTTAATTTTTTTTATTTTTATTATAGAATATAAATGAAAGTATGAAAATAATAATAAATGACTAACGAAATTATGATTTTTGAAATTATGTTTAATAATGTTTGTTTGTTTTTATTATGTTGAAAAAACAAATTTGCAAAGTAAGACGACAACATTATTTGTGGTCTTATTTTTCCAGTTGTTTTTGATGCATAATTAGTTAGCCCATAACATTCCCACTGCTGGGACACAGGCCTCCTCTCTGTGAGAAGGCCGTAATCCACCACGCGGGAACAGCGCGGGTTGGTACGCTTTTTGTAACGCTAATATCGGTTTTGTAGGGACTATTTGTTGATCGAAGACTGCCAATTTAAGTTGGTAGAGGGGCCCGTGGCTAATTAATAACAGCCGCACAGGTGGATCGATCAGGTGAAGCTATGCTTGCCGCGGTTGGCCCTGTGGTTGGGTAACCATTTTTACATACCGAGACGAAAGCACGTTAAGCCGTTGGTCCCGGCTGTCCTTCGTGGATCTTTGACAGTCCGTATTACCCAGTAACTGGGTTGTGGAGGTCAGACAGGCAGTTGCTCCATGTAAAATACTAGTATTCAGCTGCATCCGGTTAGACTGGAAGCCGACCCCAACATACTAGTTGGGAAAAAGGCTAGGCAGATGATGAGTGTCAATTTGTTCAACAATTAATTTCTCTGACTTTACTCGTTTGAATAGAATACTAATCTGCTCGCGAAATAATCCGCCTATTGTATGAGAATGGCTCGTCTTAAACTTAAGCGCACCTGTTTCAAAAGATATGAAATGATAAGATGCAACTCATGAAGATGGCTTTTGAAGTTCTATTATATACGTAAAGCTAAGGAATTTGGTACAAGGTGTATTAAAAATAATCCTACCTTCTTAAAGGTAGGATTATTTTGATAGAAAAAACTTTTTCACAAAAGTTATTTTTCACTTTGTAGTGGTTTTTTGGAAGTCTTTTATTTTTCACTTTTTAGTTATAACTACCTACCCCAAACAAATTCATATAACACTACTTGAAGCTGCATCTGCGTTTATATGGTACTACAGACGTGATGTTATGTTGTGTGATTGCGTAAACAATACATACATATGCGTTAGCAGCAATCGCGGTTGTTTTACTGGTATTTATTGAAGAGTTCCGTTGTCTGTCTCCGAAACTCATCACCAGATCTTTACGAAATTTAAATGGGACCATTTCGGAATAAACCTATATCGAACAAAAAAAAAATTTTGCAAATCCGTTCATATAATGTCGGAGTTATGCCCGAACATACATTATATATATATATATATTTATATATATTTTTATTATATATATATATATAAACATCCGAATTGATAACCTCCTCCTTTTTGAAGTCGGTTAATAACAACAAAAAAATATGAAGATGAAACTGCAACATTTTCAAAAACTCAGAAAATCTTACAGTTACGATTGATTTGAGGAAGTTATGAAAATTCCAAGGTCCAATCAAACCTGTGTGAAGCTACCACAGTCGTTCTCTCCATGATCCTCATTTATTATCTGATCATGCATTTGTTTTAACTTTGACCTCTGAGTTTGTTTCGGTGCTTCTTTTGAGAGTCGTCGACTAGGTTAAATATCGATCTCAAGACCTCAACAAGTTTTTAGATGAAAAAAAAATACGCTCCAAAGTGTTATTTTTAGTCCATTTACAAAATAAATTTAAACAAAAATAAAAAACGACGGGTTGCACTCCGGGACCGCCGGCAGAAGTGAAAACTTAAATATTAACGTTGTGCATTTTTTTATATTTTGGAATGGTTAGGGAATCATTTTGCACGAATTGCTTTAATTATCAGTATAAAAGTACTATCATTTATGTCGTAGAATACAATATTTATTTATTGCGCTATCTTGCACAAACATGACAATTTATATTACATTAAAAAGTTTATCTCTCAGAAAAATCAACTTCCATCCATAATTTCGACGACTTTTTCACCATCATTATTACCAGAACCATTATTTTATTAATTTTTTAATTTTTTCACGTCCACCGGAGGTGTGCCATATGTTCCACCAGTTATCTGTAGTTCCTAAATTGCAGATTTATTGTCGAGAGATGTACCTTCAAGTCTATCAATACATTCTAACTACAATTCTAATTAATTCATTCATTTAAGTTAAGTTTCTTTCTGTAACATAAACACACACGAACATTCGCGCAAGCACCCTGCCCCACCTAAACTAAACAACAGGCGCAGGCATACATTTTCGCCGCGCCGTAGAAAGAGAGGGGGATACTTCCTCGCCTACGCCGCGCCGCCGGCTGTCTACTCACCATCCGTCTTACGAATTTTCGATCAGGTTCACGTGTCCTGACGCGAGTTTTACATTTTTTAGCCGTTACAATAATTTTCGTGAGTATTTGGTCACCAGTGGTGAGTACTCATACCATTACTTTGCTCTCCTAAATTGATGTTTATAAGTACGAGGGCAACACTTAAATACAACAGAGCTAAATAAGTAGGTACGTCTTTACTCCAGAATCCAATTACTGCACAACTCCGAGATTTCCTTAATGATCACGAAAGTTCCGAAAAAGGAAAAAACGTAAGAAGACACGCGTGAAACTCCGTGAAAGACAACTCTGAAACAAAATACCTTATTTCCTGTTATATGTGAAATTACTCGAATAACAAACTTATTGTACCTATGTATAGCGAAATTTCTTGTTTATCCTTATAGTAGGTACTATCCATTTTTATTCATTTGTGTACACACAAAACACTTCAAAGTGAAAATACATAACGTTAGAACAGCACAAAAGTACCGCTTATTTAATTAGAAAGGAGACTGGGTGATCTGTATTGGAAGTGGTCTATGGGCCGTTACCGCTACGGTTTTGATATTTGTGTAGTGATACTTCATCCATACCCCTGTGATAAGGACCTTGCCATTGGCTACTCAAACTCTTCAAACCTCAACATCGCAATGCTTCTTAACGAAATGAAAAGATACCTACAACCCACAAGCCCCTCCCGACCCCCCGCCGTTACCGCTCTCCACATTGACGCCTCAGTACCGCGAGCATACGTCATCCAAGTCTCAAGTTAACTCTAGCCAGTTGTATATGTAGCTAGATAAATATCTTATTTACTGCAGACCATCAGCGCATTGTGCAATAATAATTAATTCATTAACATAATTTTGCTGAACCCATACATTTTCATTACTTATGATTACGACGTTGACGTATGGCCTTATTAATTACAGATCAGCCAATACGGAAAACCTTATTGAATGCACTACGAAATGGTGATCTTTCATTTAGTTTGTCATTTGTTTGTATAGGCAATACGACAGCCAGTGGGCTTCAGATGACCGATGCGATAGGTGGATGGGAATACAAACATGGAATGTGCTTTTAGGCTTTGGTAATTTGACGTGGCACATAGCTTCGACTCTGATTCGCTTTGACAAATCTGGTGACGCCTGATGTATTTCGTTAGAGCTTGGCAATTCGAGGTACGTAGGCCGTTCCATTAATGTTGCAATGGGAGGAATGTAACAAGTTTTGACATGTGTGACTGAGCGTGGGGTTATCTTCCACATTACAAGTTCATGCATGCAATGTTTGTTGAGCCTGCCAGCAGTGACATTCGGTAAATAGATTGAAACATTTGTCAAAATGGCTAGTCTCCGTAAGCGCGAGTACAGAGTTATCTTCTATTACAATTTCAAACGTGGATTATCTTATGAAGCGTGCCACGAAGAAATGTTCGGTGCTGTTGGTAAAGAGTGCCCTTCCCTTTCTACCGTATTCAGGTGGTACAAAGAAATTCGAATAGGTAACTATAATTTAGACGACTACGAAAGACCGGGCCGACCCAATAAAAAATAGACGCTGTTAGAAAACTGATAACTATTAATAGGATAGGCGAATTACGTGCAGACGGATTGAGGAGATTCTTCACATTGGTGTATCAACACATAATTCATTTTTACACGAAGACCTAAAAGTTAAAAAGTTATGGTGTCTCTGGGTTCTTCACAGTCTCGACGATAGTTAGCGCAAGGCGCGAATAGAGTGATGCAAGAAAGTGTTGAATAAGTACGACTCGGGCCGATCTAAGGATATTAACCCGATCCTGACTGGAAATGAAACTTGGCTCTACTATTTCGATATTCCAAGTAAATCAAGATCAAACATTTGGGTGTTCGAAGACGAGCCAACCCTAACACAGGTCAAACAACAAAAGTCAGTTAAAAAAAGAATGATCGTAGTTTTTTTTTTTTGGAGTAAGGGGCTTTGTAGCTAGAATTGTAATAGACAAGGAGAAGACTGTCAATGCTGCCTGGTACTTTGAGGTTTGCTTGCCTCAAGTCATCTGCGAGCTGAAGAAACTGCGGCCAAACTCTCGTTTGGGCAGTTGGCACTTTCACCATGATAATGCTCCTGCTCATCGAGCGACCACAACTCAGGAGTTTTTGGAGCAATCGGGGTTTACTGTACTGGATCACCCTTCTTATAGCCCTGACCTTGCGCCGTGCAATTTTGGTCTCTTCCCGCTGATCAAGAGCCAGTTAAAAGGACGACGGCTTGAGACTGTTGACGAGTTATCCTCCATTGCTGCAGGCCTCATCCCATGCACTCAGCATGGGATGAGGCCTGCAGCAGTGGAGGATCATGTTTGATCCGTAGTTTGAACGCTTGTATAAGTGTATTGACAGTAAAGGTTATTATTTTGAACAAGCTTAATAAAAAGTCACATTTTTGCAAGACTTATGGAACAGCCTATGTTCGAGTAGTACTAAACTTATATATAGAATGGCGAATTCTATACATTCAAAATCGATTCCTTTTTAGCCGATCGCTGTCCACTGCTGGACGTAAGCCTCTCCCAGAATGCGCCACAACACCCTGTCCTCCGCCATCCGCATCCAGTCTACCCCAGCCACCTTCTTTAGGTCGTCCGTCCTTCTAGCTGGGGGGCGTCCCACACTACGATTGCCGATACGCGGTTATGACATGGCTAGCCCACTGCCACTTCAGTTTGCTTACTCTACAAGCTATGAACTGCACCCTAATTGGACACACACACACTATTACTCACAATTTGGATTACTTTGAAGCATATTGCTAATCCATTTCTCCATATGTTGGAAAAATGTGTCTGCTCAACAACGTAAATAACCCAATGAATATTGTTGAACTGTCAAAATGAAACCCATTGCTACTGATAGTGTGTTACGCAATTACCCTGCTGTACATTTAATATTTAAAAAAAAAAGTAATTACTACGATATGTGGGAAGGAGTCTGATGCCGAAAATATAGTTTTTAGATTTTTATTTGTCTGGATTGGTACAAAAACGGCCGAATGGATTTGAATGCAATTTGGCACACAGATAGTTTATAACCTGGAAACCTCGGGTAAAAGCTAGTCAGAAGTAATCTGAATAAATATTCAATTTTCCACAAAAACTTACGAATCTGTCTACCTACCTCTGCGCTCCATAGGTGTTGATTTTCCGTAATTCATTATTTAGTGATAGTTCACATACTCCGCCTAGAATGTTTCCACTGCTGGGACACAGGCCTCTTCTCTGTCAGAGGGGGTGGGCCGTAATCTACCACGCGGGCCCTGTTTTGGTTGGTAGATGTCACATGTCTTCGAATTTTTGGTTCTAGGACACGCCGGTTTCCTCACGATGTTTTCCTTCACCGTTTCGAGAGCAGTGGTGATGATATAATTTACACATAGTAAAGCGCCTGTCAGGGTTCGAACCTACGACCTACAACTCGTAAGTCGCGGTCGTGGCCACTGAGCTAGTGATTAAATCACTACATAGTATAAAACAAAGTCACTTCCCTGTCTGTCTGTCCCTATACAACGTGTAACGGAAAGGGGGTATCAACCCTGAAGGAGGTGAATGTGCTCATGAAACTCAACAACTTTCCCCAAAGAACATAGGTCGAAATATGAAAAAAAAATTTGGCCCTCCCTTACAAAACTGACTACCAGCTGATTGATTTACTATGGAGGGCCAAATTTTTTTTTCATATTTCGACCTATGTTCTTTGGGGAAAGTTGTTGAGTTTCATGAGCACATTCACCTCCTTCAGGGTTGATACCCCCTTTCCGTTACACGTTGTATATGCTTAGATCTTTAAAACTCCGCAACGGATTTTGATGCGGTTTTTTTTAATAGATAGAGTGATTCAAGAGGAAGGTTTATATGTATAATACATGCATAATATAGTAGAGCATAGTAGTAGTAGTAGAGTATTAGTGCATAATAAAAAAAGAAATAAACCTGAAACCTGAATTTCGGGTTTCTTTCTTCGTCTGACAGTTAGTCACGAAACTATATAAGATGGTATTGTAAACTGAATAATATGAATTTTTTTCAACTCCTAGAAACTTACAGGAATTAGTGATGAAGTTATAAGTGGTTTGTGTACGAGGTAGCAACATTAATTTATGTTCTATTTTCTTACACAGGTACCTCTCTCAGCTGACTTAGAACTTGCAGCGCAACTTCTAAGTAGAGAGTCTATTTACTTAGCAAAACCTACTAATGCAATACTCAGAAACGCATGAATAATAATACCTTTCTAAGCCCTTTCAACAAGAGGCTGAATGAACATCAATAGACCACAATTCTCTATGCTCCAGATACGTCGAACCAGCATACTAAGTACACGTTAAACTAACCATAAACAATGGTTATTGGATATTGTTTAGATGTTCAAAGCTGTGACAGTGAAAACGGCATTATGGTAAGAGCATTTCAAGGATCTTCTTGGCCCAGAATTCTCGAGACGGTCCTCAGACGAAATGTATTGAGAATCGATTCTGGACCCGACTGAAATAATGTATCGAATATCGGAATGGTCGTGTATCGATATACTGGTATCTTTTTAGGGTTTTATCAAGATATAGATGCTGTTATGTTTTCTGGCTGAAAATTCAACATAGTAGGTACATATCATTTTTATATTATGTAATAAAAATTTCTCAGCAAAGAATAACTTTAACCAGATCTGGGGTCTGATTCGCACAGGGTCGTAACATTATGGTGAGCGATGACCGTTTTGCGGGGACTGACGTATATTTTCCCCCAACTTATTCTTTTTTGTGTTTATGTTCTAGTTCGAGTAGGTGAATTGAAGAAAAGAGAGACAGCCCTGCGTCGGCGAGCGGAGCAGGCGTTAGTTTTCAAATTACGAATTAAGGCTCGTGCAGACTGGCGCGACTTGTCGCGCGACGTGGCACGCGGCGATTCTGCGATATTATCGCGCCGCAACACCTTCCACACTAGAGCGACACGAATCGCGGCCGCTACCGAGATATCGCCGCGTCGCCATACAAAAGGCACATTTTGTATGGCGTCGCGGCCGCTGCGCGAATATCGCCGCGATATCGCCGCGTCGCCATACAAAATGTTCCTATTGGAGTCGCGCCGCAACCATGTTGCGGCGTGACAGGTCGCCCCTGTGTGAATTGTCGCGCGCGTTTCCATACAAATTGTTCTACGGATATACTCGTATATCGCAGAATCGCATCGCGTCGTCGCGTCGCGCCTGTCTGTACGAGCCTTTACTTTATGTCGTTATAATATTTATGATTACTGCCCATTAGCCCTACCCGTGTGTTAAATTAATATCACCATTATAGCGGCACGTTGTATATCTAGTCTCGTATCCAGGGCTCGGAAACCGGTTGAAATTCTTAACCGGTTACGGTCATTGACCCCAAACCGAAATCGATTTAGGTTAAGGTTTGCACTTTACCGGTTTTTACCGGTTTTTGCGGGAAACCGGTTTTTCATGAATTTTGGTTTTGAAAGTGAAAATTAACCGGTTAAACACCCCCCGCCCCCTAACTAAGCAAGTCGCAACATGAATCTACCCGCACCATTTAAGTTCTCCGGTTGTATTTGACGTCCTCAGATCAAACACATGAAAGTAACAGATAGTTGCGTACCTACATTCAAGTCCCTAAATTTGCTGACATTCCCATCTTTTTACATTTTCGAAATAGCTGTTTTTGTGAAATCAAATATGCATCTTTTTAATAAATCGTCTGACAATAGAACACGACCAATTAGAAGGCAGTATTCAAACATGCTATGTGTTAGTAGTCATAACACTGCATTATTAAGGAAGAGTGTTATATGTATGTGCCCGATTATCTTTAACAAAATACCCGATGGAATAAAAAACGAGTCCATTCCCATGTTTAAAAAGAAATTGTCAGCCTTATTAATTGATAAATGTTATACTCCATTTGTGAATTTCTTAATGATAAAACTTTACAGCTACATAATTAATCCTGACATTTTTAATTCTTTATTTAATTTTACTGACCATATTATAAAAAAAAATCATATTGACAGTATTTTAGATTATTAAGCACTTGTGCTAAATGTTTGCATGCCTAATTTAAGGTAGAATGTATAAGGATCTCTAATTATAAAAACATCTATATTTTTTTGTACCTACTTTCTATGCAAATAAATAATTATTCTATTCTATTCTATTCTAAACATTTTTTTTCCTAATGTTTTCTGGGGTACTAAATGTACTAATGTCACTATAACTTGTTGGAAGTGTTAAAAAAGTAGACGAAAAATATTTACGACTTACGGAATTAACCGGTTAATTTGGGTGTCAAAACCGTTTGTGCTTATGTAACCGGTAACCTTTGTCATTTGGGTTACATATGAACAGTTCACTTGTTTAACCGGTTAATGAGGGAACGATATATTTACCGGTATTTCATCGAAATTAACCGCTCTTTTTAAACCGGTTCAGAGCCCTGCTCGTATCATTTGTTTAAAATTTTCTTCAAACCCGGTAACCTCCATTACAACCGTTGGTATTCATTTTTTACAGCTGAATGAGCCCGCTCTTGACCTCGATCACGCCTGATGGAAAGCGATGGATGAGGTCTATGATGGAACGAGCGTGCCCAGAAGATGCCTAAGGCACTGGAACTCCCACGCATCGACGAAACACAGCAGGCTACTTGACGCCGGACTCCGGTGGAAGGGCGGTCGCAAACACGGCGGGTGTTAGCCCTACCACCGCAAGGGATTATTTCAGCATAATTCAACGTTTCGTTTTGTGTTTCGCAGTTTGAAAACAAAAGGAGGCTGACCTTTGGTACCAAACTCCTTTGTTCTCAAATTACTTTCGTGTCTTCAGAAAAATATCAGAATTTAAAATTACTTCTATATTTCCGTACTAGCTTTAGTCGCAGGTTTCGCCCGGGTGCAGGTCGGTGAAATGATTCCATGGGAACGTACTACCGCGATAGACGGTATCCTAAGTCGTAACTCAGCGAGGTGATTGCTCAACACACTTACAGTGGCAATCATTTTGACAATTTTTTAACATTCATTACGTTATTTACGTTACTGAGCAGACAAATTTTGTGAGCATATGAAGCAATGGATTAACAATTTCCTTTAATATTATTCAAATTGTGATTAAAAGTATGTTATGCAGGCGGGTCATGGTCTACCTGTTTGTCTAATTTAATCGAAATCTTCTCAACCATTAAGACGTGAAAAGTTAATAGACAGAGTTACTTACTTAATGAAACTGTGACCTCTGAGTTTTTTCGGCCCTTCTTCTCAGATTAGTCAGATAGGAAACGCCAACCTCATCTAGCTGATTTTTTATTTATTTTATAATATGACGTGTAACAGTGATTCTGATATCCTATTTACGGAATAAACAATTTCATTTCATTTGACGTACTCGTATATACAATACTAGCATCTGCCCGCGGCTTCGCTCGCGTAAAAAGTAACTTTCAACTATTATTCCAAGAGAACACATTACCGGGATAAAAAGTATATTTTGTGTTAATCCAGGAAATGGTCTATCTATGTGTAAATTTTCATCCAAATCAGTTCAACGGCTTACACGTGATTGAGTAACAAACATCCAAACATCTTCACAAACTTTCACATTTATAATATTAGTAGGATTAATACATTGAAGGACACTGAACGAGACACAATAGAAGTTTTATTGTTGTTACTCGTACGTCGAGGGGCGTTAAGTGTCCTGCAAAGTGTTAAGTAAGTATGGTAATCCATACTAGTTTTACTAAAGATTCCATAGAGTTTTTTTGTAAAGAATAACAATATATTCTTTACAAGAAACTCTGCATCTTTGGAGACAATTACAGCTGTTTTTATCTGTTATCTATTTTGTGGAGTGCAAAAATTATCCTTATCGGGATAGTTGGGTAAGATATTGAGAGATATATGTTATTGATGAATGTGGAAGGACTTGTACTGCATTTTTTTAGGTAATTTTTAAAGGTAAAAAAAAAACACGTGACGTAGTTAACCGACTAAACGTAATACCGGTCGCTTCAATTTTCATGCTACGTCACAGTTGTACTCTTCAATCTAGCAGCGTTACTAACGTAATTATAACGTACAGCTGTGACGTAGCATGAGAACTGAAGTCACTGGTATTACATTTAGTCGGTTAACCACGTCACGTGTTTTTTTTTTGTTTACCTTTATTTAATTACTTAAACAAATGGAGTATTTTTCTTTTTTTTTAATATGAAACGTTGCCATTTAAAGTCACATACACAAACAGCCAGACCCGGAACAACTACTTGTAGGTCATAGAAATATTTGTTCCGTGTGGGAATCAAACCCGCGACACGCAGCGCAGCAGTCAATCGCTTAACCACTGCGCCAACCGTGCCGTCGTATAGCTGTATGCTAATTTTCATGTTTTTGCAATTTCTGCAGTGGCTGGCACGACTTAACATAACATAAAATAACATTGCTCCTCTTCTCCCGAAAGGGTTCGGCAGAGGTGTACCGAGGTGTACCTACATTTAACCAGTCATATTTAAATACCATGTAATAAGGGGGAGCCTCTTACCATCAACTGGGCACAAATCCAGACTCCGGCCTGCTACTGAGAAATTCCTGATAGAAAAACCCATTAACACTTCGTTTGACCTGGGAATTAATAATAATAATAATAATAAATCCCTGAACATTTCACACAGCTCCATTTGTCCCAAGCTAAGCAACCTAATGCTTGTGTTATGGTAACAAGATGGCTGATAAACTACTTATATACATTTTTTTTTTTTTTGTAAATACATACATATTATAGATAGAAAAACACCCAGACTCGGAACAAATACATGTAGGTCATACAAATATTTGTTCCGTGCGGGAATCGAACCCGCGACACGCAGCGCAGCAGTCAATCGCTTAACCACTGCGCCAACCGTGCCGTCAAATTGAATTATGGGGCAATTGAATCCAGGACCTCGTTGTCAGCAGCATCGCTAGCGACAACTACACCAAAATCAAAATCAATAGTTTTTTTTTTATTAAAAACCTTACACATAGTACACAAACATAGTATTGGCATGCAGTTTTAACCAAGAGAAAGCTTAGACTGATTTAGCAGCGGGTCCCAAACTAGGCACAGCCTGTATCTTCGTGACCCAACCACTGTACAAAATTACTAGTTGAATCAATTCAGCTAGCGTAAGTTAGTAGTAGGTAGTAGTAGTTAGTTTACTGTAAGAGAGACTCAACGATCTCACAGTTAAACTGCGTAAGCAGTTTTGTGGGGCAATGTACACACGCCAGCATATCCACTAGCACTACAATCCAGTACACTACATACAAGCCACTACAATCTGTCAGATTTCTTTAATAGATTTTCAACTTTAGCGCTAAAGCATAAGGTTCAAAGTTGGTTGGGAAAATCTGACAGTTTCGGGTAGCTTGATGTGCTGGCGTCTGTACCTAGCGTTAAGAAATTTTAAGTGAATAAATACTTAATTCATTCATTCATTTATTCAAACTAGGCTGAGAATCAGCACCTTTTGAACGTCAAAACTATAAAAGTCAGTCCCCCAAAACGCCCGCCCTTCACCACTTCCTAGTGTTTTCGCTGGGGAGAAGAAGTGGCGCAACAAACTCCCCAGCAGCACAGCAGACAGCTGTTCAGTTAGAAAATACTTGATTGTATACAATACTAGACCGTATCAAAAGAAATTAACATTACAAGACACAGAACACTAAATTAAATTATTTGCCATATGTCAGCAAGCCACGCCAATATACGAACAAATACAATAAAAACTATACGTACTCAAGCAAAAATATAATAAATCACAATTAAATAAAAGCCTCCAGGTATAAAAGGCGTGACCGCTTACATATTTATGCAATGCTGGGTTCTGTTCACATAGCTGTCACTTGAAGTCACAAATGATAAACTAGGACCATCGAAGTAAAATGGATAACAACAAGCCAGTCACGATTTTTGATTAATTGAAATAAACTACTATAGAAACTAGAAGCGATTTTATCAACTAATAGCCAGACTAGATCTACTAGTTTATCTACAGCTGGAGAGGTATGTCGATCAAGTTAAATTATGCAAAAATGGGTAAGTTTATTGATTAAGTTTATTGACATTTATATTTTAATATTTATTTATATTTATTAATTTATACTACTAATATTATATATATTTTTTTTTTATTTATTTATCAAGTTAAATGCAACACAGCTATTCTGTAAGTCCACATCTATGGAACATCTATGGTATCTTTTTAATGTTTTATGAAGATATAGATCCTGTTCTGCTTTCTCGCTGATCATTTTTAGACTGTGGTATGTACAGACGCCAGCACATCAAGCTACTACAATCTGTCAGATTTCTTCAATAGATTTTCAACTTTAGCGCTAAAGAATAAGGTTCAAAGTTGATTGGGAAAATCTGACAGTTTCGGGTAGCTTGATGTCTGTACAAGGCTAAAGAACGAACTACAGTCCGTTCACAGATATTTTACCTCTGACAGCAGCAACCCAACAGTAACTTTATTGGAATAAGAATAAAGATCACTGTGATTTGGACTGTGATACAAAATCAGAGGTAAAATAATTGAGAACGGACTGTACAAACAGACACAGTCAAGTGACAGCAGCAAAATTGACAGTTTACCGGTCAGTGAACCCGTGTGTGGATAGGGTATCAAAAACTTTTAAATTAAACTTCAGGAGAAGACTCCACATGACCATAACGCAAGTTCATATAAACACTAATGCGCTGAAAGTTTTGCACTGTGTGACAAATTTTCTAAATGAAAAATGTCTGAAAAGCTGATGTTTTCCAGAAAATTCATTAGCAAAGAGTTTTAAGAGTAAGAGGATTGGGTACGTAGTTCACTACCTTTTTTTTTTTGTTTAAAATGCTCTAATTTCTTTTTCTAGTAATGTGGTTGGTTCGTTTTTGAATATTTTCAAAGTATTATTGTAAAAGTGTAATTAATATATACTTTTTTTTTTCTCAGTAGCAACCAGGAGTCTGGATTTGTGCCAGGTTGCTGGCAATAGGTTCTCACCCTATTAAAGTTCTCCAGACCGTACTTGGGCCACGGCGGCCAATCTCAACGGAGACTAGCCTTCGGCGCGGGAGATATCATAGTGCACAAGTGTGCGCGCAGACACACGCGCACTCCCTCTTCCCTCAGGCTGCAGTTAGACGACGCGAAAAAATTCTTGCGGCCGCCGCGCGGCGACCGCGCGGTGGCCGCGTACTAACTGTTCAGTTATAGCAAATTTATGTTTTATTAACTAGGACGTAAAGTTGAAATTAATTTTGAGTAACTAACTGCGCGGTGACCGCGCGGCGTTCGCTCCTCGATCACACGGCGGCCGCGCGGCCGTCTCGCTCGAATCACTTGAATGTTAAAGTAATATGTAAGTAATAAGCAATCAAGTAATATGCAATCATAATGTTATTCTTCTTAGTCAAATAGCTCATAACGAACACGTGTGAATTTTAAGAAAGACCAAGATCAACTGGAAATGGTTCGGGTCCGCAGTGACGTGGCCACCAGGCCTGACCGGCGGTCACCGTACTTTCGCCGCGCGGCCGACACGCTGTAACATTCCGTGTCATATAAACGCGCCCTAACTCTCATAGTCCGATGGGACGGCAATCCGACACGACCAGAGAGAGATCAGGCGCAGGACCAACGGCTTACCGAAGCATGAGGGTGTTACACCGCTGACTTCCAAACTCCGGGCTGTTACTAAGAAGTCCCGGGAATCGAACTCAGAACCCAGGGTATACTATACCCACATTTCGTCAGTTATGTTTGAGTCCCATGTAATAGGGGGCGCCCCCCTAACTTTTAACTGCCCCGTTGGTCTCGTGGCCGCAAGCGCCTGCTGAGCGTAGGGTCCTGGGTTCGATTCCCGGGTCGTGCAAGGTGTTATGAGGTGTACCTAAAATAGGTACACCTCTGTCTGACCCTTCGGAGTATGCAGGCGTAATCTTATGCTATGTTATTCTGACTTTTTACTATCTGATGCTTAAACGACCTTTATTACGTTTCCGAAAATTATCAATACATGCTGAACACGCAGACGAGACAAGAAGATATCGAATAATAGGTATCTTATAAAAACAGTGAATTTTAATATCAGCCAATTTTATTCCACTAACAAATTGAGAAAACCTCTTCTAGTTGGGTATTTATTTGAACTTAACATAAGCAAATCCTCGAAATCATATAGTTTGCGGATACATCAGAATTTTGTTTATTTGCATAACAACAATTAGGTATCCTTGAAAACTTGCTGACAAAATATTGACTTGTTAAATATAAGCTCAAAATGCTCGTTAGTATGTGTTTCTTATAATTCTTAACTGATATTTAATTTTCCTGGTTTAAGCGAGTCGTCAGATTTCCATTTGAAATGAAGCACTGAATATTGAAATGCGTAGTAAAAGCAAACTGGAAGCGTATTTTCCCTGAGCGAGTGCCTGTTTCATTCCGAGGCCTGAGAACTCTCTACTGAAATATTTCCTTAGGTATAAAAAACTCTTCGTTGCAACGCAGGATTAAAAACTGGGTCATAATATTGCCATTAATTTAAGGCTATCTTCTGTTGACTTTTAATCATCACTAGCGACCCGCCCCGGCTTCGCACGGGTGCAATGGAGAAACACTGATAATTTTAGAGCCATTATTTCTCGTAAAAAGTATAGCATAAAAAATGGTTATTGTAGGTTATCCCTAAGAGATAGACATATACCATTGTGGACTTTTTTGTAGACCTTTTTAAGGTGTACAATACTGTAGTACATTATTTTGATCTATCTCGATGGGTTCAGCCAGCGTTTACAATGTAAGCGCAAAAAAATGTGTTTATTTACGACATCACATTAGAAACTTCTAAAATTATCAGTGTTGCTCTACTATATTATGCATGTATTATACACATAAACCTTCCTCTTGAATCACTCTATCTATTAAAAAAAACCCCATCAAAATCCGTTGCGTAGTTTTAAAGATCTACGCATATATAGGGACAGACAGACAGGGAAGCGACTTTGTTTTATACTATGTAGTGATTCATCATCACAACTTTATACCCTGCCTTTCCGGTCGAAATAATCCGAGTCAATTTAATAAAATAAATAGGTCGATACAACTTGCAATTTTAGAAATGAACTCTATGATAATTTGACTTGCTATCGCTCAAAACTTTACCGTTGAAATTACAATTCTGAATTAAGTTCGCCTTTTTTTAAGATTAGCTTCTATCTTTCTCTTCTTCCTATCTATGAAATTCGCGCCGATTCCCTTATTTATTATATAGCTTTATGCAAGGCACACCAACGACATACTTACAAATACAACAACAAAGTTGTTCACAAACTATCCTAAATTTAAGTTCAGTGCATCTTTTTCTTTATATTGTAAGTACAGACGCCAACACGTCAAGCTACCCGAAACTGTCAAATTTTCCCAATCAACTTTGAACCTTATATTTTAGCGACAGTTGAAAACCTATTAAAGTTTACAGATTGAAGTAGCTTGATGTGCTGACGTCTCTACTTACAATATCTTGAAGACACAACCGAAGTACCTACTAAACAAAGCATTATTTATCTTTTCTATTCTCCAAACCGGGCCAAGAGCTTGAATTTTAAACAAACACAGGCATAATAAGTCTCGCATAATTCACATAAATATGGCATAATTCCACATAACTTTTGACATGTCACAGGTTACGACACACAATATAATTATATTACTTTATGTCAACTCATATGTTTAACACAATAGATATTAAACTGTTGTCTGCAAGGTAAAAGGAATTATCATTGTTTAGGCATAATATTGTCGTGGAAATTTCGCAATGATTCAGCAAATATACGTGTGTAAAAACTAGATGCATATTTTCAGCTGTTTATTTTAAGGTCGCCTCGTTAGTCTAGTGTTAATACGTGCTACAGCTGAGCATGTTGTACTGGGTTCGATTGCAAGGTTTGGCAATGTGTTATTAGGTTTTCCTATCTAGAATTTCTCAATGACAGCCACAACACTAACTTCTGAAAATGAAATAATTGTACTAAGCATTCTGCGTAAAATATCACAGAATATTAATTAAAGTTAAAATAATTTGTAATCCCAACTTTTTCAGTAAAATCTAGCTCAACGCTAACTAGGAAAAGTTAGGTCAATTACGAACATCGGACCTAGAAAATTTTAATGATATTAACGTTAGCTTTACGTTACTTTTCACCGTCTTTTTTTATTAACTAAACATTGAATGTGGGTAAACTCAAAACTTCATGTTCGTGAACGGGCGCCGTCAGTTGGTGCTGGTCATCACTTAGCTGCCTCGTATTATTTTTAATTATTTTATATTTGGATTGTTGTATTCTCACTATTTGCTCTGGACGCTTTTAACGTGTACGTCTTTTTTACATCGTTCTCACATATACATATGATATTACATATAATTATGGTACTAAATTAGAATAGAATAGAATAGAATACTCTTTATTATGTACACCATATAGATTACAGACATAAATATAGAAATTTTACAGAGGGTTTATATTACATAATAATTATGGTACTAAATTAAATGAGTATCTAACTATACAAATAAATACAGTAATTTAAGCAAACCAATAGAATGAAATTATTTACAGAAAATGGTTACAGTTGTGAAAACTAATCTTGTATTAAGATATTTATTATTTACGTACTTTATTGTACACCACAAAAATGCATAACACAAAAAAAGATCGAACACTACAAAATATACAATGGGCGGCCTTATCGCTTTCTGTGATCTGTTCCAGGCAACTTATAGGAGATAGTCAATCTTTAGATACCACATATTGCATTATTAGAAATGACTGCATGTTAATTTTTCGACATTCATCCTTCTTTAAGAATATACAACGTGTAACGTTAAATTCGCAAAACCTGAAAATAGTTTGATCAGAATAACGAGCAGAATTAATTGAACCACTTCTTAATAAATGTCACATTTTTCAAAAAACCTTCATTAAAAATGTTGCCGTGTCTATTTATTAATAGGTCAAGCAAGCCAATGTCAGCGCGGCGTAGCGGCCCGGTGACGACTCCTCCCTCGGTAAAGCGTCGTCGTAGACACAAGATACGATCAGAATGGCCAGTAAAACTAAAACAGCACATAAAACCTTTACAATTTTTTTAATAACTTATTTTCTCTCTGAAATAGGTCAATTAAATTTAAAATCAGTTGGGGTGTCTGAGGTTTTGCGCATTTAACGTTACACGTTGTATTCAACCTCATCTTTGGTACTTTGCTTAACCAGAAATTTTATTTTTGAATTTATTTTAAACTAGCGACCCGCCCCGGCTTCGCACGGGTGCAATGGAGAAACACTGATTATAATTTTAGAGCCATTATTTCTCGTAAAAAGTATAGGATAAAAAATGGTTATTGTGGGTTATCCCTAAGAGGTAGACATATACCATCGCGGACTTTTTTGTAGACCTTTTTAAGGTGTACAATACTGTAGTACATTATTTTGATCTATCTCGACGGGTTCAGCCAGCGTTTACAATGTAAGCGCAAAAAAATGTGTTTATTTACGACATCACATTAGAAACCTCTAAAATTATCAGTGTTGCTCTACTATATTATGCATGTATTATACATATAAACCTTCCTCTTGAATCACTATATCTACTGAAAAAAACCGCAACAAAATCCGTTGCGTAGTTTTAAAGATCTACGCATATATAGGGACAGACAGACAGGGAAGCGACTTTGTTTTATACTATGTAGTGATTTGGAATTTGATTGTGTCATAGATTTGTTTTTCTACGAAGCTAGTGACTCTTTAAGAAAATTCATCACAGACTACGGCTCACGTTATTATTTTTTGAACCTCTACGTTAAAATGTATTTATAAAATGTTTTAATTATGGCATATTGTGTATGTGAAGTTTTTTTGAATCTCAGAATCAAGGTATGTTTTTCTTTCTATTTCGATTATCCTAAAGCTTTTGTCGTTTTTATTATGTTATTCTATTTTTTCTTTACCATAGAGCAGCGCTTTACAGGATCTGCGAGTCTGTGTCTTTTCGAGATACACCAAACCATTAATTTCTTTTTTCCAATCTGGTATGTATAACACTACACCACTTTTTGTTCATTATTTTTCGTTTTTGCTCTAGGTTTCGTCCGAGATTTTGTCAAGCCGAATTTCGGTCCAACCCCCCCCCCCCCCCCCCCCCGGCTGCCGTAGACAGCGAGCTGTTTTGATCGTCCATTTCATCACCTAGTGACTTAGAAGTTCCTGACTAAGATACCGGGAGAGCAGGCAGTCTCATCGTCACCGCAATAGCTTTGGAGTGGATATGGCAGATATTTACGACTTTTTTTCCTTTAGTAGACTTCGTTACTCTTTTTTAAAATAACATTCCTATAGTTCAGGACATTGCTTCAAATTTGTTTATTTTTTTTTTATAATAATAATATTAATCATCAATATATCGAGGCTCTCGTTAGGCGATTGGATCAAGGGCCTGATTCAGAAGGCAGTACTGCTCGATACGGCTCGCATTGTGAGGAGGTTCCTGTCTCTGGAGCCCTAACCACCGGCAGCTTGGAGTCTGCTCCCGACACCGGCGGATCACTATTTTTTTATATATTGAAATGTTTTTATACTTATTTTTTTTATTTTAAGAAATGTTTAAAAATATAACAAAATAAGAGAACAAAATAAATAAATAAATGACATAATAATAATAAATTTTTATTTCAGAATTTCAGTTCCATATATTTATTAGTAACAATGTTCTTAGCGTAGTATTAGTAAATCACTTTGTTTAAAACTTTGAATTCACTTAGTTGTACCTTTTCAGCCCGGCGAAGTTACGCCTTCTTTTCTGTGATCCGGTTGCAACCGAATCTTATCTGGTCGCGTAACACAGACACGCTTTTAAAAAAATATAACATAAGGTACACACGGGTAAGTTATTTCTTTGTAACTTTCTAATTTATAAAAACCCGTTCTACTTGTTTATCAGTTTTCGTTCTGTGAGTGATATTTTTTGTACTGTTTTAATAATACTTTTTGTATTCGGAATAATTAACTAAATTATACGTACTTCCGTGGCGAAGTGTATTTCTTTTCTTTTTCGCTACAATATTTATTTATTTATTTAATACTTAAAGCACATATTATGTACAGAGGCGAACTTAATGCCATAGGCATTTTCTACCAGTCAACCGTTGGGTGATGCAATATGTGCAAGTCGAGTAAATTCAAAACAGCTCATAATTAATTATGTCTCCCATTTTTATCCAACTGCCTATACAGCACTGACACAGACTCCACAAGCTGCTGAATTGAACCGTCTCCTGTTACAAGCATTATTAGTCTGAGGGCCATCAACGAAGTTACGGGCCCGTTCGAAAATATTTCGATACTTCGGAATGAACCGTAGTCCCGATTAATAATATTTTTCGCACGCGAAAAACACATCGGGAGTAAAGACCACTGTCAGATCGTGTTGTCATTCATTTTTAGTTCGGGTCTCGAAGTAATCTTATGTCCGTAGGTGATACGGAGTAGGAAACGCCCTTTATTTTGGCCGAAACGCTGAATTGAGAGTACCCAATGTAAAAAGTACTAATATTTCTGTATATAACACAATCCGAAAAAACAGTTTATTGCATTAAACTGTTTTTGAGTTCAGCTTTCACTCTATTTGTTTGTAAATTTATCTTCTACACAAAATTTCATGATACTGCAAAAAGGCACACCAACAAACTTATCGTACCAGGAATACAAATTCATCACTAAGCGATGAGTCTCATAAATCAAAAGGTTTTCACAAACGAACCGCACTCGCTATGAAACAATAAGAATATGTAAATGTCCCTATTCTATGGCGGAGCAATCTCGTGTTCGTGATTCCCTTGGCCATTAGTTGTTATTCAGTTAACGAACAATTACGATGGACGCAGATCGGCAGACACCCACACAATTTGATTAACGCTTCGGCGCCACTTTAAGGAAGTTCGTGCTCCTTGTCTAAATCAGTTATGTACCTATCGAAGTATAGTTACAAAATATAAGTATTAAGTACAGTCAAAAGAAAATTTGAGAAAATTAAATATCTATATATCTCTCTTAATTTGCAAGCTCGTGTAACTGTACTGATGACACAAAAAAGAAAAATGTTTCCAGAAAATATCGTAGAACGTGTGGAAAAAACTTAACGCAATAATTCGGGAAACATTACGATAACAACAAAAGTTAATAGGAAAAAAAACTGACCCAAAACTTTTCCAATTTTCATCTCTCAATAAGGAAATGTGTCCCTTCCCTATCCAAGGAAGAGGTATGTTGTCTTTAAGAACTTCGTATCCGCACGAACGTGGCTACGAAAACCGTGCTACGAGAAACCTTAATAAACGTAGCAAATATTAAAAGTAACATACAGTATTCTAAGTATGGATTGGCCGCCTAATCACGACTAGTTATGTCCTTAAACTTGTCAAGTGTATCACAGCGGTAGAATGGGCAAGTGCAGGCCCAGTCCCCGTGACCTACATCTGACGACCCTCGCTCGGGAAGCTGCTAATTTCCACCATCGCGGGCTGTTGCCGACGTCACGGCGGGGGCAGGGAGGCACCTCGACGGCTCGCTGGCTGCCTCGATCAGTCCACCGCCCCACTCCGAGCTGTAAGCACGCGCCGGCCGCGAACCGACGCCGCGGATGATCGCGAACAAACACAAGCTCACAGACGCCGCCTGATTAAAATATTTTAAGTGTTGCATCCGTATTTTTGTAAAGTGCGAAAACGGTGAAAGTATTTTTTTTTTAATAGTAATCTGTGATAGCAAGTCAGGCGGGCGGAGGCTCGGGTGGGGCGCGTTCCGCTGACACAGTGGCTCAGTCCGCCGCCGGTCGCCGAGTGGCAAGCACCATCGATTTTCTCCATACGACAGTTCGCGAGGTACGTAAGTGTCACGTGCTCGTATTTTCACCGCGGCTATTTCCGCGCGCCGAGTATTTCAGGCGATCTGCTACGCGTTCAAGGCCGCGTTTGTTTGCGTCCGCGTATACGTTCGAAGAACAGTTTACGTTGATGTTTTGATCGATTGTTTAGATCTTCAATGTTATCTGTTATCACGCGGTGAGTTCGGGAGGAAAACGAATCGTTTTCACGGCTCTACGGTGGTGGGCGCGTGCTTAGAATAAGTAATGCGATAACGTTGTTATACCAAGGTTGTGGTGCGGTTGTCGACAAGAATTACGTTTTTTATTGCTGTTGTGTGACAACAGACGTGCTGAAGTAAGTAGAATACTTATTAGAGCAGTGTAATGGACTTAAACCTTTTGAAGGTGGATTTTTTTTTACTTGTAAAGTGATGTTAAATTGGAGTTTGGGTTCCAAATAGGGCCAGGTGTTAGTGATGTGGTCTTGAGAGTGATCATGACCTACACAGTGGGCACTAATTCTGACCGCTTGATAGGCGATCTGGCAAACGTTCAGACAGGGATTCATTCAAGCGATGTGCGAATGTTTCTGTCCATTACATCATAACAGTTCTGACTATTAAAAGAGCAAAGTCGACGATGTTATTAACCATCATAGTTAAAAACTTCTTAAACCCATTTATTTGCAAACGCTACATAGAGTCAAAGAAACCATAAAATAATGAAAACTTTACGATTACTTTTTTTTTTTCACGGAAATTCAATGTCGTTTTCTTAATCAATGAACCAAATGTACCTTACTACAAAAGAATCCACATAAGTTTTCGTCCTCATTTTCTCCGCTTGCAAAAGTGAAATTTGATAATTAACGAAAGAGCAAAATATTGTGAAATCATGAACTCAGTGAAGCTAAAACTTCAATTCATGTACTTAGATATATCATAAAATCAGCTAGGTATTTCACTAAACTTGAACATTAAATGCGTACTGCATTTGTGCATAAAACGTAAAATACCAACTGGAAAAAATACCACCTACACTCTGACGACATCAGACCCAAGTAAACGTGTCTATATCTACGTACTATCTACTTCATTATTGGTTCGCAAATTTTATAGACTATATAGTTTACGTTAAACAAATTACTTTTACCCAATCTCATAACGTTTGCTATTGAGTTCTTATCGCTTTCCGTCAACGCGTGCGCAAAAATAATACCAAAAATATACATATTCATTTTATGTAAATATTTTGCTTGAGTCCCGAGAGTTGTGTATGAAAATGACGGTTTGTGAAACTGGTTTAGGCACTCATGAATTATAAAAGGATATTTTTAAGTCTATTTTCTGTTTATGAAACGTAAATTTTGAGTCGCTAATTTGCAACTTTCAGTTTTAGTTAAGAAAAGTGTAGCCATAAGAGTTATGTTAAAGTTCTCAAAAAAATACATAATACGTTCAAAATGTACCTATCCCTATTGCATTAGTTATGATCGGGTATTTAAAACAAAATTTGGCCTGGCGAGTCATCTTATCACACGTTAGGAAATAATAATTTCAAAGGGTCGCCGTTATTGAAATCGATAAGGAGGACTATATACATCTAATATTACAAAATATACGTAAGTAGGCACCCATTTTATAATAAATCCATGAAAGTAATAAAAAGAGTTTTCTCAAAACCGTCATATTGGAAAATTCTTTTACGTAAAAGAAACAAAAAACACGAAAATGTAGGTACTATACGCATTACATTTCTCCGTTCGAAGAGATAAGGCCAATTACAGTGTTCCTTTATCAATTGAAATAAAGAAAAAAACAACTCAAAAAGAAAGAAAATAAATTCGTAACTGAAAAGTAAATAAAGCTGTTGTAATGGAACAACACTAAATACGTCATTACGTTATGTAACAAACGACCAATCAAGCGGCAGTGTTTAATAACATTCTGAAAACGGAGGCACGTGATTGGTCAAAATCTGTCAACAGTTGGTAACAGAAAACATAGCAACAAGCCCTTAGGAATCATTAGTTTTTTGACGTAATAGTTTGGCAAGTTTCTCTGAGAATGAAATGTTAATTGTTTGGCGATTAAAAGAAACTAAATACGTCATTTTAATATTTTTGTCGCGTGACTAATTAACGAATTGTTAGATTTTTTTATTTTTGTTAAACTTTTATCTTTGGGTTATAAAAATCTTAAGATGAAATCGCACTAGTATTTACAGTTCTTCCGTTGTTTCAATGAAATGTTTATTTGTTTGAACGTTATAATTTGTATCAGAATTGTGTTCAACTATTTATGACAAAGCGGAAACATACGATTCCTTATATCATTTAGGCAAGCAAGCATAGTTCCGAAGAACAACTGAATTAATAATTTTAATGTTAAACATAACCTTGATTTAAATAAATACTAAACTATAATATATAATGGAAACTTTTGCGTGATACTTAAACATAAGCAACTGTTTATTTATCTGATTTCCCGAAGCTACAACACGATATCAAAACTGCTTGGACTGAAGATGAAAATAACTATGATTTGAGTATTACCTCAAACGGCTGAAATCTTTTCTAGAAATGGAAATAAATATGAATCACAATTGATAATATCTCAAACTAATCATGGCCAAAAACTCCTTGTTAATTATGTCATTTAAAGTTGATTTAATAAACCTAGGGCCTTATGAGTTACGATTTTATTTTCCCCTAGCGGTCAAAAAATACGAAAAAATTACTTTGGTAGGTACATCAGTGGAACCATAAACTAAATCTCATCTGTAACCAGCATATTTTGTCTAACTAAAGCCTTCATTCATATCACATCATATACACGATCCAATTCTTGCCTATAGAATACAATAGAAAAGTTTTTATTTCAGACCGGAGTCCATAAGGATAGTAACAAATTTTCTTAACTTCTAGTGTTAGTATGTTACAGACACAAATAAAAAAATACAGCGTGGAGCCGCATCCACCTCCGCAGCATCGGAGAATCCCACCCATCTGCGAATCTATGGCATACAATAAAACTGAAGCAACAAATGACTTGCATCTTCTAAGCACTGTTTAGACGGTGCAACTTTTACTGCTGTTTCAACTTATGGTATATATATATATCTAAATATAACTTGATACAGGCTACTAAACTGTGTAAGTCAAGTACACAAAAAAGTCTCCGATAAAACTTGTGCCGTATTTCGATTATTTATAGAACCTTTGTTATCGCTTCAAATGATACTGACATTAAAGTACAAACTCTGTGCCACTACATATCATTCAGATACACCACTTCAATGAACTAGCAATGCTAGTATTAGTGTCAAGGTGTCGTCACGAATCATCTGGCATCATCGGACCGATGGCAACGCCAAAATGCCAGTAAAAACGCCAGATAGCATCTATATAGGGGGCTGCCAGATCGATTGGCCACTTGGTAGTAGCCAAATTTGGGAATGTGATTGATTTAATCGCCCGTTGAGATATGCTACTTAGATGTTGATGAGGTATGTGTTAAATCAGACTGTGTAGATCTTAGGTGTAGATGTGTAGTTTAACATTATTTAGGGGATAATTTAATGGAAAAAATTAGCTTCGGTCTTTTGACTTGATAATGACTGGCTCTGTAATATTAAGCATCACGCTTGGACTCACCGACGAGTTGGGAAAAGATGCAGGTATATACAGGGTGAAATTGAAAACATGCGACAAATCGAAATGGGAGATTGTACTCATCATTATGAACAACTTTTACCATGGGACCAAACCTGACTTTGCGATAAAAAAAAAACAGCTGTTCCCTACATTTTGACGAGTTATGCGAACATAAGTGTAGGGAACAGCTTATTTTTTTTCACGATTTCAGGTTTTATCTCATAGTAAAAGTTGTTCACAATGATGAGTACAATCTCTCATTTCGATTTGTCGCATGTTTTCAATTTCAACCTGTATAGTGATCGGTTGTTTTCTAGTGGGCTACTCCACGTAATGAAATGCTGGTTCTTTGAAGATTAAGTATATAGTTTAATCTTCTGTATTATGTATTACAACTGTTACAAATAATTTGATCTTGGCGATATAAAAACTCATATCACTTATGCAGTGGCTGTCAACGCAATGATGTGCTATACCTACGGCTTCAAAATATAGTAGACCCCATTTCGCCAGATATTAAACTTTTATGGGAATGTATGTACGTATACATGCTTTTAATACAATAAATAAAGAAACACACAAAGACACTTTTCTTTCTTAAAGAAAAAACAAAATAAAAAAACTTTTCGTATAGTTACATCAACACTCTTATTCATTATTGTTCTTCCACCATCAGTGGGCACTTCTTATGAGTCATCATCTGCCTAACCTTTTCTCAACTATTTTGGGGTCGGCTTCCAGTCTAACCGGATACAGGTGAATAACAGTATTCAACATTCATTACCAAAACACGTGTAAGTAAATTAATTCGCTATAAGATTATAACTTGAATGTCTCGCACGTAACAGATTTACCGTGAAAGGCGGATTCGTTACGGACATCGCGTCACATAATTCGGTTTTTTATTCTTTTTTGTGTAGTTTTGAAGGAATTGTTGATTATATTGTGTTTACTGAAGCCAAAATCACTGAGTCAATCAATTTTTACTCGTGTTTTTAAATAGGCTTTGACCATCCTGTCAAATTGTATTCTCACTTCATTCGATTGTGATAAAAACGTTTCGTTTCATTCTCTTGACATCAGAACAATATCAGAATCAGAACTACATACATTCATAAACTCACGCCGTCTTCTCACATACTCCTTTTGCCTCGTTTACGTTCATACATCAGCAGGCCAATTGCGTAACACACTATCAGTAGCAATGGGTTTCATTTTGACAGTTCAAAAACATTCTAAAAAAATTTCATTTGACAGGCCTGTTGGTCTAGTGGTCAGTGGCCCTGACTGCTATGCGCAAGGTCGTGGGTTCGATTCCCACCTACGACAAATGTTTGTGTGATGAGCACGATCATTTGTTCTTTGTCTGGGTGTAATTTATCTATAATATGTATGTATTTAGAAATATATATGTATGTTTATCAGTTGTCTAGTAGGTACTCATAGCACAAGCTCTGCTTAGTTTGGGACTAGATGGCGTTGTGTGAAAGTTGTGGAGTATTAAAAAAAAAAAAATTCATTGCGTTATTTACGTTGTTGAGCAGACACATTTTTCGAACATTTGCAGCAATAGATTAGCAATATGCTTCTAAATTAATTAAATTGAGAGTAATAGTGTGTTACGCAATTAGGGTGCTGGTTATACACTCGCGCCGGTTGCGACTACTACGGCTCTGACCTTTCTAAGGAACATCTCCTACCAGCGACATTTCCAGTCATATTTGCCTTGTAAATACCTTTTGTAGTCAGAACTACTAATTTTAATAAATAGACATTGCATTTTAGGTTCTATCTCTGTCATCCTCAGAATAGACAGAATAATAACTCGTTATTATAACCGCTTTTATCTGAGCTGAAAATAGATCTATCAGTATTCAGCTGAAAATTATCTACTAGAGTTGTCAGTAACAGGGCTCGAGGAATAAAAATCGGCCGCAGCGCCCAGACGGGTTTTCATTTTCAAATTCAACGAACAACCGACCTTTGCGTTTGATGGGTATGATAACGGTAGATATATAGACCAAAATCTACATAATGATGTCGTTAGACCGTAAGCGATGCGGGAGAAAAAATATATCTAAAAATAAAATAAAAAGGGCACGACCGAGATTCGGGCCCATTTTACCACTACAATGACGATCCAAATTCTAGAGGATAATTCAGCAGACGTACCTAATTTCAATTTCCGATGTAGCCCGAACTCAATAATACGGTTATCGCAATGCAAAACTTGTACATACTATCAAGTTATTCCAATAAATGTTCGTAGAAAATAATTGAAAAAGTTTTTATCACTCCACTGAAGATATTAATTAGTTTTGTTCAACCAACTTTTTTTGTGTATTTGTAATTTAGATTTTTGTTTTTCCGTCCACATGGTAACCTTGAAGAGACAAGGTTATGTTAACCCTCCGATGACACGTTGTTTCTATGACAGTTCTGTGCGCGCTGGCCCAATTTATACCACCCTCATTTTACCTCCGTAGGTCACGCAATCACGTTTTTGGAGGCCTTTTCCTTGCACAGTTTTTTGTTTTCCTTCCAGCGTTCCTTTTCTTTGGCACACAATTTATTTACCTCTATGCCGTAGGGAAAGTTATACGTTACGAAACCGTTCTGTAATTGAACATAAATATGTTTCGGCCAGCCTGTCTGAATAGGCTTTATAGCCTTTTTAACCTTTTAGGCCGATTATAGAAGTACTCGTGCATGTATTTTCCTGAGATGGTCACAAGAAATTGTTTCTAGATCGTTACGAAATATTACGTGACAAAAATATCGTTGGTGGAAGTGCCTCTAATATACACGTTCTAGATGGAGAGATTAACACGCAATACGACTATTTACTCAATGAAGTTAAGATTAGGTTTTTTTTATCGTTATCGAGAGTTTTTTGATCGATGGTGAATAACTGTGTCGTAGGTATCATCCAATTGTCCTCAGCCACATAAATATTCATTAATTCAGGTACCTGGGTGCTTCAAATTAGGCATAAATATCACGAAAACGAGCCATTATTCTGAACCCTTTTAAAATGAAAGAGGTAATTAATATGAAACGACAGTATATATATTGAACTTCAAACATAAATTACGCTTTATGAAATTAATTTCGTTTCGAGTAGTTGAAAGCACTTAGAACTAAATAATTAATACTTGGAGAGTGAGAAGGAGCCAAGTCTGACATAATACCTACGGGAGATATGAGATTGCCAAAATCAAGACATGAAGCATCACGAGACCAACTTTCAATTATGTAACATTTTAAAAATTTTCCGTTAGTGTATTTTCTTTTTGATTTACGTAATTAGCCTATAATGTTACCACTGCTGGGACACAGACCTACAGGTTGGTAGATGTCACATGTCTTCGAATTTTTGGTTCTAGACGATGCCGGTTTCCTCACGATGTTTTCCTTCACCGTTTTGATAACAATACTCATGGAATAATTTACACAAAGTAAAGGGCCTGTCTGGGTTCGAACCTGCGGCCTACAGCTCATAAGTCGCGGTAGTTATCACTGGGTTACGACTGCTCTTTTTGTTTTACGAGAAAATCATTTTAAGTTTTAGAAGATAGTTATGTGCGTACAAATTCAGCATAATATTTGCAACGTTTATTTAGATTTATGCCCCTCCATATATTTCGAAAATATTTTATCCTTGAAAATATTTACCCATTAATACGCTTTAAATTTCGAATGACGGAGACTAATAAACAATGTCTTGCGCCGAAATATGGACGATATCTGACTAAAATGGAGAAACTATTTCGATGCTCGTCTTCTATTTATATTATCAAATGGTTTCATTATAATCTGGTATTGAATTGTGAATATTACAATGTTAAATATCCAATTTAGTTACGTCAAATATTTGTTATGTGTCTCGTACATATTTGGTTTTGTGGGTAAATTATAAAACATCCCTGCCAGACGACATGTTATGCGTACGAATATTGATTTATATTATACTAGCTATGCCAGGGAGTTAATTCGCGTGGATTTCTGAATACAATAATGTGTATCTTTACTTATTATTTTTCTAAGTTTTTTCTTATAACACCAGCTATCTGCGAGTGAAAATCCCATCAAAATCGGTCCAGCCGTTTCGGTGATTAGCGAATACAAACAGACATATAGACAAAAAGAATAAAAATTGATTTTAGTCATAAATACGGTAATTTCCGTACTTATAACAAAAAACAATATTTAATAAATAAAATAGAAATGTCCGATTACCTATAATCGGACACTTCTATTTAATTTATTTGTATAGATTCTACGAAAAATGAACAAGGTATTAAGACAAGAGAGAATGAGTATCACCACTCAAAGTTAAACGTAAATAAATGTGACAAGTCACTCAGCTAGATTATTTTCAAAAAAGATCCACAGTTTCAAATATCAGTAACAACAACTTTAAATTAACAAGCTGACAGTTTAAACTGTCATCTTAAGAAAACTAATTGCCTCGTTGTTGGCTGTCACGAGAACAAAATGGCGACTAACGAAAGATTGATGAAGAGATAAGCTCTGAATGGGCCGATTTACATAACAATCTGTGTTTAAATGCCAAACCAATACACGTTATAAGCCTAATGATTACCATCACATAATATCGATGTTACATGTGGAACAGTTTAAAAAAAAATGGCGAACATGACATTTTATGTCAAAAACGATGCGTGAATGTGACACATATTCACAATTCACAATTCTTTACAGTATTGAAACAATAATTGTGGATCCTGTCGGGCACAGTATAGTAGGAGAGCGCATACCTTTCGTAAAACAAATGTAAAAAAACGACTCATTTCAAATAATTCCACTCATATGAAAGAAATATGGAGTGTTCAAACGTTAAATTAAAAATTTATGTTCAAATTTAACGAAATCACTTCCACGAACTCACATACGGCTATAATTCAACCGCCTGAAGGGTCGATCATTAATCCATATTATGTAGGCACTGCGCGTGATATTAAGTCGCCGGCGTTAATAAAAGTTGTTTAACTAAGCCATTTACTTAACTGTATTACTTTCCCGCTCTGCTTCACCTCTACAGTGTTTAGACCAACATGATTAACCCTCCAAAAGTTCGGGGGTTTAAGAAGCACTCGTAAAGAGTAATCATCTGCCTAGCCTTTTCCCAACTATGTTGGGGTCGGCTTCCAGTGTAATCGGATGCAGCTGACGTGGCTGAATACCATTATTTTACATGGAGCAACTGATTATCTGACCTTCACAACCCAGTAACTGGGTAATACGATACCCCTTGATAAGACTGGTAGTCAAATTTTCGGGCTTCTGACTACCCGTAACGACTGTCAAAGATCCACGAATGACAGCCAGGAGCGACGGCTTAACGTGCTTTCCGAGGCATGGAGGGGTCTCGGTATTTACAGATGGTCACCCATCCACGGACCAACCGCGGCAAGCGTAGCTTAACCTGATCGATCGAGCCGTGCGGCTGTTATTACTTAGCCACAAGCTCCTCCAGCACTCAAGCACTCGTAAAGAGTATTTGTGAGAATTGATATAATTCACAAGTGCACTAAATATAACTTCAAGTTAAGCAAACCTTTAGATTTAAGCTTCATTTTGAATGGTATATAGGTATAGAGAGCTACGATGTTTTCATATTATTTAAACTAATATTATAAAGAGAAAAGATTTGTTTTTTTTTTGTAGGTTTTTTTGTTACGCTTTCACGCAAATTTTTTTTTTAATAAACGTTTTTGACTAAACGTTTTTTCTTTCGTTCTTTTTCTTCTAAAACGATTAAACGGATTTGGATTAAATTTGGCACATGGGTGGACCATGACCTGGATTAGGACATATAATTTTATCCCGATATTTCCACGGGATCCAGACTTATGCGGGTGAAACCGCGGAGCGCAGCAAGTATCTTCATAAAATGGTAGTCGATAAAACTCCAAATTTATCATTATCAATAAGCCATCTTTTCCGGAATATCAATATTAAAACAGCTGATATGCAAGCTGATTTGCTTCCATGTCGAATGCAAATCAAATTAATACCTAGTGCCTCTAGCTTCAAAAATTACACGTGCGTAAAAACTAGAAAAAAGAAAAACACGTGCCTGCCATGTAAGTAGTGTTTTTCTTAACGACCAGTTAAAACCTCAATGATAAGACAAGGTAATAAGAAAAAAAAAACACCATGACACTCAGTTTTCTGTTAATAGCACAATTTGCCCTCAAAATCTATTAGTAAGGTCTATTTTCCATACAAACAAGTTTAATCTGCAAATATTTTATCTCTATCTCACGGTTGAAGCGAAGCGTATTAATAGAATTTTATTTACTTTGGTGTAATTAGTGATATTTAGGTTATCTTGCGACACCATTGGAGGAGCAAATTAGGGTCAAAGATGTGAGGTGCCTAGGTAGGTACTTGATGGTATGGTAAGGTTTTTAATCTACGTTATAGTTTTTATCAAGAACAGAATATAATAGAATGCTCTATACTATGTGAACGCCTTTGTAAGGTACAAACAACCGGAATGTCAAAGAACCAAAAAGGTTCTTTGACATTCCGGTTTCCTCACGATGATTTTTTATTTTTATTTGTTGATTAAATGATGAATGAGTAGTTGATTAATTAGTAATAAATAATCAAAGTATTCTGTAACTAACTTTTAGTTATAACCCAAAGAAAATTAACCTAGTTTCAACATCAATTAATAAACAGTCTAGACAAGTTAAAATCGAATTTAAAAAACAAACTAGTTTATTTATTCGAACACTAAAAGGTCTGGCCAAGTGTTGTTTCCGCGTACCAACAATTGTAACGTCAGTACACAATCCAGGAGTTTGTTTTCCAACTCATTTGCAGTGTAAAGCCGACTGCTAACTGTTATTGAGACAGATGGTTTGAACGCAAACACTGATGGACTGTGACGTTGTGAGTTGTGCTTGTGACGAGATAGAAGCGGTCGCCTGTTAAAATTTTTGAATAGAGAACATACAGTGTGACTTCGGATTTGTAACATAAAGCCCGGAATACACATGCCTGTGACTTGCACAAAGGTATGCAAATACTTGCATGTTATTATGGTATTCACCAATCAGAAGTTGTTATGGCACACCATGGCATGCAAGCTACTTGCATAATTTTGTACAGACGCCAGCACATCAAGCTACCCGAAACTGTCAGATTTTCCCAATCAACTTTGAACCTTATGAAAAAGTTACTAAAGTTGAAAATCTATTAAAGAAATCTGACAGATTGTAGTAGCTTCATGTGCTGGCGTCTGTACAAACAGGTATGTTGTACACATTTCGCCAGATATGTCCCGTGTAACAGGGGGCGAGCCTGTTGCCACCAAGACAGGCGGGCTATTGCATACTGCCTTTCCCAAATATATAAGCTGGTTGTTTCAGTAATGCGGATAATTGATTTCAAAACGTTATTTGCAATAAACGTAACAATTTTTTAGGGTTCCGTTATCAACAAGGAACCCTTACAGTTTCGCTATGTCCGTCTGTCCGTCCGTCCATCTGTCCGCACCTTAGCTCAGAGACTCTTAGTACTAGAAAACTATAATTTGGCATGGAGATACATATCAAAGTTGCACCGACAAAGTGGTGAAATAAAATCAAGAAAAAAAAATTTTTTAGGGTTACCTCCTCTACACTTAAAGTGGGTTTTTTTTTTCTCGTCTACCCCATGGTGCGGGGTACTGTCAAAAAATATTGCGGGTTTGTGGAAACAATTTTTGATTCGGGGATCCCGTTGTGAAATATTAAGCTTTAAAGTGCTCATTTTTGTTAGTCAAGTTTCCCCCCTGAACTAAATGGTTGCTTTTGGATATGTGAAAAATTCACGGTAGTAGAATGTCACGATATATCACGAAGCTAAAAGGAAAACTATCACAGCTAAGTAGGCTTTACAAGTTTAACGAGTAATAGTTGACCAACTTACATTTGCAGTAGCATGGGAGAGCATGATTTTCAACTACAATGTTAAGTTTGTTCGTGGTATAAATTCATTCCAACTACGGAATCCTTCTTTGCGCGTGGTCTGACAAGCACTTGGCAGGTTTTTTTTTTTGTATTTCTGCAAATTGACTGACCATGTAGGTCAGTAGGTATATTTTTTGTTGTCAAGTAGCTGCAATATTATGACTTCATCTTTTGCTAAGTAAACAATTCTGATACCGGTACGTAGATACCTACTTTCATTATTTCCGCAACTCAATAATTATTTGTTATGTTAGTTAGTGAAGAATCTGTTGCCGAGAGTTGGGAAATCTTTCCACGATCTCCTGAGTAAAAGAAAATTCTTACAACTCCTTTAAAAAGAACTTGTTTTAAAAGAAAGTTCTTTTATAGCCGTACTTATTCTTTTAATAAAAATCCCCTTTCAATGTTTTGTTCATAACACAATCCGGCTCGTTATTTAATAGATTTGTTTTAGTTGAGAAATAGCTAATTAAATCAAAACAAAAAAAAAGAGTCTGTGGTTGAATACAACAAAATAATTGTGTTTCCAAAAAATGTTTTCGTCTGTAATAAAAGGATTTTTTAAAAATTAAAAGAAGTGGTTTTTCTTTCAAAGTTTTGGTCAAAATTCTCTATATAGAGATCTAGAGATAGACAATAAACAATGAAAAACTATTGAAAAATACTTTTTATCTTTTTATAAATTCCATCCGGCCCTTTAGTAATGCTACTACTCCCCTTTCAGAGAGATTTAATATGCCTAATAGTAATCTACACCTACATCTACATCTACACTAACATTATAAAGAGGAAAGATTTGTATGTTTGTAACGAATAAACTCAAAAACTACTGGACCGATTTCAAATTTTTTTTCACTATTAGAATGCCACACTATTTTTATGTAACATAGGCTATACTTATTACTAGAAAAAAATAGGGGTCTCTACTAAAACTTCAATAATGTAACCCAAGGTGTAAAAAAATTAGCCATAAAATCTCTTTCATCGCATGCGCTGCGGAAAATATTGATGATAGAACAAAAAAGTGTTCTACAATATTAAGAACATATGAATATCTACAAAAAACTACGGGATACCATGTATCCAACTATTGTAGTTATATCACTATAACTTACTTTATTACATTTTAAAAGTTGATAGAAATGCCGACCAAAATCAGACCATGTTATCCATACCTTTGTATTAAATCCTTATCCAAATAGATAATTTTGTATTCAAGACGTGTTTCAATACCTGTAGATTACTTTTTTAATTATTCAAATCCGTCATTCCATTCAAAAGATATTACGAATTTAAAAATGTCAATCTAAAGAAAAGTGGCCGGGGTGGCCCCACGCAGCGCAGCGGATCACATATAATATGTTTGTTACTTGTTCACGCAAAAAGTAATGAATATCGGGATAAAAAGCTCTTACTTTTTATCCCGATATTCCCACGGAATCGAAACTTACGCGGGTGCATCCGCGAGGTACAGCTATTAATATACAGGGTTAATTTTCAAAGACCATCAAATCTAAGGATGTGGTACAGACCATCAAACTGAACAACTTTCTCCATGGGACCAATATCGTATTCGCGAAAAATTTATCAACTGTCCCTTAGAAAACTTCAATACCTACTCGACCTAAACGTATGGGACGGCTGAATTTTTATTCGCGAATACGATTTTGGTCCCATGGACAAAATTGTTCAGTTTGATGGTCCGTACCACATCCTTAGATTTGGCTGGTCTTTGAAAAATAACCCTGTATATGGCTATTAAGCATGTATAATAAATATACGTGTATTCATATCATCACGCATGTATTCTTCGAAGGGTTAGACAGAGATGTAGATATAGTACAACCACATTTAGCCAATTAAGTTTAAGTCCCATATAGGTATATACATATAACATATATTATGCACATACAGTATGGAAAACACATATAAATCAGCTGTTCCAAATATTTTGACGAGATATGCGAACATACATATAGGGAACTTCTTTTTGTATATATCGTCAGAAAAGGCAATATGTGCAAGTATCTATGTAGTATAATTTATTGCATTTATGTGGTTTCCATACCGTATACACTTGATACTTTTAATAACATAATATCAACCTGATAGTGCACATTAATCGTCCTCTTTTATCTACTAAACATAGTATATTACACCTCACAATACCATTATGCGAATATTATTACGAAAACAACATGCAATACCAAGGTCAGGTTCCCCTATCTTTCTATTAAACACAGTTCTGCCGTACGATTCTGTAACCATCTCACCGTGAAAACTTGGGTGAAATGAGCGTGGAGTGAGTCGTTAATAGTGTCAATCCCTAGCATCAGCATGACTCACAGCTAATTCTAAGCTCACTTCACCTTAGTTATCACGGCGATTTTTCCAGAATCGACCGGCTGGTATTCAGCTGTATCCGGTTAGACTGAAAGCTGACCCCAACATAATTGGGAAAAGGCGCAGGCAGATGATGTATAGACAATTTAATGGAGATTAATTTCGTACTGTTCAAAAATGGTTTTAATACAGTAGATACGAAAAAAACCTCAAACTATTAATGAAATAAATCCCGTCAGTCAAGTGTGAAACCTGAAAACATTGTAGCTTGCGACAAAATCAATTAATTGAGTCATTTTTTTTATTGATTCTGCCGGTCGATTCTGTAAAAATCTCACCGTGAAATCATAAGTGAAGTGAGCACTTAATAGTGTCAATACCTACCATTACGGAATGACAGAGCTCACTTCCCGCTCACTTCACCTAAGTTCTCACGGTGAGATATTTACAGAATAGCACTGCTGTTCACCCATAGGAGGAAACCTATTGAAAATGGCTCTTTTATTCATAGTAGTTTAATTAAAACTAATAATAACTAACTAGTATACTATCTATATTTATGGTTTTTTTTACGAACAAATGAGTATTACGAGTCGTGCACTTTTATTCAATTACGGCCATTACGCCACAGAGCAAAGAACTCGTAAAACGCAGCATCCAAACATTGTCAACTGTAGTCAGATGTTACCGGCTAACAAGGATATTGGATGATGAGCCATAGCCGCTCTCCATCCGCCTAACTAGTCGACTATCAACACATTGGATGACTAGATTCATATAATTAGCTAAATAGGTCTTTGCAAGTACGTACATACTCGTATATTTGGTATCAGACAAAATAGTCGGTATCAAAAAATCAAAGACATAGTCAAAAAAAAATTTTTTTTTTGTTGGACATAGGTGTTATAAATAAAATAGGTACAGATATCTCTCTCTTTTGTCTATATACACATATCAAATAGGTAGGCTAACAAAATCACAATTTAGTGACAGAATTTTTGTTAAAATTAAATGAAAACCTATCAAAGCTAAATTACAATATCCTAAAACAAATTAAATGACTCTTTATTAAGAATTAACATAATTTAAAAGCTTAAATAATAATAATAAATAATAAAAATGTGTGTGTGTGTGTGTGTGTGTGTGTGTGTGTGTGTGTGTGTGTGTGTGTGTGTATGTGTGTGTGTGTGTGTGTGGTAATAGTAATAATATGTACAAGTATATAAAAAAAGGAGGGCAAATAATCAAAGGACCTCAAAAAATTCAGGTAGCATTGCCATGTTGTATGGCAATGCTGATTCTTTGGCCAAAAACTAGGTCAGCCCCCTGGTCTGGCTTACGAAAAAAAACCTTCTCTAAATTTCAGACCTACAAATAATTCTATTTCATATCAAGAACAAACTATAAAATATCATCGGCTATAATAAATCGACGATGAAAAATATGGATATTCTCTGAAATAAAGTTATTATTATTAATCAATTATTTATACCGATTCTCGCTACTACTGCAACAACAAGTCATAATTATTTAACGTTCTGACTTTTCAGCTTTCAGAATAATTGATTATATTTAATAAAATGTACGCGTAACTTTCAATATTTATTGCCTCGTTTCGCAAAATTAAATTTTCATAAAATTAATCTGAACTTTGTATCAACTTTGAAAAGTCATGCGAAGTTCGAAGTTACTGATACACGTAGGTACACAGGATACAGGGTGAAATTGAAAACATGCGACAAATCGAAATGGGAGATTGTACTCATCATTATGAACAACTTTTACCATGGGACCAAACCTGAAATTGAAAAAAAAATCAGCTGTTCCCTACATTTTGACGAGTTATGCGAACATAAATGTTTTATCTCATAGTAAAAGTTGTTCACAATGATGAGTACAATCTCTCATTTCGATTTGTCGCATGTTTTCAATCTCAACCTGTATATATTTACATAATATGTATATACTAGCTTCTGCCACCGACTTTCTAAAAAAAAAATATTAGTCCCCCGACACACCCCATCGTATCGCCTGCCCGCGCTATTACTTCGTCTTCGCTTAGCGTTATTTCTGTCGGTTCTTAAGGGTCTTAGCGTGATGATAAATAGCCTTCCTCGTCGAGCTCGGGTTATCTAATGCAAAAAGATTTTTTTAATCCGAGTGTTGGTTCCAGAGATTAGCGCTTTCAAACAAACAAACTCTTCAGCTTTATTATTAATATAGATTGTAGTATTAGTACCTTAACATTTTTTGCAACTCTTTCGTTTCAAATTTCTAAATTAAACAGTCTTAGGACCTTATCGTGTCAGTTGAGTTTTAGTATATTCGACAGAGTAGAAATATTCTATATCTTAATGATTAATTTTATTCTAATTCTCAATGTAAAATTTACTACTACAGCTATAAAGAATTTTCCACTTTAAACGTCAAAAACCATCTGTTTTTGACGTTTAAAGTGGAAAATTATTTCACGTGAATAATATGATTTCATTTAATTTGAACATGATCAATCAATCTAATTTATTTCAATGATTTAAAATAATTCAGAATCAATTTAAAAACGATTATATCTCTATGTATTATGTAAAAAGAAGATTCTCAAAAAAAAAAAAAACAATTATATAAGGTACTCTTTGTGAATTTAATTTTACAGATTCGGCCATGATTACATGGGTGGTAAACGGTTAGTTTTTCTCAACAGTGTACACCTTGGCTTTCCGGTGCACTAATCTTCGTTCGCGGCCGCGGTCGTGGGAAAAAAAAATAGAAATAAAATCATGCCACGCACCGCTGACGATGAGTGCGTGCCAAATACAGGGCTACCATTAGCCACATAATGTATTTACAAATTGTTGAAAGATGTATGAACTTTTTGTTTGAGTAGTATTTAATTAAAAGCGTTGAGTAATTTTGAAGTGAGAGATTAGAAACACAATGTTGAAAACAATTTGATAGAATCTAAATTACTGAATTACCTACCAATTACATCGTGGCCAGTTTCAACTCCTATGTCAAATACTCTTCTGGTATTTTGCATCTGTTTAGCTCATTAATTTGGCAAACATCCCAACTAGCTAAAATCTATCACTATTATTACTAATCCGCTCTTTTGTATACTTAACGATTCACCATCTGATCTATAACGTGTCAAATGTCAATATCACATTACTGACATTATCATTTAAATTTTGTTATGTTGCCAACCCTGCCGTGGCGATGAATGGACACCGTGACATTGTGCGGTTCACGTGCGTGTGACGTCATCAATGATTTTCTTTAGCAGTTGTACGATTCGATCATAACAATAGCCTAATAGTAGCATGCTTTGCAAAAAAATACGGCGTGAGTTCGAATCAAAGTAACTGCTTGTTGTAAAAACTTTCATGCACGGTATGAATGTTTTTATATCAATTTTACCTAAAATGATTACCATTAATGTGGTTTACAATTCCCACATATGTAATACCTCTGTAGGTACCTAACACAAGAGCCATAGCTGTTATTAAACCACAACATTCCACAAACAATGCAACTTGCTTCTATGAATAAACAGCAAACCTCAGAGCTATCGGAAACAATTCCCAGCCAAGTAGTTAAACAGTCCCCTCAAGGCTGAGGTGGCCTACTCCTCCACAACCCGACTTCCCTCTAAACTAGCTTCTAGACTATAATCCCCCCCGGCCTCCTCTCTCCCCAACAAAGACAAGAAACACTTTTTCATAACGCACTTTGCATACTTAAAGCCTCAGTACTAATTAGAGCCGACCTTAGTTTGACCTCTAAGCAATGAAGGTCTTATGTTTCATACATTATATGCTTTATTGTGATCACATACAGTCCATAATTAATTACTACTATTGTATAACTTCCATGGCCTTGTGACGTACGGATGTGTCGTCCCAAGAACAGTGTTTTAGAATTTTTATAGGCTGTACGGATGAATTGTATTCTTCGGTATAAAATTCCGTGTTGACCTCGTCAATGTCAGGGCCACTACTCATTGTGTGGTCAAGCGAAGTGGAGCTTGTCGTTACTGCTGTTTTGTCATTGATGCTCTTGTTTGTATAGTGCTATCAATCTATCATCAGTAATTGTGGATATAACATAACATTACATTATGTGAATAATGTAATGTAATCATATTTTGGAGGTTGAATGGTACCTATTCGTAAATAAAGCATTCGCTTTTTCAGTTTCGTGTAAATTCAAATAAAACACTCTATTTAACTGGGACTTGAATAAATGCAGAGATTTGTGTTTATCATTAAAATGAGCTTCTAAACTTCAGTTTTCAGGCTGCAACGTTTTTAAACACATTCAAAGCCTTTGAATAGGGCTGTCTCAAACAAATGAATAGGGGTTTTCATCCAAAAGCGTGTTATCTCACTAATCTAGTTAATCACGGCCCTATTTTCGCCAACTCATTAGAAGGGATAAAAGTTTTGTGAGGCTTCTCACAGTTCATGTAAGTAAGTAGGTCGTTATTAGTCTGTATTTAGGTAATTGCTTTTAGGTTACCGAAGTTTTTTGGCTTACTTTGTGCGATCGGAATCTTTATTCTATTTCCGCGGCAACCTTGGAGAACTTGTGAGTTTGTTTTAGTTAGATTTTAATGGCTTTACTTAATTAGGAAGTAATTACGGAAATGACTTCTTTTTATTTGTTGGTAGTTTTGAATTAAATTACGCTTCAAAGTTAATGGAGTAAGACAACAATAAAAACAGACGGAATCTAAATAATAATGAGAAGTTTTTTTTTTTTTTTATGTACTTAGATTGGTATACCAAGAGGGGCTTGTGGCTAAGTAATAACAGCCGCAGGGGTCGATCGATCAGGTCAAGCTACGCTTGCCGCGGTTGGTCCGTGGATGGGTGACCATCTTCACACACCAAGAACCCTCCGTGCCTCGGAAAGCACGGTAAGCCGTTGGTCCCGGCTGTCATTCGTGGATCTTTGACAATCGTTACGGGTCGTCAGTACCCCGAAAGTCTGACTACCAGTCTTACCAAGGGGTATCGTATTACCCAGCAACTGGGTTGTGGAGGTTAGATAGGTAGTCGCTCCATGTAAAATACTGGTCTTCAGCTGCATCCGGTTAGACTGGAAGCTGACCCCAACATAGTTGGGAAAAGGCTAGGCAGATGATGACGTAGATTGGTATACCTACTGTATCATTGTGTATTTGCGTTGTACCTATATTAGTGTAATGCCAAGCAAGATACAAATCGCTATTGACGTGCTACACCTAATCCGGCCATCAGTTGGATGGGTGGTTGTTAATGCCTAATCCTCTTCATGCTCCAGGAAGCAAATTAAGCCATAAGCGTCATTTCCGGCTTACTGCAGTAGATTGAACCATGTATCCTTCCTCTACCTTTTTGGGATAAGCAGGGTTCTAGCCCTATCTACTTTAATTAATCAGCTATCCCTAAAATGCGGGTTGTAAAGGGGTGAAAGGTTTAAATCGGATTTAATTATGAAATCCTTTGTTACCCCATTTCTAAAGAATAGACCACCCATTTTCATACCGTGGGTTTATTTCTTGTGCTGGAAACGAGAACTATATCATCACTGATATTTGTCCCAAAACAGGCCATTGTATGTGGTTTCTATTATATCCAATATATATATAACCTTGAAAGACTATGAATTTTTAACCTTAAACATTAACCACACGTTTTTAGACCCATCACTATAAACAACCATATATATATCATACGACCAATCCATTGATCCTCCATCCATCAGTAACTTGTAATTTCACAAAAAGACATAAAAGTTGTCGTTTACTGAAGGATGTTTCGTATCAACAGGTCTTTTGTTGTCAACAACAACAACAACACAGATACGAGCAACATTATTGTGAAGATCAAAACCTTATTGTGCTCTCAGCGCATCCTTAGCTATGACATCAATTTGTTTCTATGTAAAATATGTTCCCATTCATTAGGCTAAAACACAGTTTTGAGATAACAAACATCGTCGAACAGAGCAAGGTATCTCCACTGCGGTAAAAAACTGCACAAGCGTATATACGCTTGTGCAGTTTTTTACCGCAGTGGAGATGGCATATTACTTATCAAGCATATGCTTGATAAGTAATATGCCATCATCATTAATAACACCCTGGACACTGGCCCCAGTCCTTACTATTAGGGCAAACGTTTGTGATGGGATACTTAATAAAATAGGGCTTCTATAAACCCCGGCTGTTCAGTGTGATATCTTTATTTAGCCACATATTATTACCATACAACAAACAAAAAAACTTTTTTAATGTTTAATGCTCCAAATAAAGCAATCATACCGTAACTCACATTTAACATTAACATATTCACTGAACTATAATAGAGTAATTCACATAAATGTTCTGTGTTCTTACTCCGTGTTTATAATTTAAATTTCTCCGACATTTCGAGGCCTTCCAGCTTGTGGTCACGGGAGGGTTGACCTACAAGTATGTGGGCATAAACTGGAAAGGCCGAAGGATCGGATAATTTTAAATAACCCTAAAGTTTCGTGTATATACGTCGCCAGCTGTGTTTGTCCTTGTGTCCTCTGTTTAGGGAGGTTCACGTATTTATTTTATTAGCTAGGCAGGTAGGTGTCTGTAGGGTGCGAGTGTGTTGGTAGGTACACGATATAAAACGTCATCCGTAGTCCATACTAGGTGTTTTTATCACAGTTAATTTTCAACTCGATAACTGCAACTACAGTTACAACAGCTAGCATGCGAGGTAGAAGTCATAACAGGCAAATTGCGATACTATTCCAAAATGACAAAACCACCCGTAATACCTCATAAAAATACAAACGATTTCTATCATTATCTGTCTAGCCTTTTCCCAGCTATGTTGGGGTCGGCTTTTAGAGTAACCGGACGCAGCTGAATACCAGTATTTTGCATGGAGCGACTCCACAACCCAGTCACTGGGTAATACGATACCCCTAGGTAAGACTGGTTATCAGACTTTCGGGCTTCTGACTACCCGTAACGACTGTCAAAGATCTACGAATGACAGCCGGGACCAACGGCTTAACGTGCTTTCCGAGGCCCGGAGGGGTCTCGGTATGTAAAGATGGTCACCCATCCACAGCCCGACCGCGGCAAGCGTAGCTTAACCTGATCGATCGACCTGTGTGGCTGTTATTATTTAGCCTCGGGCCCCTCTATACATACGATTTCTATAAAAACACGTATTTCCTTCAGACCTTACTAGGTCATCTCAGAAATCGCTATATCATACTATTGATCGCGTAAATCGCGTCACCCCCTCAACGAATAAATAAGCCCAATAACCCACATACTGATATACCCAGATTTGGAACGAGGAAATAGTTGGAAAACCCACTAACCCTCGCATCTTCATCAATCAAGTTTTTCTTTCCATCCCCCGGGTGTATGTGGAATAGATGGATAGCATTAATCATTATAGATGGACGAGCCACGGAGTTACGACGCTTTATCCCAAAAGATATCATACACCGTCATATGTATCCATGTTGTACGACAATATGTCAAAACCGGAATGTTCCATTTTCGTGGATTTCGGTTGTCTAATGAATATAACATTAGATGCGGGATTTTGGGTCGCGAGTTCGTGGAAATATTTTTTTTCGAAATCTCTACGGTTTTTTTTAGGATTATTTAAACTAGGCATTCCATATAAATATTAACGCCTATTGTTGTGTTTATTTTATATGTCAGTGCGAGAAGCTCAAACAATAATAATCGCCAAAATACGTCATACATACATCGCAGAATTACTTCTAAAATACGTTACGTTACGTAATTAGGTAACCGTTGTATAACTTCAAAATTACGGTCCATTTACAGAAAAGGTATTATAAAATCTGGTCAAACTATCGCAAATGCAGGATGTTTAAAATTCAACCTACATCCAACATACGCTTCTTGCATATTAAAGGCTCATAAAATCTCGAACAACCTGGGACAAGTAGGTGCCTATAATATCTGTGAGATGATCTCGGTACATGACCTTCTGGAAAGTCGTATCTTTGTAATGTTACCTACTTTCCAGTATGGAAATATTTGGGTATGAATAAGCTGTGATTAAAATTATTTTTCCGTTGTGATAAAGCAAATCACTGTTGTTCGTTTTTTTTGCCTGTATATTTTTTGTTTGCCTGTACTGTCCCACGGCTGGGCAAAGCCTCCCCCAAATTCTTCTAGTGTTAAAAACATCAAATCTAAATGATAGCAAATCGTAACTGTTGTAGGTATTCCTTCTATTATCAACATATACAGCTCGACTTCACCCACATTTGCTAGGTCTTTCTGTTAATGTGCCAATCACATACAATTCGGCAGGCCTGTTGGTCTAGTGGTCAGTGGCCCTGAGTACTATACGCAAGGTCGTGGGTTCGATTCCCACCCTGGACAAATGTTTGTGTGATGAGCACGATCATTTGTTCTTTGTCTGGGTGTAATTTATCTATAATATGTATGTATTTATAATTATATATGTATGTTTATCAGTTGTCTAGTACTCATAGCACAAGCTCCGCTTAGTTTGGGACTAGATGGCGTTGTGTGAAAGTTGTGGAATATTATTATTATTATTAATTTCTTCAGTACATATTATGAATCAAAGTCGCATTTCGTGTCGTTGTTGTTTGTTGTTCTAAACTTCGCAAAGAATTTTGATTTAGTTTTCACCATCATTTAGAGATTATTTTTTTCGAAAGGCTTATGTGTATTCTTATTAAACTTGCATACATATTATAATAAAGAAATCTGTGTGTTTTGTCAAGTCGTACAAATCGGGCGAAGTAGGGGCGGGTCGCCAGTGATTAAACTAAAGTTCGAGTGTCAGAAACAAACATAAATCTCACTGAGAACGAAGTTATTAATCCGTTAAACCCACGCTGGCAGTTAATTAAACAATTTCAAATTAATATCATAAGCAATAAATGTTTAAATGTCATCGATGGCTTAATTAATTGGAGCCAAGTCTAAATTGACAGAAAAGGACAGTCATCATTAATAGTTAGCCCAGATTAAAGTTATATATTTTAGACTGCGGTGACTTCTAGACAGGTATTTACTGAAGCGCAATTTACTGTTTGATATTCGTAATCGAATATTATACTGAAAGCATCAAGTCTGAAGTAGGTATCAAATACGAAACTTGAAGAATTAAATCATTATGTACGGGCATTTTGAGAACACGAATTAATGACGTCATGCCCTTATTTCGAACTGAAATTCTAGGTTGTATAGAACCAAAAAATTCGCGTGTAGCTAATAAAGATAGACTATTGACCGATCAGTAGTGCCTAGTGGTAACGGGCTTGATTTACGAGTTCTAGTTCGAAGGTTCAAACCCTGAAAGGCGCTTTATTTTGTGTAAATTATGCCATCACCACTGCCCTCAAAATGGTGAAAGAAAACATCGTGCGGAAACCTGTCCTAGAACCAAAAATTTGAAGACATGTGAAATCTACCAACCCGCACTGGGCCCGCGTGGTGGATTACGTCCGACTCCCTCTCACAGAGAGAGGGCCTGTGTCCCAGTAGTGGGAACATTATAATAATAATAATAATAATAATAAAACTTTATTTCGGACTACAGTATCCATAGTTTTGTTAGTAATTTAGTGTTAGTAACAATGATGATGCTTAGGTATTAGATTAGTATTGTTAGTATCTTAATAATAATAATAAATAAACATTTCACTCTCAAACAAATTATAGCCTGATTATGCTACTTACCGAGCTATTTTAGTTCGACTTAAAACTACAGCAAAACAGAAAGGTTACAATCGATCCCTTAATACCACGATGAGGTTTAACTGGTAAATCAATAACTTAAGCACAGCCATTAACGGTAATCACCATAATCCAGCCACTCCCGCAAACTGGGTGGTTGAGAAATTTTCCCAAACATGTTCTGGAGTTTTGAAATAAATTACATACATAACCCAGGGAATATTACGCAGGAATTTGCTCATTTAAAAACGTCGTGTAGGTACATTGTATTATGCCGGAGGTGCTTCGAAGTTGTGGAAAATATTTGTTTTTGTAGGTACTTCCACAACATGTTTGATGTTACAAAACTAGTCCCTAAAGTAGATATTCAGATAAGATACAAACAATGTAGGGCTACAATCTCGTTTATCTCAGAAAAGTTCGTCGCACCTGAAAAATCCTGTTTTTTCGCCGTACACAGTGCTAGAAAAACGTCGTAACTTATACTTACGACTATTTTCACCGACCCAAATATAAAAGAACTGCCGGTCGATTCTTTTTTTTTTTTTTAATTTATTATAAGGACTTTTACACATTGTGCATACCAGTCCCATTATACCCTAACCACATCGGACTGCCAGTTGCTTATACTAAAATTATAAATAAGTATAACAATTTACTTCAATGCCATTAATTCAAACAGACACTTTGCTACCTTAGAATTGGGTTGACTAAGAATCACGTTGAATGTGCCAACATTCAGTCTGTTTAACATTCGGTCGATTCTGTAAAAATCTCACCGTGAAATCATAAGTGAAGTGAGATTGAAGTCAGTACTGTCAATAGTGTTAATCCCTAATGACAGCTCACTCCACGCTCACTTCACCCAAGTTTTCACGGTGAGATGGTTACAGAATCGCACAGCAGCAGTTTAACTAAAACGAAGTATGTTTACTGAACAATTTGCGTCACATCTGATACAATGCTTACAGCGTAGACAGGGTTGATTTCAATAGGTCTCACGTCATTCCCGTAGCGTTTTCATGGGAAATTAATCCTTTCGCTTCAGAACTTAAGTGTCATTTCCGCGTTAACACGGTGGGGAGTCGACCGAGACCTACTGAAGTTCCTAATGTGAAAAGTTTTGACGTCAGTGCCCCACATTACTATACTTTGACTAAACCATGCTTCGGTTCATCATATCAGTATAGCAGTGTAGTTTGTTTTATTAGTTTTAGTTCAAAAATGAGATCGAAACACGCACATTTATTGGTTGTCTGCCAATAAGCTTTCCTTGATAGAGTTCCTTTGAAAAAACTTTCCTTACGTTACTCTATAAAATTTTCGATCAAGGACAAATGTAAATCACTGAGCTTAACGCAATATCTTTTACCAGTTGGTATTGAAATTGTTCATTTATGTGTGTCGAAAATCCATACTAATACATATTATAAATTTGAAAGTAACTCCTCATCGAAGTGACAAGTGACATCCTGGGAAAGGACATAAGGTACTTTTTGTCCCTGTTGTACATTCCCGTGGGAAATTTTTCGACTTCCACGCGGGCAAACCCGCGGACAGAAGTTAGTTTTAATATACAACGTGTAACGTTAAATGCGCAAAGCCTCAGACACCCCAACTGATTTTTAATTCAATTGACCTATTTCAGAGAGAAAATAAGTCTTTAAAAAATTTTTAAAGGTTTTATGTGCTGTTTTAGTTTTACTGGCCATTGTGATCATTTCTTGCGTCTGCGACGACGCTTTACCGAGGGAGGAATCATCACCGGGCCGCTGCGCCGCGCTGACATTGGCTTGCTTGACCTATTAATAAATAGACACGGCAACGTTTTTAATGAAGATTTTTTGAAAAATGTGACCTATAATAAAAAGCGGTTCAATTAATTCTGCTCGTTATTCTGATAAAACTATTTTCAGGTTTTGCACATTTAACGATACACGTTTTATAGTAGGTATGATCCAAGAATATTATATCAGTAGAGATAGCGTCCATCCTTGAAAACTCTAGATTTCATAACAAAAAAACTTAAGTGTACTAACAGCCACAAAATGATAGTTCACGATGAGTAAACATAAGGATGCTGTCACACCTTGTAAATATATGTAATAATAAAAAAAAACAAGTTGGGGGAAAACATGCGTCATATCTGCGCTAAGCGGCTATCGCTCAGCATAATGCTAAGAACTAAGCAAACCAGCGCTGGGGGTCTGTCTCGCATCCCTCGTTTGCGCTGGTTCGGCAGCGTTGTTTTGTCAAGTCTTAAAAACCTTGTTATAATAAACTTAAAACTACATTGTTGACAATTTTATGTAGGTAGTAGCTTTACTTCCATATTTGATGATTACAGAAGGCATGCAGAATTTACATTACCTAGTTAGGAAACTATAGTAGAAATATTATGTTCTACAGTATGCCCATAATCTTATAGTATGAAGTAACTTCAGCATGTCGATTCTGTAAAAATCTCACTGTGAAAACTTGCGTGGAGTGAGCTGTCAGTGTCATTCCACTGATGCTAGGGATTGACTAAGCATACATTTACAATCATAATCGAGATTTTAATAATATAATATTTTTAAGCGAATTCTATTGATCATTTTATACAATTTCAAAAACTAGTATTTTAGCTGCCAAAACATTACTATTTTGTAGCAAAACAGAAACTTAGTCAGTTTATCAATATTGTTTTTTTTTTTTTTTTTCTTTTTTAAAAACCCAAAAAATACTAATTTTTTGACAGTTAAAATACTAGCTTTGAAATGATATAAACTGATCAATAGAATTAGCATATAAAATATTATTAAAATCTCGATTATGATTTTAAATGTTTTCTTGGTCAATCCCTAGTATCAGGTGGGATGACACTGACAACTCACTCCACGCTCACCTCACCTAAGTTTTTACGGTGAGATAGTTACAGAATCGCACTGCAGGATCTGTACCATTGGACAGTTTACAAGTAGTGTGAACATACTTGTTATGACAAATTGCTGAAACATGATAGTCGTGAAATACACAATTATATTTATAGTGCACACGTGATCAGTTACAGATGATGCTAGTAACTGAAAATATAACGCGCGCAGTCGTGCTGTCGTGTTTTAATTACACTGTAGTACCTACAGATATCGAAATAAATGTTCCAAATGACGGAACACATTCGTGGCTAATTGGTCTAGAGATACTGCAGTATCAATTTATTTCGTGCTAACTCGTATATGTTATATTTAGGGCTGATTTTTCAATCGACAGATAATTTATATCGGTGGAATAAATTTGACGTCTGACAGAAGAACTGTCAAAAATTCAAAATTATTCCTCCAATAAAATTAACTGGAAAAATCAGCCCTGAGTTAAGAAAAAAATTAAAATAAAGAACTGTTTACAACAACCGGTCGATTCTATAAAAATCTTACCGTGAAATCATGAGTGAAGTGAGCACTTAATAGTGTTAATCCCTAGCGAATGACAGCTTACTCCACGTTCACTTCACCCAAGCTTTCACGGTGAGATTGTTACAGAATCGCACGGCAGATGACGCAATGGTCGTGATGGTCTCTCATGCACGAGGTTGTGGATTCCAATCCGAGCAAGTACGAATGTGACTTTTTCAATTAATATGTAGGTACCTATCTTATTTATTTTATTATTTATATACACACAGTAAAAAACATATGGATATGACATAATTATAATACCTACCTACACCTACCTTCTGATTTTACCTTGGATATTACTGATATCGATGAAGGAAAAACATCGTCTGAAATCGTCAACCCGTCTTGAGCAAGCGTGGTGATCAATGCTGGTGCCTTCACGGTGAGAGAGTTTCTTCTTTATCCAGGCTGAAGGTAGTTCCGGTTTCTATACATGTTTTTTAAAGTATTAGAGGCTATCTAGACTCTATACAAATAGAATCTCGTCAGTCCAACAGCAATGTTTTATCTAGCGCCATCAATAACCATCGTGGAGTGGTTTTTCACATCCAAAAATAATGCGTCAGTGATAAATTGATTAATGTTGACAGGCTTATCCCGAAGTTGTCTATTTAAGTCAGTCTGATTATTCAAAAATTCGTGACATTTCAACAGGAACTTTACACAGCAAGCTATTATTTAGTTTAACTGCTGTCTGACGATCAAATCTTGTAATCGAATGTATAAATCGCTTTTCGATCAAAATTAAACTTAGTGAACACATCCCAGTCCTATGATTTTACATTTATCTGGTAGAGATTTAAAATTTATTTGAGATGACTTAATATTTTAGAGATGACTTATTACTGCAGCCGAGATCTTAGACACACGAGACAACTCTTTAGCAGCTTCTGGCATCTTCTAGTACATATCGCTCATCCAATGGAACAACGACGTAATTACGAAAATGTTTTTTTAACAGTTCTTGAGTTTTCTCATGAAATTATTACGAATTATTATTGATTGAAAGTAACATACATAAAAATATTAAACATTAAGGCATAATCATTGGATTAAAAGTTTGAAATTCAAACTTTTAAAACGTTCTCCTGAAAAATAGCTAAAACGTAATTACGTCGTTGTTCATTGGATGAGCGATATGTAAGCTGAAATTTGATAGCAAAACATAACTATGGGTAACTGGCAGCATTTCAATAAAAGCTCATCCTTAAAAATAACTTTTTCATTTAGTTTAATCTACTTTCCATTGAAATTAATCATAAACATCTTTCAAATGACACATTTAAATATAATACCCACTTTTATTTAGGTCAATTTATCAGCCATTCATGTCGACTCCGTGTCAAAACTTTAATAGGGAAACGCCTTGACATGGTTGCTTCGTCTATAGTTTCTGCTACCATTGTCACTTTGAACCGGCAATGTATTGTGTAGGCATAATTTACGTCGCCGTGTCCGCTGTCACAGAGAGAATAGATTTGTATGAGTATGTAAAACAAGGGTGTTTATGTGTGTGTAACAAGATACATTAAATGCTTATTTATGTGGCACTTAAAATAGATTGGTAATAATAAGTCAGTTAATTAAATCCCTTTTCAGTTAAAAGTTATGAATAGAACTATGTTTCAGAACGAATAATTAATAGAATATTATACTCGTTATTATAATTGTACACCATATAAATTAAAGTTATTCATAATAGTAGTAGTAATTAGTATTAATAATAATAATAGTCAGTTAAGAAGTAAGAATCCTCAATGATAGTAAGATTTATGGGCAGAGATGACGTATCTCTGCTTCACCCTACGGAGTAAAGAGGCGCTATGTTATGTACTGTGTGTATGTTATGATAGTGAGTAGGTACTGAAAATTGATATAACGTTGACTTAATACAATTAAATTTTCATAAAAATAAAATAGAAAACAGCCCTCCAGTAATAATTATATGCGCGCTTTTTTACTCTATTTTTGACATCGGCTCCACACATTACTTGCAAAAGGAGCGCTCGGAGTCAAACATTTAAATGCAACCGAATTAATAACAATTTTAACCAGTGAAACATGTTTTTTCCCTTTTTAACCAGTAAAAATTTGACGTAAAGGCTGAAATATGAAGGTTTTTTTTTTATAATTATGAATTGATCAAATGTTCGATGTTCGATTTTTTTTTCTTTTCTTGACCTTTTTGCTGCCAATGAAGTTTTCTTTTGTTCTTTCATGAATAACTGTAACGGCTTTTTCGGCTTATAGGTGTTAAATTTTGGTCTAGTATCTTGAATAAAATATACACCCTGACATTTTGATCGCTTTAATCCTTAAAAGGGGTCATTATACTCATCATTATGAACAACTTTTACTATGGGATCAACCCTGAAATTGTGAAAAAAAATGACTTGATCCATACATTATGTCGAGTTCTGCGAACATAAATGTATGGATCAGCTGTTTTTTTTTTTTTTTGATAATCATCCCCAACGGTGTATATTACGGAATGATGATTATTTTTTTTGTTAGCTGCCAGTAGTGCTCGCAAGCGCTTCTGCTGAACATGAGGTCCTGGGTTCAATTCCGTCATCGGGCAAAGTGTTATTGGGTTTTTCCATCCGAAATTTCTCACTACGAGTAGCAGCCCGGAGTCCCGTAGAATTTGCGCCCGGTTTATGGCAATAAGGTCGCCCCCTATTACAAGGAACTACAACGTAACTGCCAAGATGTGGGCGTTCTATGGCCATAGGGGCAGCTCTGCCTAACCCTTCCGGATGTACAGGCGTAATGTTATGTTATACTATCACCAACCACCCTATGTTATTGTACAAAGATCAATCAAACCTATTTACAGGGTATTCCAATCGATTATTTCATGTTGAACCCACGATAAATCGGCCAGAGAGGTAAAATACTGCGCCCTACAACCTATCATTGAGTTTACATCAATCAATCAATGTCATCGGCTGTAAATATTATAGATCTGTGTCTGTTTCAAATACGTAGGTACAAACCTACCCACTATCTATCTACCTACCTACATAAATATGTACTAAATCTTTGTCTAAAAGTTTCTGATAACGTGTAATCAATCATTCATGTGGTGTATCTTCGTGAAATTTTGCTATTATATAATGTGGATAAATATAATACGAAACGTATTCCGATATGAGGTTTAATTTACCATAAAAAAAGTACTTGTGTATTTCCAGAAATGGTCCAGCATCAGATACAATTGCACTAAATAATCCTAAACTTAAAGCTAAGCTAAAGATGCAAACATTTTTAACCTTATTACATTCACATGAACCTGAAACTCATAACGAGAACACAGGTAGGGCCTTCTTACACACGATACATCCATGACCCACTCATTCCCACTTAAATTGTACCTTGACAATAATCCCAGAATATTCCAGAAGGTTTCAGAGACCAGGAAAGGAGAGTAGGTACCGCTTTATTTCCCTAGAAATAAAGACATAACCGCATTGTAACTTGCATATATGAGACACTAAATTAAATACTTAAATTATGGTAACCTTGAATGAAATCGACGGTTACTACGGTTTCCGCGACCCAAGTGTTTAAAAAACTCTTGAATCAACAAATATACGGGAAAATAATGGGGTTTAAATCAATGGGTATTACCACCTTCTTTCAGGCCGTTCATCTATGTATTATACATTCAGTACAGCTTGTATATTTAACTTTTTATGTAGGTTTATTTATTTATTTATTAAAACTTTATGCACAAGTAAAAAAAAAAATACTGTACAAAGGCGGACTTAATGCCTGAGGCATTTTCTACCAGTCAACCTTAGGGTGATGCAGAGACAAAATATGGCAGGTGTAACATACGGGATAGATAGCTAGGAAATGACTATACAATACAAGAATTAATAAAAATATATAGATAGATACATATAAACAACATACATAATAAATGATTCTATTTCTGTAAGTACTTGTCAATAATATTTTTAAAACTAGATGAGGTCGGTGTTTCCTTTCCGACTACTCTGACAAAAAAGGCCAAAACACTAGGAGGTCATGGTCTCTTTTAAAGTCCAGACATATTCTTGGTCAGATCTTTTGAGGAAAGCACTACACAGATTTGAATGGACCTGTCCAATCAATTCGTTTCAATAAACACCGCCTTATTTGTGTATGTCCACAGTATAAGTACGGGATTGGGCCTTGACAGAACATTCCCAGGAATGTACCTTGACAGAACATACGCAGGACTGGACCTTGACGGAACATTCCAGAAGGTTCCAGACACCAGGAAACGTCACTAATAAAGACATAAGTGCATTGTTACCTGCATGTATGAGACAACGCGTATATTATAGTCACCTTGAATGGAATCGTCTCTGTTGCTAGTACTACGGCTCTCACGTGAGCGTTAACGATCTGTTTCCGTTTACCAACGACAAACGTGCGTTTTGTTTAGTTGTATGCGTTGACTGACAATTGTTTTTATGTTGCTGATGTTAGAACTATAATTGGTGACCATTAGTGCTACAAATCTTGTTGATTTCTTCTATTCCTGATTAAAAATACCTACGGAGCGATGGAGAGAGGATTTGGGGTTGGGAATTCTGTGCGCTGAAAGTTTTATCCTATATTTGTGCCAACACATATCAGTAGCAATGGTCTGCATACGTTAACGTTCTGGAGTGGTGACCGCGTACCGAAAGACGTAGCGTTGGAAGGGCTCCCACAAGGTGGACCGACAACCTTGTGAAGGCTGCAGGAAGCCGTTGGATGGTCGAAGTGGAGGTGCTTGAGGGAGGCCTATGTCGAGCAGTGGACGTCTTTGGGCTGAAATTATGATGATGATACGTTAACGTTACCCATTTGGAAAAACAATAACCAAAAATATTCATTTAAGCACCTAAAGTTATAATTAACTAAAAACCAATTCAAGTTTTTACCAAAATTATATTCAGAAAATTATTTTAGTCTATATCCAACCAAAAATAATAAAAGTAAGTGGGTTTTATTAAAACCTTTATAAACGTCTGGTACCTAGTAGTACATCGTTTTATCTCAATATTATAATTTACTGATAAATATTTAAACTGAATGACTCAGTTTATTATCTTAGTATCTTTGAACTAAAAACGTAAATAAACGGTGCTTAGGAGGCTATATTACGAAATACACTAAAAATAAAGTATGTAAGCAGATCTACTAGTCACACTCGTAATTTGGGATTGAGTCCGAGACTGCTTTTTAGTCTAGTTCGGTGGGGTAATTGCGTAACACACTATCAGTAGCAAAAGGTTTAATTTTCGACAGTTTAACAACATTCATTCCGTTATTTACGTTGTTGAGCTGACACATTTTTCGAAAATATCAAACCACAACGCGGTTTCACCCGCATAAGTATCGATCCCGTGGGAATGTCTGGATAAAAAGTATATTATGTGCTAATCCTGGTTATAAACTATATGTGTGCCACATTGTATCCAAATCCGTCCAGCCGTTTGTGCGTGAAGAAGTAACAGAGCTACAAACACACTCACAAACTTTCGCCTTTATAATTATAATAATACTTACCTAATGTTGGATTAGCAATATCCTTTAAAATAATTCAGTTTGAGATTGTTAGTGTATTACGCAATTAGGGTGCGACTCAATCTCTGGATCGGGCAAAAAGGGTGTATGCAGTAGAAAATAATAATTCTCAGTGATCACCCTTTTTTTTTTTGGGTGGGAAATTATCAAATAACTTCTCCCGCTCTGGGCGGAGCGGGATGGTGTGTCAGACTTTTACTGACTAAAACCCACCCGTGTTCCTTCAGTTGCCTGTGCCAAGGGCCACGGTAACTCTTTCGAACAATCCGCGACCCTGGCAGGCATCGGCCCCAGCGGACCCCGTCAGTTACTGCTGACATCTCTTTGAGGCGCGCGTGGAACACAACGCGCCGTCGACCCGGGCCTGGTCCTTATCGGACGACGAACTGCCCATTGCTCGCCGTCCGCAAGCCCGCGCCTACGGTGGCTGGGATCAGTGACAGCCCTTAGTCTCTATTAGTGCTAACTGCTTGATTATTCAACTCGCAATTTTCGTACTACATCATCTGCCTAGCCTTTTCCCAGATATGTTGTGGTTGGCTTCCAGTCTAACCGGATGCATCTGAATACCAGTATTTTACATGGAGCGACTGTCTATCTGACCTCCACAACCCAGTTACTGGGAATACGATACCCCTTGGTAAGACTGGTTGTCAGACCTTGGGGCTTCTGACTGCCTGTAACGACTGTCAAAGATCTACGAATGACAGCCGGGAACGACGGCTTAACGTGCTTTCTTTTTGCTCCAATTTACGTACTACATTGGCGTTATAACTAGCGAGTGGTGGGTCCTCTAATTTAGGTACATCTCTACCCTCCTAAAGTTAGAAAGGCGTGATGTTATGGATTTGTAAATATTCAAGCCAATATTTACGTGACGTACCTACCTACTGGCACGAAAATTTACAAGACTTTTAATGTGTGTTCATTTTATCATTAAGATGACCATGAAAAGCCATGTTACATAATATTGGCATAGATAAATACGTTACATAAAAACAGATGAAAGATTATAGAGACAGCTCTCACGCGATCCATCTGCCGTAATGACACATGCCATTATCGTATTTACGTAAATATAATAACGCATATAATGGCAAACGTGATGTTGATAAGTTAGGGATAGAAAAGGAGTTATTAAGGAATATTAAACAATTTGATATTAGGTATTTTCAATATTGTGTTATTAATAGTTAACATCTCAGGGACTATTAACAATTTTATTAGCTAATTTAAGGTTTCAACTCCTTGAAAAGCTCTCAATGGTTTATTTACTTCTGCAGAGAAGATTTTTTCTTTGATCTTTTGATATCTGTTGTAGGGATAAAAAACTAAAAAGCTAAAAAGTTTGAGTAATTCCACCTCATTGGAATCATAAAATTGCTGATAACCGCTTTTGATAAACCTCTTTGCCATATTAGAATATCACAAGCAAGCAGAATTTTTGATTTATTTCTTAATTAATTTGGAACAAAATAATCTATGAATAACTTTATTGGAAGCAACATCTCAAAAAGGATTAGTTAAATACTAGAAAACTTTCAGAAAAATATTCAGTCTATTTTAATCACCAAAACTCAATTAAAATAACAAATTCAAAACACAAACAAATAAATTAACGTTGAGTGAAACTTGGGCAGAATAATAATAAATCTAATACAAGACTAAGCCTTGATATGAAAATTCCTTCGTGACGTAGACTTTTGGCGTCACAACGTTTGGGTAACTATGTACGTAGTTAGGGATACACCTCACCCGTCAGCTTTAGATTAAGCGAAGCACATATATGGCTCCATTCTAGCAACTAGATATCATTTGCAAGCTCAGCGGTCTGTGCCCACCGGATTAGCTATTTTTATTTATAATAAAACTCGCCTCCAAATCAGCAATACGTATTTTCATTTTTATCCTCAGTAAAAATCCTGAGTAGTTAATTTTACTATTAGAAAGGTTTCTCACGCTCCGAAACCAAAAGTACGTGTTTAATATATCTTTATGTAGACCTTGTATATATTTGACGTCACGACAATCCCGCCTTCTTATCTTGTGACAATTTTATATTAGTCATTTGCGTGAACTGTGTCACGATAATTTGTGATGTATTATTCTGTAAATGTTATTTATTTTTGAAAGAATATAATATGGCTAAGTTACCGTTATCTCTGTAACTATTATTGGTGTAGTGGGTAGAGGAGGATAGGCAGGCAGTTTATCATTTGGTTTTTACCACATCTATTTATTATTATTACACACAACATACCACATGATTACCTACTCACAAAACCGTGAGAAAAGCGTTGTGTTTTTGGCAATATATTTTCAACATTTGTCTGCATAGTTTTCTACGTTAAACTGTCACTTTGCTTCAAACTGAAGACACTTGAAGAAAATCTTGTTTTAGGTGTTATCAAAGTTTAAGGACTTCAAACGAAATCCCGAAACAGGTTTGTATCAACTTTTTTTAGGTCATAGATTAGGTTTTATTGCTCCCTTAGGGAAGGACCTATGTCTGAGAATGAATAAGCTCTCTAGTTATGTCGGTTAGTCAAGAGGTGGTCTTTCTTTAGGAGTCCCGAAATACGTTGTATAAAAATATCGAGTTTTTTGTACTAAAAGGAGTTACTTCAGAACTTCGTTGACTTCGGAGCTTTTTTTTTATTTTTTATTTATTTTATTATTTATGTACACACAGTAAAAAACATATGGATATGACATAGTAATAATTTGAGTACAAAGGTACTGCTTATTTCTTAAGAAATTTCTTCCAGCAGACCTGCGAAAGGAGAAGTAAAAAAGAAATGTAGACAATAGTGTGTGAGAACATGAAGAGAAAATATGAATGTGTGAATTCTAAAAGTAACATATAAAATATACCTACACATATAATGCTAAAATTAACATAAGTATACTTAAATAAATACATAATGCTAAAATATACATACACATATATTTATTTATATATATAACTATATATATATATAGAAATACTCACAGTATAGAGGAAAGATAATGCTCTTTTAATCGACATTTAAATACCGAAATAGTTTTTAAATCACGAATGCTAGGCGGAAGTGAGTTCCACAATCTTACAGCATGGACAGAGAAGGAATAAGAATAGTAGCTTGTTTTATGAGGGTGGGATTTAACCTTCAAGCGGGCGCGCGGTCATTTGTAACGGCAGCGGTCGCGCGTAACCTAAAAGACCTGTAGGATATTTCAGGGATTTAAAACACTAATTATTTAATATTTTTTGTATTTATCACATTATCATTATGTTAGGACATAAACAAAATTATAAAATCAAAATAATATTCTAATTTTCTTTGGATTTTTAAGCAATTTGGCATCATAAATGTATCGAGAATCGATCGAATCGCGGTCGATTCGACGCCGCGCGACTGCTTGAAGGTTAAGGAGGGATCTTCGGTGTGATCTACACGGTGCTTTATTATATTTCAGTATGAGAATCTTTTTTGCTGCCTAGGTCTCGTTACTTAGACTGCCAATAATAATTGAGGCTTGTTATTGGAGAGGGATCACGCTTATTGCAGCATCGTTTGTACTTGCTGTAAAAAGTTGAAAATACATGATACGAGTATCGAGTCATGAATAATCTATGGGTAGTCTAGTTACTGTTGTAGTAGGTGCCTAGTTGTACCTAGTTGTAGGTGCTCATGTACAAACGCCAGCACATCAAGCTACTACAATCTGTCAAATTTCTTTAATAGATTTTTAACTATATCGCTAAACCATAAGGTTTAAAGTTGATTGGGAAAATTTGACAGTTTTGGGTAGCTTGATGTGCTAGCGTCTGTATCTAGCTAGTTTCGGAGGTATGAGAAGTTTGTATAAGTACCTATATTTCTTAGCTACAGTCTGGCTGTCGAGAGAATGCGTTCCTGACACCTCTCAGTGCGAGAGTTCCAATAGCTAATAAAGATCAAATTCGCAAAACACGTATTCGTTTGTATGAAACTGACAGGTGTCACTTAAAAATAATCCGGTAACTGTCAAAATATATCTGGTGTAATGTTGATGTTTCTACTACTAGGTGTGATTTCAATATGAAACATACCTATTTTGTTACCATTACCTGAATTCCAATTACATTAGATAATTAAAACATCTGAAACCACGTTTTCCTTATGAAAATTTAATAAGAAATTTTAAACCTATCCAAACATTAATTACATACTCACAGCATAATACTCGTAATTAATTATATTTTACATACACGTGTTTGAGCACGAATGTGAGAATACATAAACGGCTGAACATTAACTTTCAAGGCCTCCCTCCACGTGGTAAATTTATTGATGCCCAAGTAATCACTCTCGAGCAACTTCTAAGAAAAGCTTTCATTTTTATAAACAAAGCCCATTTAGGTATCTCCTAAAAGTAGACATTATTTATAATTTTTAATTAACACGAGATCTATTTTACCGAGAAATTTCGGGGATTTCTTGGACTTTTTCGGGATCCTGTTAAAATCCCGGATCCCGGGAATTAAAAAGGTCTCTGAATTGATTATCCTTAATGAACATACCTACACCAACTGCTAATTTCCATCGTGAATTAATTTTAATTATGAAAGTAATTTTCTGATAAAAAAGCTTCATTGTATTTTCTGAACGACCTTCGTGAAACAAAAGAAATGATTTCATATTTTAATCTCAACAAGACTTTTATAATTAAATATACATTTTACCGGACCATATTTATTTAATTAGCAACTGTTTTTGATATCGCTACGGCATTTTTAATTGCAGTCTTTGGTTTATTTGTAAACTATACTCTAGCTGCCTCATCAATATACGTGATACCTTTTAGAATATTTTATGTTACCTTATTTGTATACGACAGAATGGAACAGCTAGGAAGAACATAGGACCTTAGGTACCTGTGATATAATAGACATCTTATCAAAACCCTGCTCTCAATTAAAAAATACTTTTTTTTACAACAGCCTTTACGAAAAACTATTGTACTTAATTAGCAAACACGTCACGAAGTCACCCTAATTAGTTAAACGGGTGATACGGGCTCAGTATCAGTAACAGACGTACTTTAAACAAGATAATCCACATAACTATCACCATTTATCCCGAAATTTTTGATAGTCTGTACCTAACCTAAAAATTTGCATGGTTTCTAGTCACTGATAGTGAGCCAGCGTCATGTTACTGATAACGAATCGTTTCCCGTACCCACGCTGCAAGTTATGACGACATTCGGTAATAACATACGTTTTGAAGATTACTGTTAACGTATTTAGTTGTTTTTATTTTTTATAAGCTTATGACAAAATGAGGGGGTAGCAATCTTGATGAGGTAACGTAAATATATGTTTTTGGTTTCATAAATTAATCGCATACACAAAATGGTTCATCTAATTTTATAAAAGCGACACATTTTGCGATGTATCTAACTGTATCTTTCTAACAGATTTATAAGACAGGCTAGACAAACAGTCTACCAATTGAAAACACTTACCAATCTTAAATAGATTTAAAACATTGGAGCCTGTAGAAAATTAGCATTGGTAATACATTAATCGAACTACTACAGTATAAAATAGATGTACGTACTGAGTACCTACCTATTAGTATTCACCACCGCACTGCAGTCATTGAACTCAAACTAGGTAGTATCTGTATACTTATATACCTTTATTATTTATATAAAGGTAAGTGTATAAAGATCAGACGAACGCCGGAAAGTAATCATGAAGGCTCGAAATATGAACTCCGTTCGGAGATAAGGACCACAAATATATCATCCTTTGTTATAACAATGTAAATAAACGTATAAGAACAAGTCAGCGGAAAATTATTATAGATATTGTTATACAAAATGAAACTGAATAGGTGCGACAAATATCTAATTCAACGTGTTATAAAATAAATTTGAAGCATGTTACTAAGGAAAGGGATGCAAATACGTGCGCGTAGGCGAGTGATCAGCAGGCTAATTGCATAACACACTATCAGTAGCAATGGGTTTCATTTTGACAGTTCAACAACATTCATTGCGTTATTTGCGTTGCTAAGCAGACACATTTTTCGTAAATATTGAGCAATGGATTAGAAATATTCTTCAAAATGATTTAAATTGAGAGTAATAGTGTGTTACGCAATTAGTTTGCTGGCAACGTCGTCGCGTGCCCTTTTTTCGTAGGAACGGTCAAAATTAGGTAAAAACCACTAGTTCAACGCGTTGCCAACTTGTTTCATGTTGTGAACTCAGCGATGAATGGATTGCTTATCGCGCGCTAAAATTGATACTATAATTTTATTTACATATTACCTAGTTCTCATAAAAAAAAATCTGGAACGACGATAATTCGTGTCTTGAAGGCAATAGCTTAATTTGCACTATCTAAGGCGATAATTACACTTTTTTTTGTTGTTTAAGAATTTCGATTTGGTAAATGATAATTTATAATGATTATGTAACAGTTACTGCACCTCCTATTTCGATTTGTCACAAGTTTTCAATTTCATTCTGTAGAAGTTTCATTTTACGCCAGTTCGTTACAAAATTGAGGAATAACCTTTATGAAAGGATTGCACTTTAATGTTATGAAAACGATCGTTTTGGTAAATCTTTTACAATATCTACCACAGCTAACTATTTACACTAGGCACTTAAATTAATTGACTTATACGAGTACTAACTAAATATACAAATCACTACATAGTATAAAACAAAGTCGCTTCCCTGTCTGTCTGTCCCTATATATGCTTAGATCTTTAAAACTACGCAACGGATTTTGATGCGGTTTTTTTTAATAGATTGAGTGATTCAAGAGGAAGGTTTATATGTTTAATACATGCATAATATAGTAGAGAAACACTGATAATTTTAGAGGTTTCTAATGTGATGTCGTAAATAAACACATTTTTTTGCGCTTACATTGTAAACGCTGGCTGAACCCTTCGAGATAGATCAAAATAATGTACTACAGTATTGTACATCTTAAAAAGGTCTACAAAAAAGTCCGTGATGGTATATGTCTATCTCTTAGGGATAACCCACAATAACCATTTTTTATACTTAACTTTTTACGAGAAATGATGGCTCTAAAATTATCAGTGTTTCTCTACTGTATTATGCATGTATTATAAATATAAACCTTCCTCTTGAATAACTATCTATTTGAAAAAAACCGCATCAAAATCCGTTGAGCAGTTTTAAAGATCTAAGCATACATAGGGACAGACAGACAGCGGAAAGCGACTGTGTTTTACACTATGTAGTGATCAGCATTGCACCCGTGCGGAGCCGGGGCGTGCCGCTAGTAAATACTAAAACTCAAAGTACTCGTCCGCATCGCTGTCGTCCGAAAACGTGCCCAGAAGACTGGCTATATTGTCACGTTGAATGGAGCTGGTAAAATAATTTAAATCATAATTCGTACGAGTATCAAGATCTCTTATAAAATCATTTAAATCATAAATCTTGATGACGCGTCTAATTTGAAATAAACAATAAACAAAAGCATATTTTAACAAAGCCTCATCTAAATACGCAAAACTGAAATAGAATTAAATTAAAACAAACAATCTAACAGCTATAACCATTTATCACAACGCACAAACGAATTTGAATGTCAACCTTCTTGAATTTAAGTTGAACAAAAGTTTTTCTCCAAAAGCTATTTTCCGAAGGCCGAAAAAACAGACGTCAGTTACACTACAAAGCCTTGAAGGACCGAAAGACCAAATAAAACCAGCAAATCTAGATTGGAGTTAGGATTTTATGAATCACTATTACGCAGCTGAGCCTTTTCAGCGATAAAATCAAAGGCGGGTCTGACAGATAGACAGAAGGAAATATGGGTCGTACTTAAGCATTTTTATGTCCTGAAAACTCTTGTATAAATAGGCAATATGAAGATGGCTTAGGTGTGATTGAGCAAATAAAAATAGAAAGGATACTTGAAAGACGTCAAAAAGATAATAAGTGTCCTTTTCGGAGTAAAATTTTTTTTTATTTATCTAGAAGATTAGTTTTTTTCCTGAAAAAAGGGATTCAAAATACAGTTTTAGCGTCTAGGAAGGAACTCTGTTTAGTTAACAGTAGCTAGATACAATATTTTTATCTGTCGAAGCTACGCGCGCTTTACTTGTGGTAACCAAGCGTGCGCACACGCCCTGAATGGGTGCGTGAAGACGAGTAGCATCAGCACATAATACGCGCACACACACGCTTCCGAATTCACCCGTATCTCGTACGACGACGGTATCGAGAGCTCCAGCACACACATTCACAGCGTGTTTGTATACTTGTTTATCACAAGTAAAGGACACATCGCTTCGCGAGATAAAAATATTGTACTAGAAAACAAAATTTTCTTCCAAGTATAATATTATTTACTCATTCAGACTTCCATAAGACAAGACAAGACAAGGACCTGTTTTAGCCGCTAAAATGATTCAATCATAAAGTTAAAATGAACTCGCAACGCTCCCTCATAAATAATACATAGGTGTCCCACAATCAGCTGTGACTACAAATCAACGATGATTGTCACAGATAAACATCGGCCATGATTGCGACAAACCATTTATTTAACCTTGATTTAATTGCGGTAAAGTCTATTATTGTAATTCAGGATGCGTTGTTGTGATAACATCTTTCGTAATTGAGTTACATCTTACGTGTACCCTTTGGTTTGAAGTTTTCCTGTAAAATGTTCTAAACTGCCTTCCATATATCAACAAACAGTTGGTACAGTTTACGTATTGTTCTGTTTATTGAGTAGGTAAAAGTGTTTCCAATGTCTTGTAATGTTAATAACTTTGCATACCTTGTATTCAATTCATTCAAGTATTTTCTAACCGAACAGACAGCTGTGCTGCTGGGGAGTTTGTTGCGCCACTTCTTCTCCCCAGCGAAAGCACTAGGAAGTGGTGAAGGGCGGGCGTTTTGGGGGACTGGGGGAAAAATCTTGTCTAATAATACATACGTCCTCCTACCGTCAAAACTGGAAGGAGGTCGCGTGGGCTTGCGTAATATGGAGCGAGTAGGTGGGCGGCATTTGGCCAGGAGTGAGATGAAAATAATAATACATAGATATTAAGGATGGCGAAAGTCAATTTCAACAAGAAAGAGAAACTCAATACATTTGGGTACAAAATATCAATATTTGAGTCTCACCTTCAATATTTCAGGGCTAACGTTCACGCAAAGGCTTCTAGCCGTCCTTCGAATTAATAAAACCTCACAAACTTTGATTTCTCCTTGAAATTAACACATTACACAATGCAGGTGGTATGATATAATAATAGTATAAAATTCTTTCGTAAAGTGTTTATCATCCGAAACTCATGTCAAACTCGATTTCAACCAGAATTGTAATCAGCGCGGTTGAATATTCATGAACTAGGTATTCAGGATTTATTCAGCACTTAGATATAACAAGATTCAATGTATGGTAGATAGGTATTTAGGTCTTATGAGGCTTTTAGGGTGAATACTTTTGTATGTGGAAGGTTTAAAATATGTTCTCTGCTTATGCGATAAAACCCTGTATGATGTACAAACGTCAGCACATCAAACTTCTACAATCTGTCAATTTTCTTTAATAGATTTACAACTTTATCGCTAGAGCATTAGATTCAAAGTCGATTGGGAAAATTTGACACTTTCGGGTAGCTTGATATGCTGGCGTCTGTACTAGGTTTTGCCAGTGGGATCGCCCGCGTTGATGTCGGAAAATATCCCACAGGAACTTAATACTGGGATTAAAAGCAATCTATGTATGTGTTAATCCAGGTTATAAACTATCAGTGTGCCAAATTTCATCCGAATCCGTTCAGCCGTTTTCGCGTCAATCCGGAACAGACATACCAGACAAACGGACAAGAATTCTTCGTTATTATTATTTATACAAGTATAGATAAAAACGTGTGAGTTATCGTATATTTGAAAGGTGTTACATTAATTAATGTTTGAATGCACGTCCGAACAAAGTGTGGAATGGAAGTATAATTTAATGAATACTTGATAAACTATCAGGTTATAAGTAATTGGAATTTACTTTCATGCATTTTTCCAATTCTATTACACGTCTCTAAGGACTTAATATTTATTCGTAATTACAATAACAATTAAAATACTCCAATAGTGTTAATTAACCAATTAGTAAGCCATCACTCTATTATTTGACTGACATTTTGCACCATAGATTTGCAATTATAATTGAAGTCTTTCTAAAAAATTAAAAATGTCGTCAGGACCTGAAAGTTTTGAGCATAAATGTGGATGACTGTAAGAGAAGGGGAAGACCAAAGAAACGATGAATAGACTGTGTGAAAGAGGATATTGCTAGAAAGGGGGTGACCATTGAGATGACGTCTAGTATGGAAGAAAAATACATGTTGCGCCGATCCCGATCCGCCGACAAATTGGGATAAAGACAAGAGAGTAAAATGATGATATGTTATGTTGCAATGTATAAAATTAATTCCCTATAACTTTATATTAACATTGAGGGGCTTGTGGCTAAGTAAATAACAGCTGCACGGGTCGATCGATCAGGTTAAGCTACGCTTGCCGCGGTTGGTCCGTGGATGGGTGACCATCTTCAAATACCAAGACCCCTCCGTGCCTCGTAAAGCCGTTGGTCCCGGCTGTCATTCGTGGATCTTTGACAGTCGTTATGGGTCGTCAGTAGCCCGAAAGTCTGACAACCAGTCTTACCAAGGGGTATCGTATTACCCAGTAACTGGGTTGTGGAGGTCAGATAGGCAGTCACTCCATGTAAAATACTGGTATTCAGCTGCATCCGGTTAGACTGGAAGCCGACCGCGATATAGTTGGGAAAAGGCTAGGCAGATGATGACTTTATATTGACATTACCTTCAATTGAAGCCATTCAACTGCGGAATATTAAAAAAAACCTTTGTTACGCTGCGATAAAAAGTAACAATAACAATAATCTTATAATCCAATACAAAACTCGTTTTAGCAAGTCCTAGTAGAGCAAAGATATTGTGTTATTTATTCATTCATTAAAACCTTATGCACAAGTAAAAAACCCCGGCCAATTGCAAGTCGGATTCACGCACGAAGAATTCCGTATAAAATCACGTTTGTCCCCCAGAGCCCCCTTAATTTTTTTTTATTCTGCTTTTTAGTATTTTTTGTTATAGCGGGAACAGAAATACATAATCTGTAAAAATTTCAACTATCTAACTATCACGGTTCATGAGATAAACCCTGATGACAGACGGACGGACGGAAAGCGGAGTCTTAGTAATAGGGTCCTGTTTTACCATTTGGGTACGGAACCCTGACTTAATGCCTGAGGCATTTTCTACCAGTTAAATTATTTATCAATGCTTAGAGCCCCAAATTCTACTAGCTAACTTAAATCAATTAACTGCCTTCTAGTCAACAAAATTGAGGTTACTCTACTATAACTTCAAACATTAAGTCCTAATGTACATACGGCACTCCTAGACAATACATATGTAAATAATAACGGCAACTGAGGGACTAACTACATAATAAACAGCGCAAACACTTTACATGAGTTAGCTCCTTTTATATGTAAAACGTCACACGAATTCGTGTCAAGGGACCCTTATAAACATGATTTCCATTTAAAAGTTTTATGCTCAGAATATTTGCTGAAGATCGATTATGTTTGAAGTGTTTGTCCAATTATACCTCGGCAGGTTCACATAAAAATGAATTTAACTGTATTGTAAAGAAACGATGCACAGTAAAAATAAGGTTATGTAAAACACTAACAGCATTCCACGGTGTTGCCTGCATAAGTATCGATCACGTGAGAGTATCGGGATAAAAATTATCCAGGTTATAAACTAATGTGTACCAAATTTCAGCCGAATCCGTTCAGCCGTTTTTAAGCAAACAAACTTTCACATTTTTAACGGAGAGTTTGTTGCGCCACTTCTTCATCCCTGCTAAAACACTAGGAAGTGGTGAAGGGCGGGCATTTTGGAAGACTATCATAAGTAATTTTGACGTCTAAAAAGTGCTGATTCAGTCTCGTTTGTATTTTTTTTTTGTTTTTAATTACTTTTGACTTTTGATAATATTAGTAGGAGAAACAGGCGTGGCTGCTTTCAGTTTCGGAAAAAAACCTAGGTATAAAATACCGCCTATTCTCAGAGTAATGATATCCAGTTCACTCAAGACCAGAAAAGAAACGGTTTTCTATGTACATTTATTAGCAATAAAAGTATTTATATCAGCGATATGACAATTTAAATCGTTGTTCTTTAATAATAATAATATTCCACAACTTTCACACAACGCCATCTAGTCCCAATCTAAGCAGAGCTTGTGCTATGAGTACTAGACAACTGATAAACATACAAATATATTTCTAAATACATACATATTATAGATAAATTACACCCAGACAAAGAACAAATGATCGTGCTCATCACACAAACATTTGTCCAGTGTGGGAATCGAACCCACGACCTTGCGTATAACCACCACTAGACCAACAGGCCACTGACCACTAGACCAACAGGCCTGGCAATATATCATTACTATGGAGATAATCGAAGGATACAGTAAACACGGCGACAGATCAAACTACACATTTACAGTTTTAGCTGAACTCGCATTGTATGAATTTTTCGCACAATCAGAATTCAGCTTATACTGGTTATTATAGCTTGATGTGTAGCCTTACGAAACTACCCGTATCGTGAAATAAATTCTATTGACGTATTTACAATCTCACAGTATATTATGGGCTATTTTCCTCTGCAAACGATGGATATTGATAGCTGTTTTATGTGGCCGCTAAATCACCAAAGCGATAGATAGCGTGAAAGTTCAATAACATCTTCAACTCTTCTTCGTCTTACTTAAGGAGGTAGTTTAAATGTGAACAAAAACATTGATATAAGCCAATTTTCTCTCTCGCTTTTTCGTTAATTGTGTACCGAAATGCGTCACTCTCCAACCGTTTTCGGTCAACGAAATAGGCCATTGGTCTTTTGTGATTATAAATGTATTCTAAGTACTTAACGATACTTTATCCGCCTCATCATGGTAAGATTTTTTACAAAATTCTGTCACTGTCAGTTGGTACAGTCACGGGCAAAAATATCTTACAATCATGCAATCTTCGAAAGCGTTTTTCTCGTGAAATAAAAATTGCAACTTTGAAAACATACCTATCTTGGTTTACACCTTTAAAAATCTGTCACTGTTTTATGAGAAAATATGTAGTTTATTAATCTTGCGTAGGTAGCTGGAAGGTGCTGGTACCTGTACAGTACATACTTTACCAACAGTTCTTGTCACAAAAAGTACAAAATCCTCCAACATTTAAGTCCGATACTTACACCACATCGCTTCATCCATAAAATATCAACATTCTAAGGAAGATACTCCTGCACGGTTGATTGAACCGGTCATAACTTAGCTCCATTTATCCACAATAAGAGCCAACATTTTCACAATCAATTTACTTCTCGGCTTTAAAAGCTTTTCAGAGAAAAATCACCGATCGGACGGCCGTTAAACTTACTTTGTCTTGTGCAGGAGATATTGAAGAACTGGGTAATGCCAGGCAATGCTGGGCAATCCCGATAGATGTCCACGTAGGAACGTGGCGAAAGATTGTTAAGTTGTTACAATACATCAAGCTATTACGAGTGAGAGAAGTGTAACGTAGACGAATGCAAGCCATTTGTTCTGGAGCGGTACAAGTGATAAGCGCTTGCGAGTTTGAAGAATAATGGAGACGATATTTTTTGTTTACTTTCAAGGATAAGGCGTTTGCTTTGGTAAAAACCTTTTTCTGGTTAATAAATGGGACGAACTTTGTCACCATTTGAAGAGCCATGTTGATACCTAATCATGGCAGTGCCACCTATTGTCACAGTGTTCATTTTATTTCAATAGCTCAGAGGCTTTAGATACTTAGAATTATCTTTATTGTACACCTAGGTGTTAGTTGCTAATCCGAATCCACAGACTGTAGCCAAACTGACGTGTTTTTGGCAAAGACAGCTTAGGGATTACAAATAAACAAATAGTTAGTGCTTCTAACATAAACAACTATTTACTTCACAACTATTCAAAAATCAAATTATTTCTCAAACATAAAAAAAATTACACTTAAAGGCAAACTGAAGCATTTATCACACTAATATTATAAAGGCGAAGGTTTATGTTTGTATATGTTTGTACGTTTGTTACTTCTTCACGCTCAAACGGCTGGACCAATTTTGATGAAATTTGGATTTATTCTGGATTAACACATAGGCTACTTTATATCTTGGAAAATGTAGTGCTCCCGTGGGATGTTGTTTTCTTATCACTATGCACTTAGTTGAACTTTTAGTTCCGAATACTATAAACGCGAAAGTTTGTGAGGATGGATGAATGGATGGATGTTTGTTACTCTTTCACGCAAAAACTACTCAACGTATTTAAATGAAATTTGGCACACGGATAGTTTATAACCAGGATTTTACTTACTTATTCTTTGTGTCCCGACATTCCCAGGGGATCGACACTTATGCGGGTGAAGCCGCGGGGCACTGCTAGTTTCAAATAAAGCAATTACAGGCCCTTTTGAAATTTCAAGGGGTCTGTCAGTAAGAAAGATGAAGCTAGTTGCAAATGCACCATGGTTTGCCTTTTGTGCCATCTTTAAACGGTTATTCAAAAGTCGCTCCTGCAGTCGCTTATACCTTGGACATAGCATTATTCAGCACGTTCTGTAAATGATCGCAACACTTTCTGCAGATAACAATAATAGGTGCTCCGGCGCAACGTCTCGTGTAAATAGTGTATTTTGTATCTAGCTGAGGATAACTGAATTTTATGGCCAAGACTGGTAGTAACTGGCTATATTGTCTGCCTTTATTTAATGATAATGAAGAACCAAGAATTATTTTTATTTTTGTTTATTCGAAGTTATTTTCGTCTAGAACTTGAAAGTTATTTTCGTCTAGAATCTACAGTAAAGCTTGATTGATTTCTGTCCATTCCAAGGTTGCCTGGAAGAGATAGCAGATAGCGATAATGCCGCCCATTGTATCGTCATAGTGTTCAATGTTTTTTTTTTTTTTTTTTTGTTATACATGTATTTTCTGGTGTACAATGAAGTATATAACTAAATAAATAAATTAAATACAAATTATACTAATAGTTATTCATAGTACACAAAAAGTCAGGCAAAAAGACTAAAATTTTATATTGGACCAGCGTAATCGTCCAAAAACAGAGCTGAACCATTTTATTATAATTGAAGATTTATGTCGAACCTACCACAAACCTTTGTAACATTTAATAAGGTGCATCAGACCGTAAGATATTACCGATAACCTAACTAAAACTAACCCTCTAACGTAACGTTCAATGTTACATCTTTTTGTCCTTTGTTTAATGACCCGGACTGCCGATCGCGGACTAATAAAGCAGAAAATAATCTCTTTAAGTGCGAATTTGTAGAGCTTCGTATCCATGCTAAGGTTAACCTAAATCTCTTTCCGATAAAGAGAAGAAACGGTTGGATGAATCGAAGAATTCGTTGAGAATAAGGCCGGGCTTCTACGAATTTTTTTTTTGTGAGATTATTCCTCAATTTTCAATAGAATGGAAATTATTAAGCGCCCACGTAATGTCTTCCAGTTCGATGGAGTTCGGCTTAATATTATTTATATTGCCCCTAAATTATAAAATATAAGGAGTTTTTCATTGAATATTAATAATGCTTTATTAGAAATTTGTCATGGTACGGAAAGGATGTCTTAAAATACGTTATTCATAGAGAAAACATAGATTTAGTAATTGAGAGCAGTGGTGGTTCAGTGGTAACACTTACGGGGTAAACTTATGAGTTGTATGTCGTGGGTTCGAACCCCGGCAGGCGCTTTGCTTTTTGTAATTTATTTCATCGCCACTGCTCTCAGAAACGGTGAAGGAAAATATCGTGAGGAAGCCGGCATGTCCTAGAACCAAAAATTCCAAGACATGTGACATCTACCAAACCCGCACTGGGTTCGCGTGGTGGATTACAGCCCACTCCGTCTTTCAGAGAGTTGGCCTCTGTCCCAGCAATAGAAAAGTTACAGACTGATTATGCATAGAGAAAACCATCTCTATAGCTCTCAATTCGAACCATGTTTAAACAACATGATTAAGTAATACAAAACCAACTACAAACCATAGTAAATCGAATGTAGTGAACCGCGACGAAATAACAGCATATTTCCACGGTGACGTATGCTATTTACGTCACCACATAATTCTCGCGTCCACAATTTCCCGAGCGAAAACAAAAAAAACAAAACCAAACCACACCAAGAATAATATTCGAATCAACAGAAGTTCGCCTCGGCTATTTAAAACCCATGTAAGTTGGTCTACGTAGAAATTTGGACTGTGTAACTTGGGGATTAAGTGATAAAGTCGCGTGTGTGTGAATAGAGGGTTGTCGGCTAGTGGGGCGACAGATCGATACAGGGTTACCGATATAAATAGGACGCCCGAACTTAAGGCCGTATGTCCTCAAACGCTCGGTTTCGTTGGTAGGGATCGTTTGTAGTGCCTAATAGTATCGAGAGCAGACTCTGAACTGGCCTACATATACCCCGCATATTGGATTGTAAAGGGAGATCTGAAGTGGAGATTTTGATTCCATTATCGCGAGCATTATGCAAAACTGGCAAGTTTAGAAGCAGGGGAGGGATGGGTTCGTAACAAACTTTTAGGGCGATATTATAATCTTATTGTGGTATTACTTCCTTCACATGTAGATAGGGGCGTACTTTACTAGTTGAATATTCATTTTCACATCTTGATGAAGTAAAGAGACTATGTAGGTGCTTATTTGGGATTCCTTTTATACTTTTGGCTGTAACTTTATTGAAAGACTCGGTAGTTTGGAGTGTTCACCTTTAAGTTGCCTATCTAGATTTACACGAAACGGTCAAAAACGCCACCGAGAACCACCCAGAACATGAATTATAATGTCACAACTATCAACATTACATACAAAATTGAACGTTACGTTAGAGGGTTAGTTTAAGTTTGGTTACAAGTCACACCTCGTAAATTAACTAAAACAGCTGAACATCGTGTGTTGTTGTGTTCAAACTAATGCCAGGTAGCGTGACAGTCCGCTATCACGTCAAATACATTCCCTTTTAACGGCACTACGTTTGCGAAACGTTTCGTTTTGCATCCTGATTTTAACCGTTTATTTACGTAACGGTTTAATTTAACTGCTACATTTGAGTTATATTTGTGAGCTTCTGAATAGAACAGTCATCTATTTTTGAGAGTTTTCGGAGTGGAAGTTTAATCTATTTCTAAATTTGGTCTTCGTTTGTATTTTTAATGGATGTCTGGGACTATAAATGTTTGAATCCAGTGTACCAATGGGGTTTTAAATAGTAAATGGATAGCTTTTTGGTTGCCGTCTAGACCAGAGTTTCTGTAACATTTGTAACTTACTTTAACTTAAGTTTTTTTTTATTTTTATTTTTTTATTGTTTTGTAAGAAAAACGTTCCTCTTTGCATCTTTATGGCTATGAATGGGGAAAGTTCATCCAGTATGTCCAACAATAGACGTATTCTGGCTGAAATGATAAAGATGGTATATTATTTATTAATAACCAACTTACAGTCACAGTTTGCACCGTACATAGAAGTTATCAGACCATCTAGGTAAACGCCTTCCATCCTTAACATGGCCATCAAAACACCAAATGTACAGGCGCCAGCACATCAAGCTACTACAATCTGTCAAATTGATGTAATAGATTTTCAACTTTATCGCCAAAGGATAAGATTCAAAACTGATTGGTAAAATTTGACAGTTTCGGGTAGCTTGATGTGCTGGCGTCTGTACACATATTCGGAATCTTTAACCACAATGCCGTCAAAATGGGTGGTCTAGTGTACCCAATGGAACAAGGGGGGAAGGGGGGGGGGGTACAATTGGACCTCTGCCAGCCTTTACAAGTCGGCGGTCATTTGAAACAGTATGTTAATTCCAGTAAGAAACTTGCAGCTAAGTAACCTACTTCCGGAATCTTGACCTACTTATAACAATTTGATTTTCAATACTCCATTCTGATGTGACAGGTTTATAACGGTGTTAAGTACTGCTTCCGTTCGGATATACCTTTTCCGGGATTCAAGTTATTTTATGTCACGAAGTGACACGCGCTTTACTTGTTGTTGACAAATGTACAAACATGCTGTGAATCTGTAAGCGCAGGAGCTCTCACCACGGTACCGACCGACACAATGACGAAGTCGGAAGTGTATGTGTTAGCGCGTGTGTGTTTTATGCTAACGCTATTCGTCACAACACACAAGTTAACACAAGTAAAGCGCGCGTCGCTTTGTGAGATAAAAATACTGCAAATTTCGACCGAGTTTTAATCAGAATTAGTTCAGCGTTTTTATCGCAAAACAACCAACAAAAAGACGAACGCCCATTTTATTAAACATTTTATGGTTAAATCTAGTCACAAATTATAGCTGTACGTACCTTCCTATTACATAAAGGGTTTGCAACCAGTAAAAGCTTAACCTCTGGTATGTCGGAGCGTAGACCTACGCGCCAAATTTTGTATACGTAAACTGTCGGAACGTATATCTACGACAGACCAGAGGTTAAAAACGATTAACCTTGTGTCAGTACCGTTTAACGTTTTGGTTTACGGCGTATGTAGGTAAGTAGGTGAGCCGAGGTAACCGTACCACGGATGTGGGGGCTGAGGGGACTTTATTTACTCGAGATTTATAAGAGGGGAATAGATGAAAGTTCTAGTGAATACATAAACTTGCTTTTAATAAAAAAATATATATATTTAACCTATTTGGTCCGGGTTGTCCCACAGCTGGGCAAAGGTCTCATTTTCCAGTTTTCTTTATGTTGTGCCTTCTCCGACCAATCAAGGTGAGAAACGAGTCCAAATTTATTTTAAATATTTATTACAAAACCTTTGAGCTGCAAGTTACATCGCGCCAATATTTACCACAAGGGTAGACAGCTTGCAGCGAACATAGCTTGCAGAGTAAGCAGACTGAAGCGGCAGTGGGATGGCCATGTTTGCCGAAGGACCGATGGCCGGTGGAGCAGACGAGTTCTTGAGTGGAGACCGCGTATCGGCAAGTGTAGTATGGGACGTCCCCCAGCTAGATGGACGGACGACCTAAAGAAGGTAGCTGGGACAGACTGGATGCGGAAGGCGGAGGACAGGGTGTTGTAGCGCAGAGGTCAGGTCTGGGAGAGGCCTATGTCCAGCAGTGGACTTAAATAGGCTGAGTTGATGGAGAGCTTAAATCTTGTAGTTTTGTACTTATACTGAACTGATGTAGGTTATTTTAATCCCTTGAGAGCGAGTCCCAAAAGCCAAACACCCACACATTTTTCTGTAAAATACATAACATGATTACCTACTTGATTACTTGATACAGCTCCCTCTAACCTTACAATATCAGTTCGCACAGACGCCAGCACATCAAGCTACTACAATCTGTCAGATTTCTATAATAAATTTTCAACTTTAGCACTAAAGCATAAGGTTCAAAGTTGATTGGGAAAATCTGACAGTTTCGGGTAGCTTGATGTGCTGGCGTCTGTACCATAGCTTTACTCTATAAAGGTTGATCCCAACTCCATCAATATGGCGCTTTGATCCAAGGAACTGACGCTTCCTAAAGCTTTAATGGAGGCTTTAATCGCAAATCAGCAGCACCTATATGATTAATCTTAGGTAAGTAAATTAATTACCCCGACCTTCATACTTCACGGCTCACATGTTTAGGCAAACTGCCGTGGCTTGGGAACCCGCAACATTACTGTTCTGAGGCATAAGCGATAGCGGTTTGAGTTTATTTTTTTTTTGTATTTGTTTTCAAAAGGGGGTTTTTATCCATACGGTTATGCTAACCCCATGAAGCCTTATCAACTATTTAACTGTAACTGAGGTAACTCAATTAAAGATAACGAATATTATTATTATATATTATAAACGAAATTAAAGATAAAGATAACGAATTCTACACTAATAATATTAAAAAGCCATACAACATGGAGTATTTTTACAATATATTATTGTGGATCCACTTTTGAATAATAAATAATTATTCTTATATTAAAATGACATAGGTACAGTCATCCAAAAGTGATTTCCACAAAAATTATTCATAGAGCAATGTTATGATGGTACGAACATTTTAGAAACCATACTTTTATGAAATAAACGTAGCGATTGGTACTTTGCAAAAAGGCTTATTTGCAAAGTGCCACTCGCTATTTAACGAGCATCATCTTTGAATTTTGCGTCAGGTAGAGTAGTTGCGTATCACACTATCAGTAGCAATGGGTTTCATTTTGACAGTGCAACAGCATTCATTGTGTTATTTACGTTGTTGAGCAGACGCATTTTTCGAACAGATGGAGCAATGGATTAGCAATATGCTTCAAAATTATTCAAATTGAGAGTAATAGTGTGTTACGCAATTAGAGTCCCGGTGTAGGTTATTTAAGTTTGTGCTCATAGCTAAGTAATTTGCTTCAGTGATGGCTTACACATTAGTTAAAAGATTACAAAAACGAACACAGCCTACCACAAAATTCACAAAAACAAGTTCGATTTTCACAAAACAAAATTGTTTACGCCTATGCTTAGGTGTGTTAGGGAGACTAAATGAAAATACTGTTATAGAACAAACCAATACTTATTTAGACCCTTTAAATTTAAATTGACGTGTACAAGATTACAAAATTCTAGGACCCGTTACAATGTTATGCGTATGTTCACCGATCGTTGGTGCCACGTCGAAGCAAGTGTCCGAGTCCCTCGGCGCTACACGCCGCGGAGCCCGAGCGATCCCCCCTGCCGCTGTCCCGTCGTGTGCGGTGGCGCGTCGCCATTGGTCCGCTGCGGTATGGTGTGACCATCTTCCGATGGTCGTAACGCGCTCTGATTGGTTCAGCGGAGATGGCCGGACGATGAAGTCGGGCGGCCTGGCACAGGCCGCAACAAAATAATTTCACAAATCGCTGCTCACTCACACTTGTACCTCAGGCGTAGGCATTTCTCATCATGACCTTCCCTGTGACAAGGGTAGCTTTGTTTGAGATATATAATGGTGGGAACCATTTAGCTGGAAAATGTGCCTGGAAGCCTCATTCCTCTGTATTATGTTGGTAGTACGTAACCTAGATATTTGTGCTGAATTATTGTCTCCGTCGCATCCGTGATGTTGGTGGTTTTGTAGTTACGTCCCGTCAGAGTTGGAATGTAATTAAAGTTTTATCAGTTTGGCGGTTTGTTAAGCGTTTTAGTTAAAAGAAGTGATTTATACCGCTGTACTTATAATAAATCACTTTTTAGGGTAAATAAAAGTAAGACCTAAGATTTTCCGCAAAATTGTTTCTATAATGCGTTAAAACATATGGCGGCCGGCTATTAGATTACTTCTTCTAGATACTAATCATTTTCTTTTTCTAAGAATTCTCTTTATGTTCATAATCATTATACAACGTGTAACGTTAAATGCGCAAAACCTCAGACACCCCAACTGATTTTTAATTCAATTGACCTATTTCAGAGAGCAAAATAAGTCATTAAAAAAATTGTAAAGGTTTTATGTGCTGTTTTAGTTTTACTGGCCATTCTGATCGTTTCTTGCGTCTGCGATGACGCTTTATCGAGGGAGGAGTCGTCAGCGGGCCGCTGCGCCGGGCTGACATTGGCTTGCTTGACCTATTAATAAATAGACACGGCAACGTTTTTAATGAAGATTTTTTGAAAAATGTGACTTATATTAAAAAGTGGTTCATTTAATTCTGCTCGTTATTCTGATCAAACTATTTTCAGGTTTTGCGCAACGTTACACGTTGTAGATAATGAAATGATCATCATTGCGGTATTCCTTTATCATATTGCTACCTACATCCAACAAAGAAAGTACCTACTTTCTACCACCTAATAGGAGTTTTGTATGCACCTACGCTAAGTAGGTCGTATTTACATGCAATCCCCATAAAATAAATAAAAACAACGTCTTCGGAAGTTAATTTCGTATACAACGCTTTAACCCTTCGTATCGAACGTGGATCCACGCGAGACACAATGATTTTTTAATTATTATTTTTTTTGTTAATATTTTGTTAAAAAAACAAAATATATTTGAATAAGCTAGCTGGAAATAAGACATCGATTCAAAAGATAATATTGATTGGCATTCATAACATAAATTGGTCTCGTCAAGTTTACGTGTCGCAGACATTTTACGATCTTTTTATACCTTTTCAAAAGTCGCTTGAAGGCATTATGTATATTGAGGGGACATTAGACCTTAAGCCTAAGCAAATATAGAACATCTCAACTCCTTTTAGAAGTGAATGTCAAATCGTTTCTTTCTGTGGAAAGTTTACTCGACAAATGTCATTCGTTTCAAGCAAACTTATCTCGGTACTTGAAATTTCTGGAGAGTCCTTCAAAGGGTTTCGGGCCCATTTCGTTTATTCCGCAGAGACCATCTGTTTGCGCCTTATCTAAAATTCCCTGCCGCTGATTAGGGCGCGAGAATAGCTCAATACGATGTGACTTCCGCCTAATACATTGTGGAAATTGAGGAAAACTCAGGAAATATAGTAGACTATCAAACATTTCGATGTTTTGGAGAAAGACTTGCAAAAACAACTCGTAACATGTTCCTAAACTACTTCATTATCTGCCTCGCATTTTCTTAACTATCTTAGAGTCCAGTCTAACCGGATGCAGCTGAGTCACACTATTTTACATGGAGCGACTGCCTATCTGACCTCCACAGCCCAGGTAATACAATACCTCTTGGTAAGACTGGTTGTCAAACTTTCGGGCTTCTGACGACCCGTAAACAACTGTCAAAGATCCAAGAATGACATCCTAAATAACCTAGACGTCAGTTTCTAAGTTACCTGATTACCCAAATAGAACTGTGTTGCTGCCTTCACAATCAGGTCACGACATTTCAATTCAGTTAAAAATAAACTAACTTCGCAAAAGAGTATTGATTTTATTTAACTTATAGGCGTTCTTTATTAGTGATCGATGTTATAGGCAAACTTTGCGTGTTTCGAAAATATTAAAACGATATACAACGTGTAACATTAAATGCGTAAAACGATATACAACGTGTAACGTTAAATGTGAAAATAGTTTGATCAGAATAAATTAAACCACTTTTTAATATAGGTTACATTTTTCAAAAAATCTTCATTAAAAACGTTGCCGTGTCTATTTATTAATATATCAAGTAACCCAATGTCAGCGCGGCGCAGCGGCCCGGTGACGACTCCTGCCTCGGTAAAGCGTCGTCGCAGACGCAAGAAACAATCAGAATGGCCAGTAAAACTAAAACAGCACATAAAACCTTGACAATTTTTTTTAAAGACTTATTTTCTCTCTGAAATAGGTCAATTGAATTAAAAATCAGTTGGGGTGTCTGAGGTTTTGCGCATTTAACGTTACACGTTGTAGATGACGAAAGTCTTAAATAAGCAGTGAAGTAACTTAAATCTATTTGATCGTCTTCAAGAAACTTCGTCGGTTAGATAAATATTTCTGTTTTCCTCCGTAGCGTATCGCCGATTGATATTTAAGGGGAAAAATATTTTTTTAGCAGCGACCATGTTTTCCCAATCTATCTCCACGATATTTTTATGATGTCCTCCGGCTATCTTTATCTTTAGGTACATAAAGAAAGAAAGCTATATTGGTAGATTGGTAGAGGTAGTTACGTTTCGTTGATTTTGTATCAAATATTAAGATTTTTCTCTTCATAGTCATACAAGGCTTCTTAGTTTCTCAAAGTTCATAAAAGCATTATCATAAATTACGGACGCACATCAATACTATTATAATTGCGTAAAACACTTACAGTAGCAATGACTTTCATTTTGACAGTTCAACAACATTCATTGCGTTATTTACGTTGTTTGTGCAGGAACTTTTTTCGGACATACGAAGCAATGGATTAGCAATATCCTTCAAAATGATTCAGATTTTATTGAGTGTTACGCAATTAGGGGTGCGGGTTTGTTTTTTCACAGAATGGACCTCTTCAATTTGAATACAGCAAGTAATCTCGTATGTAAACTCAGTTTTAGCATGAGTGATTTTAGATACGACGATACCGTGGTCGTTGGTCGGCGTATAATTAAACTGTGTGGGTATATGCTAGCTTTGGTAATGAAACTTTTACGGCCCTTTATATTTTGATTACTCATGCCAAAATTGAGTCTGCCCGATAAGAAAACCCACCAAAATATTTCCCTAGCTTAAATACATTGCAATAAAATGTACAACTAAATAATAAATATACGGACTGCATCGTACAATGATCGTTCACACCATCTCATGCATGTACCACAATCACGTACGAATGAGATATCTAGCGACATTTTCTAGTCTAAAATATATACTAGAACCGTCTAGAACTTTCCAGCTGTTGGCTTAACTACGAAATAGTACCTATCCACTAGATAAACGTAGGATGTAATAAACATGGAGGATTGCAATAGCATTGTATATTTCGAAGCTAGTTTACTGTTATACACTTGGTTGGAGTTTACAAGACGGGTAAAGAGAATTTTGTTTGTCGAAAAATGTTTCAGGTGTTTGTGATCTGCATGTCGATTCTGTAAAAATCTCATCGTGAAAACTTACGTGGAGTGCGCTAAGCTAGTATTTTAATTGATTGATTGGGGTTTTAAAATAAAATAGCAAAACAGAAACTTAGAATATCAATTATGCTTTTTTTTCCTAGATTAAAACCCCACAAAATAGTAATGTTTTGACAATTAAAATACTAGCTTGGAAATTATATAAAATGATCAATAGAATTAGCATAAAAATATTATTAAAATCTCGATTAAGATTGTAAATGTATGCTTGGTCAATCCCTAGTATCAGGTGGGATGACACTGACAGCTCACTCCACGCTTACTTCACCTAAGTTTTCACGGTGAGATGATTGATATGTTTTGATGGTTGCTGTTTTTGAAAATGCCGCCAATATTCCCTGAACTGTATGTGTGTATTGTAGCAGATAGATTAACACATTTTAAGAAGATGAACTTCATCAAAAATCATGCTAATGCCATCGTCAATCTGTTCGTCTTCTTCGCGTCACTGGCACGACTTTTCCAAATCTTATTGGCTCAAAACTTCTCCACTTCCACAGTGTCGTCGGTGGCAACGCAGAGGCCACTTTGACTGCAAGTTTTGAGAAAAGAGGGTGGAGCATAGTTTGCGACATAGCTCCACACGCATTCCGTTTACCATCAGTGATCATAATGGCAACCCTCCCTAACTGTTTATAATTAAAGTTGACGCTAAGAACGATATTCATTAGTCATGATTATGAGCTGACATGACCGTAGACCCATTAAAATAGGGTGACCAGACCACACCTCATCTATTAATAAGTATATTGTCTGTGATGGCATCATGAGCGTCTGCCTTGTGCCATAAAATTGTAACGAGTACAGATAGCACATACAGACCTGTCAAAGTTATCTATCAATCTAAAATTGGTGTTTCAAGGTTAACTATCGGTTTTGTACTAGATTCTATATCCATTTATTGGCGTGTCAGTTATAGATGGCGTAGTTCATCATGATGAATTTGCTGATAAGTCTGACTTTGACATTGGGTTATACTTTTTGAAGAAAATTTTCTATGTTATTAGCAAGATGGTCGGCGAATTAAGTTTTATTTTAGTAAACGAATTAGACTGTAACTACTTTGTGGTATTAAGTATCAATATGTAACCTTACAAATTAACATCATTTAAAGTACCTATTATATAAAACAAAACTTGTATTTATAAATATAGCTTAAAACTATGTTAGTAGCGCTTCACTTCACTAGCTTGTTGTTGTATCCTACCATGGTTTTTACTGACTAGGTAGGTATGTACTACGCATTTGTTTTCGCGTTATATTCCTTATCGTGCGAGCGCTACGTAAACTACAAAACAGCCCATTTCACCTGTACCTATTGCACGTAAATAAGTCACAAGAAAAAAGCATAAGCAACAGAAATAGAAAGATATATTTCTGGTGATAGTTCTCTAAAATATAGTCGGTTGTAGGAAAAAACCAAGGCGACAGTCACGGCCGTCCCTGCACGTGACTTGTCACGCAATAATGAGCACGGGATGTCCCTTACTATCGTATTTTTTTATAGACGGATAGCTAATAATCAGATTTAGTGGTTATACCTAGTCTATCATTCTTTTCAATTACCCTAACTGACTTCGCCTCTTTGCAATGACAACGTGATATTTCGAAAACTGCAATTTTTAAAGATGCCACGTTGTTATTGCAAAGAGGCGACTTTTTCGAAGCGTATCCCAGTGTTCTAACCAAAAGCGATCGTCGCACGTGTACGCCATCGACGCGATCGTTTATATGAATTATGACGTGGGTAGGTACAAATGCGAATTGATTGATCGCGTGACTATGTCATATTTATATAAAGCCGCGTCCTAACCAAAATTATTGGTTCCGCGAATACGCGATCATCGCGTTCATATGCCACTTTTTGTTCCGTAAACCGGAACGTGTGGTCGCGCTGACAGAGGGCGCCTTCCGGCTTTCCGGAACTTTTTTACGGTAAAAAAGCGCGACGATCGCATACTCCCGTGACCATCGCTTTTGTTTTGGACGCGGCCTAAGACATGAAAAACCTTTAGTCATCTTAGAAAACATATTTTCGTGAGTTACAATATTTTACGGCTTCTTATATCTCACGTATTGACATTTACGTCTTTTGGAGTAGATAAACTGATTTATCATAAATATTAACACCTCAATCTCCTGTGTGAAGAGGTGCCTAAACGAATACTGTCTACTAACACGGTGTGTTCTAAAAGGCCTTCGATATTTCGTGTCATGACAGGAAGAACTAACATATATTCGTCATTAATTATTGTTTATCTTATATTCGTTCCGATCGCTCTTACTTTCTGGATAATCAGACCAAAAATCTGAACGTGCGTATCTTAAAAGGAAATCGTCGCTGTAGATTAGTATAATGTCGATATGTAGTTACAACACTATTCACTCGACGAGTCGCGACACGTTGAAATGCGAAAGTTAATTCAGTGCGGAAACGTTAGCGAACATCCAGACCGGGGATCGACGACCGGATATCACAACAAACCACCGTAACTATGTTCGTTTCGCGACGACAACTACGTATTTTTGTCTTATCTCGACTTAGGTACATAAATCAACAAACGTATTTCTGAAATCTAGGCCATATTTGCTTACCTTAATTTAACTGCAAACAAAACCGCAATTGACTCGTTAACTAGGTCCTCTAGCATACAAAAAAATCGATCGATACGCAGAATCGTCTTCAAACTAATCGCCATTTAAATATTAGATCTGCAAATCACCGAGGAACGACTATTCTGAGTAGCGAATCGATTCAATTTCATTGATTTGTTTCGATTACATCGCAAAACAAAATCGTTTTGTGAGTTTAGTTGTAATAAAACTGTTGAGTTATGAAATTTATTTTTAAGTAGGTATTTATTTGTGTTGCTGTGGACTGTTTGGTTTCATTGTCACGGTCATAAGCAGAGGTCATCTTGAACGTCCGAAGTTATAATTATGTTGGCTCTATCTAACCTCCAGCAACCGAAATACAGCGTCACGACCGTTGAATTTGAAACGGTTCATTTATTTTTTTCTACGTGAAATGATCATTCAAAACTAATAATATTTTTTCTTTTGTCCACAGTGAGACCAAAAATGCATATTGAAGTGCAAGTCGCCCTAAATTTCGTCATATCCTACTTGTACAACAAGTTACCAAGACGGCGCGTCAACATCTTTGGCGAGGAGTTGGAGAAGGCGTTGAAAGACAAGTTCAGGGGTCACTGGTACCCCGACCGGCCATGCAGAGGGTCTGCCTTTCGGTGTCTGAAGACTGGGGGCCCATTGGACCCCGTGCTGGAGCGAGCGGCGAGAGAATCCGGAGTGCCCGTCCGGGATGTTCTTGAACATCTACCGCGGGATCTCGCCGTCTGGGTTGATCCAGGTGAGGATCAATACTTTATCTACCTATATTTTATACAAACTAATCTGATGGAAAAGGCAAATGAAAATAGGTTAGGTGTAGGCAGGGACAGGCATTCTTACAGTCGTAGCAGTTTATTCAATTCAAAAGTCTAAGAAACTTTGTTTCTGCTACAATACAAATCAAAAACTACCCCGACCCAAATAGAATTCCGCTGTGAAAAGTTAGAGCTGTTCCCCAGTAAACTGTTACTAGTTTTGCTGTGGGAAAATTTTGACAAACGTCACTGCCATTGAAGTTCTGACGCCATCCCAGCGTCGTGGCGTCGTTCCGCTTGGCTCCGTCGTTTGCCAAATATGTGACGTCACACACAATCTATGTGGACCAAGTATTATCATCATACTAACTGTCCGTTGTCGAGATAAAATTACCTTCATTTCTCATTATAGTTTTAATTATGTCGCCGTGGCGATAACTGCCGTGCGATTCTGTAACCATCTCACCGTGAAAGCTTGGGTGAAGTGAGCGTGGCGTGAGCTGTCATTCGCTAGGGATTAACACTATTAAACTGTGCTCACTTCACTTATGTTTTCACGGTGAGATTTTTACAGAATCGACCGGCTAATCTGTTTACGTACGTCACTAAAGTAGATAATAGTTACACAACAAACGTTGTAGTAATAGCAGTAAAAAAGCCAATAATTACCAACAGTCGACCCGGAATTCTAATTGGCTTTCATGTGTTTAATGATAATGTACTATAAGAGCGTGCATTCTTCATAAACAAACAATGCAATTAGATAAACTTAGAAATGACGCAGTCGTTGTAGCGCTTAACAGTGTTCATATGTACGTTGCATAATGCGCAAAATAAACGAGGTCAAAAAACAGGCAAATGCTCCGAGAACGATATAATATAATGATTGTAGTACATCACTTGCAACTAGAACGTAATCTTCATACTGAACTAGATACAGGCCGTCCGGACCTATTACCATAGCTTTGTTCTAGAAACAAATCAAAAATTTAGAACAACTCCCGGGTGTAACTGGATAACTTTAAAGTTGTCCGTCCACCGAAAAATAAGGTAAACTACGTTAGTGATGATCAGCAGTGCTATTCGATAAAAATCTCACCATGAGAACTTAGGTGAAGTGAGCGTGGAGTGAGCTGTCATTAGGGATTAACACTATTGACACTGCTCACTTCATGCTCACTTCACTTATGATTTCACGGTGAGATTTTTACAGAATCGACCGGCAGTTTGTGCTGGAGTGTTAAGTTAATCGGACCTGATGTAAGAACAAGAGCTATGACGAGATTTCAGAGGAGGATTACATTCGTCATAGGAAAAGAAGTCTTTTGTCTCCGGATTATACAATATAGGATATTGATTGACGTATTCAATAAATGCCTCCATACTGCAAATTCGTGTTTCATTGCCTGCGCACGATTACACACTACAAAATAACACTAGCGAAAGGCGCTAGAGTAACGTAAGGCCCGGCGCCCATTATCGGCATCGGTACGACTGAGGATTTTAGGTGGCAAATAGCAATATACTATAACATAATGGCAATAAAGTAGAAATTTCCGTGATATGTGGTCGTAATAACAAAAATACCGCTTCGGTATGCTTGAGGCTGGTGTATCGGCAGCCTTGAGAATGCTTCGGGATGCTTCGGCATCCTTCGGCAACCTTCGGTACACCGCCGGCGCCGAGGCAACACTCGGGGGATAGTTTGAGAAATACGATATTGAGACGCTTCGGCAAGCTACGACGACAAGCTAAGACGGTGCGGCATCCTTAAGGACGCCTCGTCATCCCTAAGAACGTTGCAGCATGCCAAAGCATAATTGCCGATAGTGTGCGCTTGCATGTAGGATGCCGAAGGATCCTTTTCCTTGCCGATGCCGATAATGGGCGCCGGGCCTAAGAGGGTAAGAGGGGCTTAGCTTCGCGTATCTTCGGATCGGCCTACACAACTGAGTTAGTTTGACTTAGTTGGGCTATTTTAGTTAACTTAGCTGGACTAGTTTACGGTGGACGCACATGTATGAAAAACTGGCTCATCTATGCGACCTATACTAAACTAACTTTGTTTAGCTGGCGGTCGACGATCGGTTTTACACTCGAAAACGCTTTGGCATAGTTTTGTAAAAACATGTAAGTGCTCGTGTGCTCAATGCGAAACCGATATCTCGAAATGAATCTCGAAAAAAGATCGAGACCAAAAGTAATGTAATTCCTGACACAATTTCGCAAGGTTGAGTGCCGAGATTGGATGGCGAACGAAATAAAGACGAGATTTTCTCTCGTGTTTCAGGCGAAGTATCATACCGCATCGGAGAAAAGGGTGCGGTGAAGGTGCTCTTCAGTAGCGACGAGCGAGCTGCCGATGAGAGGACCGATAGAGAGGTAAGGAGGACCATTCAATCCCGATAGGCTGGAGTAGCAAATTAATACAGCTGATGTAGGTGTACACTGATGCCGTATTCCTATGGCGATACTGCATGTCGATTAATACAGCTGATGTAGGTGTACACTGATGCCGTATTCCTATGGCGATACTGCATGTCGATTCTGTAAAAATCTCACCGTGAAAACTTGCGTGGTGAACTGTCAGTGTCATCCCACTGATGCTAGGGAATGACTAAGCAAACTTTTACAATCATAATCGAGATTTTAATAATATTTTAGTATGCTAATTCTATTGATAATTATAACTTCAAAACTAGCATTTTAAGTAGTTGTCAAAACATTACTATTTTGTGGGGTTTTTAAATAAAATAGTAAAACAGAAACTTAGAATATCAATGTTTTTTTTTCTTTTTTTCCTGGACTAATCTTTTTTTTAACACGAACCCCACAAAATAGTGATGTTTTGACAATTAAAATACGGGCTTTGAAATTATATAAAAAGATGCAATAGAATAACTTTAGTTTAGTTTGTGCACAACAGAATCGGCACCATTGACATACTTCCTTTGCTTCTTCAAAGTTCATAGATCTGCACCCTAATTGCGTAACACGCTATAAATATCAATCTGAATAATTTGAAGTATATTGCTAATCCATTGCTTCATATGTTCGAAACATGTGTCAGCTCAGCAACATAAATAACGCAATAAATGTTGTTGAACTGTCAAAATGAAATTCATTGCTACTGATAGTGTGTTACGCAATTCCCCCGCTGACCTTATTGGTGATGTCCTATAAAAACTTCAGGTGCGTACCTAGTACTTACCTACTTATTAAGCGGCGTTTACATTATGGAACTAGTATCGTGAAACCGTATTGTTTTGTTTCGGGCTACATATACCTAGCTAACTAACGCACGGTTTTTGAAAAGCTGATAAATTTAATTAACACGTTAACATATCTCATGTTAACTGCTCAGATTAATTGGCTGAACTAACTGTTATGATTTCTCTATATGACAGTGTGTTAGTTGCATTTATCAGCTCCTCAAGAACTGGGGGTTAGTTACTACAGCTCGAAATAGAACATTCAAGCCGCTGTTTCACAACACTTTTATAATGTGAACCCCGCTTTAGCGGACGGTGTGCGTGTGAAACCAGAGTGGAAACATCAATCTAAACATTTTATTACTTCTGCAGACAAAAGCCGAATAAATTAATGTTGTCTGACTATGTGTTTTGGCAATAAAGCACGTCAGGTGGTGCACGGCGCAACCCAGTTATCAATGATAAATAACTCATTACACGTTTATCGAGACGACAGTATGCGTATTTTGGCATTCTACAATGTGTTACTTGTACGCCACGAAGGTGGAACTAGCTTCTTCTTATATAAACTTCACCTCCGATCCTTCATCTGAGTCAGCTATCCTAGTTTGCCCTGATAAATGATAAATGATAAATGATTTATTTTCTGTAAGTAGGTTTGTACAAACACTTTTACATGTCAATCATATTTTTTTAAACTAGATGAGGTCGGCGTTTCCTATCTGACTACTCTGAGAAGAAAGGCCGAAACAAACTCAGAGGTCACAGTCTCTTTTAAAGTCCAGACATAATCTTGGTCAGATAATGTGAAGACCATGTAGATTAGTGTCTGAAATGGTCTTTTGAGTAAAGAACCACACAGATTGAGCGGACCTGTCCAGTCAGTGCACGCATTTGTCAAAAATCGTGCAGCTCAACTCAGAACTTGAGGAGCCTTACGATTCGACGAACAATACCAATGAAAGGACATTTGGGTAGGCCGCATAAATGACTCAAACTGCCAGATCATGATTAAAACTAACTAAGAAGGAAAACCGAAAAAAAGAAATGACCCACATAGTCTTCACACTCACAGTAATAATAATAAAAATAAGATACTTTACAAAGTAAATATCCATGTCATTGTTTATATAAAATTCATCAATGTCAATGTGTATATAAAAATCCGGATATAATCTTTGAGGACCATGTAGATTGGTGTCTGAAGTGGTCTTTTGAGGAAAGAACCACACTGAGTGGACCTGTGCAGTCAGTGCACGCATTCGTCAGTAACCGTGCAGCTCAACTCAGAACTTAAGGAGCTCAACGATTCGACGAGCAATACCAGGGACAGGACATTTGTGTAGACCGCATACACCACTCAAACTGCCAGACCATGATTAAAACGGAAACAATGACCCACATAGTCCTCACATTCACAATAATTAAAATAATATAAGACTTTAAACAGTAAATGTTCATGTCATTCTGTATATAAATAGATATTTAGAAAGAAAGAAAGAAAAAAAAAAAAAAAAAACCAAAGTGTAAATCAGCAAAATAAAAAATAAACAACATTCACTGTCTAGACCTATTGGAGCAGCTCAATCCCAAGCTTTTTTGTCCTCAATATAGTCTTTTACAGTATAATAGGCTTTCTGGCATAGTTTTAGCTTTATGAAAGATTTGAATTTATTAATGCTTAGTTCTTGTATGTGGCTAGGAAGTTTATTATAAAAATGTATACATTGGCATCTAAACGAGCCACCTATTTTCTTAAGCCTTGTTGTAGGAACAACATATTTGTGTTTGTTCCTAGTATTAATATTATGGATATCACTGTATTTTTTAAACAGATTAATATTTTTATGTGCATACAAAAGATTATCATAAATGTACTGAGAAGGCAAGGCCTGGTGACCGGCAGAGGACAAGGAAGCCGTCCAACTGGCCAAGGCCGATGACTGGTCGGACTTCGGACAGGACGCATTAGAAGCGTCACCTGTTAAATAAGTTAGCAGTACCTAGATAGTTTGCCCAGTTTGAGTGAAGGAAGAGGACTACTTACCTTTATGTTCCCGCTATAACACCTAATATATTGTAATAAATATTTAATTACTTATTCGATAAATATATAGGCTACTTTGTTCCAGGGCTCGGAAACGTTATTTAAAATAACGTTTTTAAAACGTTTCTAACAGTTCTTTGTACAACATTTTGTTCGGAACGAAAACGAAATGAGAATGTTTTCAAAAACCGGTTTATTCCGCAGGACGCTGCCGCGCACGGCGTGCCGCTGCGGCGACAAGAATGAACTTGTTTACGTATCATACCTATGTATTCATTTCATTATTTTCATTGCATATTTCATTCCGATGCGCTTCGTACCTACGTATTGATTGGGTTTGTGTTGCGATTTGCGACTCTTGCGAGTGATTAGTTAGTGGTGCTTATTTCTTGCTCACAAAATGGGACGAAAGACTACTCGTACTCACAGAATAATAGTCACAGATAATAGTACTCGTGAAACGACGAAACTAAGCCGCGCGGCCGTGAAATACCAACTGAATGAAATTCATAATACATATTCGCAGAACTTTCGTATTAACCCACCCAAAAAAATTAAAAAAAACGGTTAAAAACGTTTTATTAATCGAAAACGATTTATGTTTTGTTCTTCTTCAAAAACGTTATTTATAACGTTCCGTTTGAACGTAACCGAAACAAATCGTTTCTTAGGTATTTAAGACGAAACCGTTTCGAAAAATATACCGGTATCCGAGCCCTGCTTTGTTCGTCGTTATGCGTAAATCACACTAATATTATAAAGGTGAAAGTTTGTGTGTGTGTGTTTGTTACTTCTTCACGCACAAACGGCTGAACGGATTTGGATGAAATTTGGTACACAGATAGTTTATAGCCAGGATTAACACATAGGATACTTTTCATCCCGATATTCCCACGGGATCGACACTTATGCGGGTGAAACCGCGGGGCGCAGCTAGACCGCTGGTCAGCAGCCGTCTACAATAGGTGTTTAATGATGTTGATTATGTTTGATCGTATTGTTTCAGGTGACCCGCGCGTTCAACCCTGAGGCGCAATGCTTCCGGCCTGTGGAGCCTGCCGCGGCGCCTTCGCCCCCCGCGCCTGCCGCTTTCTCTCCAGCGCCACCATTCCGCGCGCAGCCTCTCACCTTCACCACTGCGACTTTCGCGCAGACCAAGTTCGGAAGCACGAAGCTGAAGACGAGCAGCAAACGTGCGAACCGCATGTCGCCCACAGAGTTCAGCAACTACATCAAGCAGCGCGCGATGCAGCAGCAGCTGGCGGCGCGCGCGCTGTCGCCCGCCTCGGACCCTGCGGCGTATTTGGTGGCGCGGCGCGAGCCCGCCCCGTCGTCCGCGCCTCCCTACCCGCCGGCGCCGGCGCACCTGCTGCTCGCCAACTGAGCCGCGCATGCGCGCTAGCCGCACCGCGCGGCCCGCTCATAGAGTCTTTACTTTTTTACGAGAGAGTCGCGCGCCGCGATTTATTTTTTTATTTTCCGCGGGGGCGTCCCGCGCCGCCCGCCGCTTGTGATATCCGTACGATTTTCCATAACTTTTTGTATTCTCGTTCGTTACGTCGATGTGTAAATTTATCGATAGGAGCAATAATCTGCCGCGCGACTCGCCGGCGATTTATTTTCGTAATATTTAATGCTGAGTCAAGTTTTTGATGTCTTCGTTCGATATCGATATATTCGTAGGGTGTAAGGGAGCGAGAGGCCGAATGGCCGCGTGCGCTTACGACGACGTACCTTCTAGAGCGAGCCTGTATACATACGTCCTCCGATCTAAGAGAAATACTGATATTTAAATATGTATACATAATATATATTCGTACGGGATAATCGTCTAATTTTTCACGTGGAAACGAGGCCAATAGAGAAATTACGTATTTTTAATATTGAAATTGATAATTCATACTTACTATTATAGTGTACTAGTACCTATGTATTGTACTCGTATGTTGTAATAAATGTTTGCATATCCGGTGGGACGTGGTCGGACGGCGGCGGGCCGCCCGAAGGCGTCGGAGATCTCACATAGTGTAATCATCACTCGTACGATTGTACCCTTATAATAATAATTATTATAATACTATACATAATATATTATAGGTTTAGCTACGTTTCAATCTAACAGTATTTTTTTAAGAAGATATTAGTCCTTGTGTACATTTGCCGGTCGACCGCATCGCGGCGCCCGGCCTTAGCGTGTATGGTATACTTATATTGTTATAAAAGACATGAATATGGATAAATGATAGAAAAAATATTTCTCAATTTCATTAAGATAACGGGTGCATGCAAATTCATAAAAATAAATACTATGTGTTATTTATCTTTTTTATATTTCACTTGGCGCTCGGTTCAGTTTTTCAATGGAGATCGGTATTGGAGTATGTGCAGGGTAGGCTTGCTAGTGTTGTGACTGCCGCACTGCTCGCCCGGGTTCCGTGCACAACACTCACAGTCTTGTACCTAAACTGATATGTACAACTATTTTTTTACTATTTTTATATTTTGATTTAGAATTAAGCCTAGTTGTATGAGTTCAACCTTAACATGTACTTTATTAACACCCATGGTTAAATTATTACGAAAAATGTAATAATATCGGTATGATTGTCGATTGAGAAACTGACCGAAATGCTACAGTATTTTGTAGATAAAATCTATAATGTAAGTTTAATAATGATAAAACTTAGCGTAATGAGATTTTTTATTATAAAGATACTTTTTATTTTTCTTTCTTTTGTAAGATATATTCGATGGAAGTGTTAAAGATAATATAATATTTGCATAATATAGTAAATGCGGCTCTCCATGTCCGCTAATATAATTAGTCAATAATAATTTTTCATATTGTTGTACGACTTTTTAAGTTTATATTAAAATGTTTTGTGCAATCTATACTGTGTGTTATTTCGGGTAGGTACCTAAACCCCATATCTCATCAATCCAGATTGGTTCAGAAAACAGAAAAAACCGGCCAAGTGCGAGTCGGATTCGCGCACGAAGGGTTCCGTACCATTATCAACAAAAACGGCAAAAAATCACGTTTCTTGTATGGGAGCCGCCCCCTTAAATATTTATTTCATTCTGTTTTTTAGTATTTGTTGTTATAGCGGCAACAGAAATACATAATCTGTGAAAATTTCGACTGTCTATCTCACCCGTGATGATTCACGGGTGAGATACAGCCTGGTGACAGACGGACAGACAGTGGAGTCTTAGTAATAGGGTGCCGTTTTACCCTTTGGGTACGGAACCCTAAAAATCAGTTAAAGGTTCAAGTTATTCGCAAGTGAAACTGCAGACGTGATGGGTATTAATTTAAGGGGTCAACGACCGCTGGTAGTTTTGTTACTTGAACTTACTTTTGTTGGTTGAGAAAACATGTTTTATCGTGTATAAATATCGATTCTCAGAGGGGCCCGTGGCTAAATAATAACAGCCGCACAGGTCGATCGATCAGGTTAAGCTACGCTTGCCGCGGTTGGCCTGTGGATGGGTGACCGTTAAGCCGTTAGTCCCGGCTGTCATTCGTGGATCTTTGACAGTCGTTACGGGTAGTCAGAAGCCCGAAAGTATGACAACCAGTCTTACCAACGGGTGTCGAATAACCCAGTAACTGGTTTGTGGAGGTCAGATAGGCAATCGCTCCATGTAAAATACTGGTATTCAGCTGCATCCGGTTAGGCTGGAAGCCGACCCCAAAATATTTGGGTAAAGGACATCGATACTCATGACGCCTGCGGAATTTCGCTAGCTAATTTAATTTGACCCGGTATACAGAAATAAGGGTAGTTAAATATTAAATTAAAGTCAAATATAATAATCATTAAGTCACTTTATTATCAAACCACAAATATGACAAAAGTGAACCCCATCTATGGACAATTTTAACACATTCAGACGCCGTAAAGTACAAAAATATTTATGCAGTTAGCTATGTAAAAATAAGTTTCTGGCAGCTAGTAATATAATCCTAATAAGAGCACAATAATTAAAGAAATTGGATATTTATAATAAACTTGGAAATTAATAAAATTTAATTTAAAAAAAAGTGAGCATTTGACTGTTTTGTGTGCGTATATTATTTTTACATGATAAAAAAAGAATTTGGACTTAAAATAATAATAAAAAAACGATTGATTTTAATAAAATGTAATGTATAAATAAAATAGTCGGTGCAGGTGAACTGTTTGTAGCTTAGGTCTAGGACTCAAAATTTTAAATTGGTTAATTAGATTAACCAATTATTTCTCAGCTAACCACTAGTCAACATACATAATTTAAAGATTAATTGATTTTAAAGTCTCCTATTTTAAGATTATCTGCTTCATTAGAATCCTAATAAATGTCCTGATACACATAAAATAGGCACCCTTGCCCATGTACAGTCACCTAAATTATATGGCCAATTTTCGTAAGTATTATTGCCACTGGAATAAGGTTTGTTTTGTAAACACGAAATTATGCCTTTTTTTATTACGCTAAGTGTTGTGCCGCCGTTAGCCCCTCGTCTGTTAAGCAAGCCCATTCATTTCGGTAAGAATAGAATGTACTTGTCTCACTAGTGACAGCTGAGCTCTTAGGTAAATAAATACATTTCTACTGCAGTAACGATCTTTATATTTCACGGCGTCTCAACCAGTGATCGACAATTGACTATTTTATCAACAAATTTCAACTTTGATATAAAATCGCACACAATCCAGGACATCTTTACAGTTCATATCACTTAATTTGTACATTAATAATGTGTTGAAGCGTGTCTTTATTTATCAAAATACCTTCTTATTTAGAAAAGACCTTTGCCGGCCAATTACAACAAGTCATCAATTTGTTTTGCTCCAATTTATATAATATTTACAATTAATGTTTCTGGAGTGTTAAGGCTATTGGGAAAAGACGACCCAAACATTTTCTGAAACCTCACTAATACAATTTACAGGGAGCGGTGAAAAGGTAACGACTTTGATACTATGGTTAGCCTTTCAATACTATTGTACTAAAAACTAAATATGAAACATAGTTAACTCCATACTATTATTATGAAAAAGTATATTTATTTACAGTGTACCATTTCAAGAATATACACTTTTAATTTACAGGAACTTTTTATATCTATTTAGTATTCTTGATATTGTATTCAGTTGTGTTACAGAGAACGGAAGATATTTTTTTGGCACTGATTGACAGCAAAAACAAAACAATTTGTTGTAAAAGTATAAAGATATCAGTATCCAAAATCTTATATATAAGTCTTAATTTGTATATTTTACATAACTATTATTAATTGTATTTCCAGATTTTTAGGCCTTTATCACCAACTAGTTTTTACAAAATTATATTTTTTACCATAGATGAGGAGATATGCCCTTAGTGGTTCACATAGAATATATATTAAAAAATACTAAAAATAATCAGTACATTTTAGTGAAACACAAATGACCTTACCATTTTTATACCAAATCAATAACTCATTGAATCCCAGAATTACAATTAAAATTACTTAATATTTACAAGATAAGAAACTAAAAGTAATTAAAAGAAAAACGCCTAAGACCATATTATATTTGTCGATTTTAAAAATAATCATACAATTTAACACATTCACGCCGGCGCGTACCACCGGTGGTACGCGCCGGCGTGAACGTGATAAGAAACAAATTCTTACACACAAGTAAACACTGGTTGACTGATTTTGACTATGTTTCACAATTTTGGCCCGTGATTCCAATATTCAAAAATAGAATAGTTTGCTATCATTACTTACTTACTTAATTATCATAATTTATTCAGTAAATTATGATACGTACTTACATTTCTATAGACATTAGTGTCCAAGTGAGTCCACATAAACCATTACTTCAAATTGAATCTGTAACAGTCTTCGTATCACTATGGACAGAATAGTAATAATAAATAACACAATTCGTGAGCAAAGGCTTTACGAGAACAAACAATGAAAAATAAAAACTAGATTCTCATTTAAAATCAAAAGTCAAGGAATGACGTCACCATAATGATAAGAAAACAATATCATGTTAGTACAGCCGAGCTGTAGCATTCGTGAGTTTGTATAGAACAAATGTATGTACAGAGTAAAGCCGTCGGCATCAAGTCATTTTGACACCACAAAAGAAATAAGTAATTAAAATTACGAGTAGTCGAAACGCGTATCGCTTTCCTTCACTTTCAATTGGACTAGTCACGAGTCACCGCTCGGATCAGCCAAAGATCAGTGCGCCATCTCGATGTGCCGCTGTAAACTCTTCTTGTTCATGTAAAACCTGTCGCACATGGCACACGGGAAGAATACCTTTTCGTTGTCAGCGTGTCGCGCCCGAGTGTGCGAGGAGAGGTCTAGCGCCCGAGCGAAGTACACTTTGCATATGTTACAGAAGAATTTGGTGGGAGTAGCGTGCATTGTGCGATGAGCGATAAGGTCTCTCGGTGTAGCCACGCCATCGCCGCATTGCGCACAGGTGAACTCACCGGGAGGAGCAATAGGAACATTTCCGTCGTCACTCTCTTCTGCCGACTCTTCATCTTCTCCATGGTGCCGCGCTCGGTGCGCCCTTAATGCCTGATCATTGTCATACTGAGCGCCACACAAATCACAGGAGTAATCATCGTCCCCTTGACCTGTGGCAGAGGAACTGCCCTCACCGCTCTCGTAGTGTTTCTTCATGTGTATGAGCAATGTGGATTTCCTTGTAAAACTCTTATCACAGACCGGGCAAAATACAGAGTTCGGTTGATGTACCTCGTCCATGTGGCGCTGATACGCCGCGCGTTTTGTAAATTCCTTGTCGCAAATCGTACAGTACCTATCCTCGATTGCACCAGTACTTTGCATATCCATGTCGACAGAGTCGTCTGAGCGCAGTTTCTTGTTTGGATTTACGACTGTCACTTCGACCTCTGGCGGTAGTCTTCTTTTCGCTGCGGTAGCAGTTACAGGAGGGGGGGTGGGGGTATGTGTAACCTTGGCGAGTTGTGATGGGTCGACGACCTCATGTTTGCTTATCTTACTAGTAACCTTGTGCTGAGGCATCCATAGGCCAGAATTGTTGGCAGCTGCTTTCCCATCGGGTGAACGTAAATGCCACCCACGATGGCTTTTTAGCGCAGATATTGAAGTGTAGCTCTTGTGACAAATTTCACAGTCAAACGTCTGTGGTTGTGATTGTATCTGATTAATGCACTGGTGGTTTTGCAACGCTAGCAAACCCACAAATTGTTTGCCACAAGTATCGCACGGGTAGCGCGCTTGGTAATCGACGCTGGGGTCAACAGACTCCTGATCATTTTCATAATCAGGTTCCACCTCTTGTGACACATCTTGTGATTTACTGGAGCCTTGGTTAGCATTATAACCCAGTAGTTCCCTTGCATGAGCGGCTTTCAAGTGCTCGTATAGTTCCAAAGTTGAACTTAGCGGTTTGCCACATATTTTGCACATTTGAACGGTAGATTTGTGGACATTCTTTCGATGACGATAATAAGATTTCTTATCTGAAAATGTGATTCTACATATAGTGCAGCTAGATCTACTACTGCCATCCCCACTAGCGGACGGCGTGGATGTATCGTTGCTACTACTAGTGCTAGGGTTTAAGATTCCGTGTTTAGCGCGCTTGTGTTTCCATAAACTGGTCCTAAGCGGGAACCGTTTGCTGCATAAATCACACGCATAAGGCATTGTATCTTGTGGTGGCGTTTGTTGAGCATTGTTCGGGAAGTTCGTAAAGTTAATAAAACTATTGAATTGTGGCGTTGAGAGAACGGCACCATTCTCATCGGGGTTGAATTCTTCTTCTTCTGTGGAAGCTTGCATAGTGTTCTCTTCACTGTCATGTCTATCGACTAAAATATCGGCATGCAACACTTTCTTGTGTTTCCATATATTCTTCTTGTGCATGAATCCTTTACCACAAATGTCACATGAATAAGGAGCGTTAGGGATGTTATAATTAGGTTTAAATGACACAAAACCAGGTTGAACCACAGGATATTGTTTGATAGGTTTCCCGATAATTTGAGGTGCGAATCCTTCTTTACCAGGTGGAGCTGGTTTTCTGTTAGTAGTAGGTACTTTAGCGTGAATGCGCATATGATTTGAGTAAGCTTGGCGACTTTTGAATGCTCTGATACAGATGTCGCAGAAGAATTCCGACTCAGTTGCTGCGACTGCTCCGATTCCTGGATGTGACTGCTGCACATGCTCGGACAGTTTTTGTGGAGTGCTGTATGAGTTAGGACATACACTGCAAGGATAGAATTTAACCCTCAAGTGAGTGTTCTTGTGCTCTGCCAGCTCTGAAGGACGAAGGAATTTCTTTTCACACTGGTCACAGTGGTGGGCCACTTGGTTATGTTCGGCGACTTGGTGATCAGTCCACGCATCAACAGTTTCGAATATGGCATTACATTCCGTACAGGAGTAATGGTACTCCTCTGCTTCTTCCTTAACTATAGACATATCCGGTTCAGCGGGCGCCATGCCTAATGTTCTGTCAGAATGCTCCATGTAAATGTGTTTGTTCAGTTCAGTAGCTTGTTCGTATTTAGCGTCGCAATGCTGGCAGTAATGCGGTTTCTCTTCCGCATGTATAATTTTCAAGTGTTTCACTAAATTCGGATAGCTACTGTTTTTCTTTCCGCACAAGGGACAGTCTGTGGGTCGACCGTCAACACATTTGCTCTGATTATCCGACTGATCGAAACTGCCAGCGTGGATTGCTAGCGCATGGTCATTGAAGTCCTGCATGTTCCCGAACTTTTCTGAGCACAAATCGCAGGCAATATAAACTGTACAATCCCCTTTACGAATGTGTTTCTTTAGTAAGCTCTTATCTTTGAACCTAGAACGGCAATGGACACAACAGAGCGGCACCCTAGACTGACCATCCTCATGCGTATCCAAAACATGCTTCATAATAAACTGTTTCAGTTGAAATTTAGCTGGGCAGAGCTTGCAAGCGTACGACCTGGCATTGAAAATATCTTTGTATGCAACCTTGATCTCTTTCGGCTCATCTTCGAGAACCAAGTCGTCAGTAATCCCATTTTCATTGTAAATAATCTTCCACAAATTAGTGCAAGAATTCGACCTCATATGACTGAGAAGAGCGCCAATATGTCCGAACGTGATGACACAATTGTAACAAGTGTGTTTTGGTACCTTATGCCCGTTTTTCTGCAAGTGTTGTATAACAGCTTTTCTGCGCGGATGTTCTCGATCGCAACATAAACAACGCTTCGTATTGATTTGCTGAATGATGTCGCGATATTTTTGGATGAAGTCTCTTTGGGTTTTCGTAACATATGTTTTGTCGGGGTCAAGTTCTTTGACTTGCTCCTCATCTTCAATGGTTTCATTGGTATCGACAGTTTCATCGAGTTCCTCGTCATCTTCATTGACTTCGCTGTTAAAAGAGTCAGCTTGCAATCCCTCACTTATTTCGACGACGGGCGCTAATGATATTGGAAGATCATCATCGTCTTCTTCTTCGTTTTCGTTATGATTCATTTCTAATTCTTCGTGTTCTCCCTCATCTTGGCCTTCGTCGTCCTTCATTTGGTCTTCAGGTTTAATATCAACACTATCTTCTTCCATATTCTCTTGACTTTCAGCTGTATCGTCATTGCCGTCTTTCTCGTTATCGCTCTGAGCGCCTTCCATGTTATTATCATCATCATGGTCGATATTCTCCTCTCCATCAACTATTTCTTCACCTTCGTGTTCAATGCCGTGCTGACGAGCAATCTCTATTTCATTCTCAGAGTCCATATCAACTGTGTCATAGTTCTGATTTTGATTGTTTTGCATTTCTTCATCAACTTCTTCGTCGCCTTGCTGTAGATCATCGTATGCATCGGCATCGGGTTCCGTAAGAATAGCTTCCACTTGAAAAGACGCAATTTCAGGCTCAGATATTAATGTTTCTGGACTTTCAGGCCCAGAATTAAGAATTTCTGGTTCGGAAACCAGAACTTCAGGCTTAGAGGTTAACAGAGTCTTCAGAATCTGAGGCTCCTTTTTCTTAATTTGTAAATCTTTGAGTGCTTTAATGCGTAGAGGATAAGGCAAATTATTTTGTGTCTTTGACGTCTTTATTGGAATGGGTTTCTGTGGCGTTATAACTTTGTTCATGGGCATTATTTTTGTTGGCATGTTCTTGTTAAATAACTGCATCTTATGACTAATAGGATTCGGCATCATCCGTGCTTTGGGATTGAATGGGTTCGGTCTGAGTTTGGGTTGTAGATGATTGAGGGTTTTTTTAGGAGTAATTTTGTTTGTATATCTGTCGAAGCTGTGAGAGGTAAGTTCATGTCTGCGTGCGTTGTGGGAGTACCTGTAGGAGCGCCCGCAGACGAGGCACAGTTTGGAGGCGAGTTGGTGAATACCTTGGCGAGCATGTAGGGTTTCACCAGTAGGCCTCATCACCGTGATGGACACCTCGGGCATGTGGGGCATTTTCGGGAAATTTTGTGCAGGCTCGTTCATTTCTTCCTCGTCTTCTTCATTGTTTTCACTCTCCGCACCCTGTAATTGATGACGAAATTGTTCCAAATATAACAACGATAATTTATTATTAAAACTTTAAAAAGTGATATGATAAATTTAATAATAATCTATTTATTTCAGACATAAATCTAGTCCATACTTTTACACTCACTGGTACATTTAAATTATAAAATATTTTAAATTCTAAACAAATAAAAGCCCAAACTAAAATTGTGATTAATTAAATTTAAATATTCAACAACTCATTAAGAAAAAAAAATCGAAAATAGTTAAAATATCTTTTTTTAATTATGAATTCAATGCGTAATTCGTAATAATTTGACACTTCAAACATAAAACCAACACCTTTGAATTATTCTAAGTTTTTAACAATATTAATAAAGTTTTTATTGTATTGTGCAGAACCATTGTAAAAGATGTAAAACAACTTAAGTTATTCTAAGAAAGATATTTATCATAGCACAAAACATTAACAAGACATCATAAAAAGGAATCATAATAAGTTTTGATTTCTTCTGATATAAATTTATGATATTATTAAACTATGTGTTTTACAGATTTAATGGAAAATGAATCATTAACAATTGTATGAATAATTATGTACTTAAACCTATTTATCCTGATATAAAGTTATGATACTATTCAAAATAAAAATTAACAATTGAATATGAATAATTATACAACATGTAACGTTAAATGCGCAAAACCTGAAAATAGTTTGATCAGAATAACGAGCAGAATTAATTGAACCACTTTTTAATATAGGTAACATTTTTAAAAAAATCTTCATTAAAAACGTTGCCGTGTCTATTTATTAATAGGTCAAGCAAGCCAATGTCAGCGCGGCGCAGCGGCCCGGTGACGACTCCTCCCTCGGTAAAGCGTTGTCGCAGACGCAAGAAACGATCAGAATGGCCAGTAAAACTAAAACAGCACATAAAACCTTTACAATTTTTCAAATGACTTATTTTGTCTCTGAAAGAAGTCAATTGAATTAAAAATCAGTTGGGGTATCTGAGGTTTTGCGCATTTAACGTTACACGTTGTATACATATCTGCTTTAAAATTTTAAATATACTTTAATGTGCACATAAAGTGCAAATACTGACAGCATGCTCTTTACAAATAAATGTGCCACACTTTACACAAAACTGCCTCGTTCTCCTATCGCGTTTTGTTGTCTTCACACATATCTTGCACCTTTTCCTATTCTTATAATATGGTTGTATGTTACTGCGAATAAGAGAAAATTTGTTTTTTCTCTCTTCTAAATCGTTTATCGGAGAAATTAACATTCTCTCTTCATCTGGTTCTAGTAAACTTAAAGCTAAATCATTAATAAATAAGCGACGCTGCAATACATTCGAGTTTTGAGAGCACCACAAGACTTGAGCATTTACAGAGGCAATATTCAGCAATGTAAAGAATAAGGACAGTGTCCAATCATTTGTGTGTTGCATTGTAGTGTAGTAGTTCATGAGAACATCCACAACTTCTACAGCAGACTGATTCTTCTTATACACTGATACAACTGTTGTGTGATTTATATGACCTTTCCTGTAATATCTAGGCTCATTGGTCAATACATTTACTGATTTCCCCTCCATATTGACATAAGATGTCAGTGATACTTCATGATCAATAAATCCAGACATAAATGTTCGACATTTCCTGTATTGAGATAGGAATAGTGGCGGAATCATATCACTATTTGGGTTCAAGGCTGCGATAGAATACAACTGGTACTCATTTCTAAGGCTATCCATCAATGAGGAAGATGTGAACCAACTATCCATAACAATAGATCTACCAGTTCCAGCTAAATGCTGAACCAATTTTTTCGTTATCTCTTCGGCGCCAAAATAAGGATCAGTAATGACGTCTAAATTGCTCACATAGAAAGTGGATGAATCAACTAGCAATACCATCTTTATGCCCCGCTTCACCGGTTTCTTATCAATATCGTATCGAAATGGGCAAGGTCCGTAAACTGGCACGATGATCTCATCAATAACCGCCATATTCTCGATCTCGTGAGATGTTCTGCAATTCATGGCGAAGATTTCGAATACTTTACGCATACGCTTCATTATGTCGAACTGTATAATGCTATCGTCGTCCTCTTTATCGAAGCTCATGTTTTGAAGCAGGAATTTGAATCTTTCGTATTTCATGACGTTTCTGACGCAAGGCACACCACATTCACTGTTCCAAAGGTCACTGCATTTCTGATGCGTCGGCCGCATTATACCGTGCAGATACAGAATACCGATAAGCGTTTTAACTTCACTGACACTGGTTGACTGCGTGAAATCTTTCCCATTTGTCACAATATTGTCATTAGTAGAAGCAACAATCAATTCTAGTAGGTCATCGGTGAATAACAACTGCCACGCATTTTTAGGTCGTGAACAATGTTTATGAACTTCTGGTTTGCGTTTCCTAAGTTTGAAAGCTTCTTTGACCCTGGCATTATTTACAGAAGTTGATAGTTTGGGAACTTTTGATATAACTTTTTTATTTTTGCATATGTATCCGCTTTTGCAATCCACGTAATCATCATCAATTTCCGGTTGGAGTTCGGCTTCTGTATCTGATTCATGATCAGAATTATGCAAAACGTCACACTCTTCCTTTGTCTGCAGAGAGTCAATCACCTCATTGTCTTGAACCATGTCCAAAATTGCATGGACCCGATGCCAATCCATTCGCGGGTCCACACATGTCTGTGGATGAAATTAATTCAATTGAACTATTCTCGCATGGGTATTCTTCACACACATAATTGGCCACAACATTGCATATCACTAAGATTAAAAACATAAATGAACAAAGTATTAAAAACTACAACATAAAACTAAAGTTTGGAATGTTGAAGTGTCATATTAAATGGGAGTATTTGATACAAAACAAGCGCTTGTTACATTCAATGATAAACTATATTGAGCATCTAATCTCTACCTTATCACTTCTTGGTGTGAGCCCCAACGAAGCCAAGATTGGGGGACCTTCGGGTTGTACTTTGTTTGAGAAGCCAGCATTCTGGAATGTTATACAAAATTATTACTTTAAGTAAATACAAATAAACAAACTTCTGTTTACTAACTTTGAATTAGTGAATTCTAGTATGTTAAGTAAAAACGGAATAGTGAGACCAAATTAAGTACATCATATTCAATTACATCAATTTTAGTAAGTGAATGTAAGAAAAGTCAGGGACTTGTGTGCAAGGTATTATGGACTTAACACAACGCAATGTGATACAATGTTTTAATATTACATAAAAACCTGAATGTCATAATGATGAGTGAAGGTTATTTACTGAATGGAAGTGTGGAACAGGAGGACAAATCTAGAAAAACCTAACTGAGCAACAAGTAATCAGTCCCATAAACTGAGCCATACAAGGAAAACATACCCAATAATGGTTAAAATTTCATTCTGGACTTATCATAAACACACACTGGCTCATTATCACTTCACACAAGTTCCCTGTGTGTAATTTACTTGACAACTGTTCACATGTCCTTGACACCAATGTGTAGCAATGTCTTAGTACATGTTGACCTGACCAGAAGTGCTCTAGAAACTACTACTGCATAACTCTACTAGATAACAGCAGACTATACCAACTACTTTGCTGACTCATACATACCTCAATGACAGGATATGAGCTATCAATGACCACTCCATCATCATAAGCTCCATCAGAGAGTGGTTCACTTTTTATTTTCACCTGAAAATACATATTTCCATCATATAAACACATAATGCTAACTGACAGTTCCAAGCTTAAATACCCAGCAAGATAAACCCACCTCTTCTAGTTGGCTGCCATCTTTTAGAGACTGTAGTTTGTTTTGTGTCCTTTCACATACATTTTTAAAAACATGCCAGTTATTGACATTGTCCATGCATTTCCTGCAGACATTAGTGGGCAGGTCATCATTTTCGTTTATCTGAAAAAACAATCATACGTAATCATCGTACGGTGGGCAAATAGGCGCTCTCCACGACGCGCTCGTTTCATCAGAACGAACGAGGCGAAACCGCGCCTCGTGTATAGATAGCTACGGCGAGGAGAAACTAAGTAGGTAGGCGTAGGTATAGCCGAGCGCCGACGAGCGGCTACTCCTCGACCGAATAAGTAGAAGCGAGTCGAGTGGCAGCCAGCGAGCCCCTCGAGGGTTAGCGCTCGATATACGCACACAAGTATAGCGCACTCACGCCGACAGCGACGCTCGACCCGTCCGAGGGACGAGCTGCAGGCTGGTCTCGTCCAATAAATCAATACGCCCGACAGCCAAGCCAACGCGACCCAAACCTAGCGATACGCAGCCCCCTCCCGATATGACCCCCGGGAATAATGCCAACCCGACCCTCATGATATGCGCCATTCCTCGCCGGCTGCACGGAATGCGACGCGACGCGGCCACGAGCCGAGCGATAGCCGTGGTACATTACAAAATGGTGGACGATCTTACGACATCTCCACCTAAACGCGCTGCCTGTCATTGCTCGAACCGAGGCGGATGACGAGTTCTCACGTATGCCGAGGGTCTACTTTCACTCAAAACTTCACTGTATCACTTATTTTACACATTACGTACCTGTACGGACACACAATCCTTGATTTTCAAAGCGAGGACGGGAGGTTCCGAGTCATCCGAACTGGTGGTAGGAAAAATCGGCAGTAATTCGCCTCGAGATGACAAGCACAGTCTACAAACACGATCATAATTCACATTCATTGTAAATAAACGTTATTTTGAAGGTATTAACACCTTCCACAATCTTTACAAAAGGGACGCCATGTCACCACGAGCACTTCAACACAAAGCACTGCACATCGTTCTTGCTAGAGCACGAAAGCGGCTGATGATGAGCATGAGAAGTCGATAGGTTCGGTCGGGACGGCTGGTTCGAGTCGGCGACCACCTGTCGTTCTGCGCATGTGCGCGTAAAATTGCGTCAGGGTGGCCAACATAACAAACACAAAATGTAGTTTATCTCAGACTTCACAAACATTTTAGCTGAATTAATATTAATTCAGCTAAAATGCAACGACTGTTATATGCAATGAATAACATTAACACGATAATATTATCGTGTTAATGTTATTCATTGCATATAACAGTCTATTTGAATGAGTATAATTTAGGTAAAATGACAATTTGGTTCAGTTTCAGGCTTATGTTGCCGTTCAATGTCGTTTTAATGACCATGTAATCCTAAAACTCAGTTTTATACTTTCATGAAGAATACAAAGTGATGAACTGAATTGCTAGGGATCACTTCAATCATTCAATATACAATAAATAATGTTAACATATATAATTTAACAACAAATAGGTACTCCGTGTCTGTTTCTGTTGTCAGCACACTAAAAACATTTATATTATTATACCATGATGTTAATTTTCTCGTGCTTGTCGTTCCTAGACCTCGTCAAAAATTTGTATTTTGCATAAAACGTTTTAAAAACCACATTTATCATTATATTCATGAGAATAAGTAGCAATTTAATGTAATAATGTTAGAACAGCAGATGTTAAGCTACTCGTGCAAAATTGTTTGTAATCTCTGGATCATGCAACAAAAGTAGTTCTGTCTCTTTCTAAACCAGTGAGTCAAGGCGGCAGATTCAAACTTCGGATAACTTCGCTCTAGATTTGTAATGGCGGGAGATTACAAAACTCTGACTTTTGTTTGTTTTTATTTTATTATCTTCGTTTCTAAAAATATTGTTTTGTAATTACAATCGTAGAACGATACAATTTATAAGCGTTTAAAATCACCTAATTACAAGATGTAATGAAGCTGATGATGAAAAAAAACTTAAATGCCCAAGTAGTCGTAAAAACAAGGTAGTGCCAACTTTATGGGTGTCTATTAAAACCAAACAGAATAGAAAGAAATTAGTTTGCTTCATTCATGGAAAGGTGGGGAGAACAAAATTATGAATGAAAACGTAAATGTTTGTTTACTATACGGTCTATACTTATATCAAAGGAAAAGCGATCAAAATTGGGTCGTCGACCCAAAAAGTCGTGCACATTTTGTTATGATATCATATTCGAGGCAAAAAAAAAAATTATATCGAGTTATTCTATATTCCAATAGTGAGTTTTTTTTTTTACACTCAAAACAAATCTAAGTAGGTATTCTGTATACTTTCTCTTTGAGCCTAGCCTATGGGTAAGTAGGTAGGTACCTAGTTGAGTACATATTTGTGCTTACCTACGAGATATGTGCATACTAAAGTTAAGGTTCAGTTCCGCAGCGCAGCGTGCGCTGCGGAACTGAACCTTAAACTTTACTTTACGCGCGCACGTAGGTAAGTAGGTAGGTAGGTACTATTTACCGTTTGTCTTCTCAGTGGCGGACTAAGCCCGTCAGAGGCCCGGGGCGGAAAAGCTGAATGAGGCCCCCCAGCTTTAAAAAAAAATGTAGTTTTAAAAGCTTTTTATTCAGTTCACATTTGTATGTATAACACGTGTTTATGTTTATTTCGTTAAAATCTGGCAAGTGAAATTTAAATTAGAATTAAATTATTTAGGTTAAATAAACATACTTACCTACAATATGGAATGGATATGGGTGAGGAAAATAAAATACGAATCGATCGACAAAAAAAAATAGATAAAATAAATCAAAGATAGTTTTTTCGTGCCATCAATTTACTGAACTCCTCAATAACTTCTATGAAATCGATTTCTTTGGAAATTTTTCTTTCTATTGAAAGCACGGCTAGGTTACCAAGTCGCTCTTGACCCATTGTACATCGAAAATATTTTTAACTAGTTTAAGTTTCGAAAAACTCCTCTCGCATGATGCAACCGAGATGCAAATGGTCAAGAAGTATATCTTGATAAAATTATGTAGGTACTAAGCACATTTTTAAAGTCTTGTTTAGGATTTGATCAGGGGAACGCGGAGTCTCAAGACCGGAGGCCCGGGGCGGGCCGCCCCTTCCGCCCCCCGGTTAGTCCGCCACTGTGTCTTCTGAATGAAGGACAATGGATGCGTGCGCCGCGGTACTTACTGAATCTCAAGCCCTTTTCGAGGGGCAGTTGTCGCGCCGCGCCGTGTCGATGTGCCCGAGCCGGCCGACCGATTACCCAGTGACTAGTGACCATTTTTATAGGGCTGTGGATATCAAAAACGAAGAGCAACATAGTGATTGGTCGATATCAAATAAAGAAAGTGCAGCAAGCGGGATGATGTTCATAAACATACCCTACATAAGTTGATACCTATGTTCAAGCTGTGTCTCCAAAAGCCTGAACATACCTACTTGCATAATTCCTACATTATCACTACATAGTATAAAACAAAGTCGCTTCCCGCTGTCTGTCCCTATGTATGCTTAAATCTTTAAAACTACGCAACAGATTTTGATGCGGTTTTTTTTAATAGATAGAGTAATCAAGAGGAAGGTTTATATGTATAATACATGTATAATATAGTAGAAAAACACTGATCATTTTAGAGGTTTCTAATGGGATGTCGTAAATAAACACATTTTTTTGCGCTTACATTGCAAACGCTGGCTTAACCCTACGAGATAGATCAAAATAATGTACTACAGTATTGTAAACCTTAAAAAGGTCTACAAAAAAGTCCACGATGGCATATGTCTATCTATTAGGGATAACCCACAATAACCATTTTTATCCTATACTTTTTACGAGAAATAATGGCTCTAAAATTATCAGTGTTTCTCCATTGCACCCGTGCGAAGCCGGGGCGGGTCGCTAGTTTGTTATGTAAGCAAGAACGTTGGATGGATGGATGTTCCCTTCACTTGAGTCACAAGTCGTTGCGTCTAAATTACGGGTCCGGTTTTGGTTGGCGTTCCCATTCACTGGGGTTCTGTAGGCGCGCGTCTTGGGGTCTATTATTCCTTCTTTGATTATTCCCCTTTGAGCGTCCTTTGTAGCGAAACTAATGTCATGATAGGTATTTCATTATTAATTGTTGGCTTAGCTTCCGTTTGCGACTTAGGCCGTGTTCAAACTAAACTGACTGTCAGCCGCCGAAAGTGAGCGAACGTTACGCAGTTTATTGTATTTCCATACATATTCACTTTTTCGTTCACATCTAACCGACGATAAGTTATTACGCTATGCCTAGACGCTGACAATCGGCGGCCGATTAATATAGCGTGTCACTACGCTCCGCGGACGCTGATTGGCTACGTAGCTAAACGTCAGCGTAATGTCTGCAAGCCCGACCCGAAATCCGTATCCAAGCCGACTGTTTTGTCCACACCATTGGCGTATTGTAAGCTATAGCGCATTGTCAGCATACTGTGAACGAAAAATACCGTTTATTTTCACGTTTACACTGGGGCTCACAGTGAGCTTGCTCACATTCGGCGGCTGACAGTCAGTTTGGTTTGAACACGGCCTTAGGTGGCGTTCGGTTGGTGGTGTGTCCATATTCCTCGATTTGTAGGTATACGTTTAAGCTTTCTGATTTTAAGCAATACATTTTTCATTACAACTGCAAACCCTTCAAGTAGAGGTACGGCTAGTACCTACCTAGTCACTTCCGTCGGTTCCACTAGAGAGAACTAGACATAGTAGTAAGTAGAAATGAACCCCTTTGAGTATCTGGCTAATTCTTACCGAAGTCTTAATTTCACAGGATAAGACTCGGTCAAACCTGCGGTGTAATTGCGTAAGACACTAACAGCCGTGCGATTCTGTAACCATCTTACCGTGAAAGCTTGGGTGAAGTGAGCGTGGAGTGAGCTGTCATTCGCTAGGGATTAACACTTAAGTGCTCACTTCACTTATGATTTCACGGTCAGATTTTTACAGAATCGACCGGCAGTAGCAATAACTTTCATTTTGACAGTTCAATAACATTCATTGCATTCTTTTACGTTGTTTGTTGAGCAGACGATTTTTCGAACAAATGAGGCAATGGATTAGCAATATCCTTCAAATGATTCAGAATGTGGTTTACGCAATTAGGGTGTAGTCTGTAAATAAAAGATTTTTATTTATTTATTTTTTATTTATTTTATACCGCATAGCATAATTAGCCTATAATCTTCCCACTGCTGGGACACATGCATTCTCTCTGTGAAAGGGAATTGTAATCCACCACACTGGCCCAGTGCGGGTTGGTAGATGTCACATGTCTTCGAATTTGTGGTCCTAGGACATGCCGCTTTCCTCACGATGTTTTCCTTCACTGGTTTTGAAAGCGATGGTGATAGAATAAATAATACAACGTTAAATGCGCAAAACCTCAGACACCCCAACTGATTTTTAATTCAATTGACCTATTTCAGAGAGAAAATAAGTCATTAAGAAAATTGTAAAGGTTTTATGTGCTGTTTTAGTTTTACTGGCCATTCTGATCGTTTCTTGCGTCTGCGATGACGCTTTATCGAGGGAGGAGTCGTCATCGGGTCGCTGCGCCGCGCTGACATTGGCTTGCTTGACCTATTAATAAATAGACACGGCAACGTTTTTAATGAAGATTTTTTGAAAAATGTGACCTATATTAAAAAGTGGTTCTAAGTGGTTATTCTGATCAAACTATTTTCAGGTTTTGCGCATTTAACGTTACACGTTGTATACAAAGTAAAGCGCCTGCCTGGGTTCGAATTCGAACCCACGACCTACAATTCGTAAGCCTTGCATTCATTACCTTTGTAATCTGTAGTAGAATCTCTTCCAAATAAAGAAATATTTATTTACTTACGGCATGTCGTTTCATATTCTGCCATGCAGGCTAATTGCGTAACACACTATCAGTAGCAATGGGTTTCATTTTGACAGTTCAACAACATTCATTGCGTTATTTACGTTGTTGAGCAGACACATTTTTCGAACATATGGAGCAATGGATTAGCAACATGCTTCAAAATGATTCAAATTGAGAGTAATAGTGTGTTACGCAGGGTCAAACGCCAGCACATCAAGCTACCCGAAACTGTCAAATTTTCCCAATCAACTTTGAACCTAATGCTTCAGCAATAAAGTTGACAATCTATTAAAGAAAGACAGATTGTTGTAGCTTGATGTGCTGGCGTCTGTACATACTTAATGGATGTAATGTATTGTATTAAATTGCGAGTCTTATCCTTTCTTTTTTATAAAGTTACTTACGTAAAGTTACATTACGTTGTGTACCTATATACATACCTACCTACTACTTTAGCTTTCCTTTGCCTCGCTGGCGCCGCCTCGCTGCCTCGCTGGTGTTTGTGGTTGCTCCTTTCACCAACTTCCAAGTCATTATAGTCTGTGCTTTTCTTACGTCATGTCACATCGAATGCTCGCTAATCGAACTTGATACGGACAATCCTGACTTGACACGGACAATCCTGCCAATTTTTTTTTAATAGTTTCTGGCTGTTGTTGTTTGTTATACTTACCTATTTTCATGGATCATAGATAGGATTGGTTTGGTCATAGATAGGTAGTATTCGTACAGTAAGGTGGCACTTCAGTGTTAAGGACAAAGCCAGCACCATAAAAATCTATTAAAGAAATTTGACAGATTGTAGTAGCTTGATGTGCTGGCGTCTGTACCTATGGAGAAGAACGGGCACGAAACTCTATAGACTCTCTTTTAAATTATATTGATGATATTTGTTTGTCACGCTTGCAAACATTTGCTTATTACGAATAGCTACATTATGATCCTAAGAAAACGTTTCGGTTTTAGGTTCATATTCATATGAAACGTTTACTTAGAAAAGTCAAAGTGCTCTCTACGAGTCTTGGTCCTAAGACTAGTAGGTAGGTAGTACCTAGCCTAGTAGGCAATGCATCATACATTGATGTCATAATAGGAAATGAGTAGACCAGTAACAAACGTAAATAAAGCACACATTAATTAATTGGATTTATTTATTATTTTCAGCACAAGCAACATTCAACGCCACACAACATTGAAACATAATTTGGAACGACAATAGAATATTATTAACAATACTTTACAAGTGAATAATATATTAGTTTTTTATTCATTGTTTTTCATCATCCTTTAAATATATATACTTAACATCATAGTATTAGTGAGAAGAAAAATATACAATAAAAGCAGAAACGATTATCACTATAGTTTTGTGGCGGTAACAAATAGAAAAATGTTAGTAACTAATTTATATTGAGTTTAAAAACAAAAAAAAAATATTTCTTGTCAGTATAAAGAACATACTAAATTATAAAAACTTTTTCAGGGGCAGAATAGACCGCAGTGCGAAACGTGAAAACCTAAGGTGGGAAAATCTACTTCAAGCCTACAGCCCGTTCACAGTCGAGTATTTTACCTCTGATTTTGCATCATTGTCCAAATCACAGTGATCTTTATTCTCATTTTGACAGTTCAACAACATTCATTGCGTTATTTACGTTGTTGAGCAGACACATTTTTCGAACATATGGAGCAATGGATTAGCAACATGCTTCAAAATGATTCAAATTGAGAGTAATAGTGTGTTACGCAGGGTCAAACGCCAGCACATCAAGCTACCCGAAACTGTCAAATTTTCCCAATCAACTTTGAACCTAATGCTTCAGCAATAAAGTTGACAATCTATTAAAGAAAGACAGATTGTTGTAGCTTGATGTGCTGGCGTCTGTACATACTTAATGGATGTAATGTATTGTATTAAATTGCGAGTCTTATCCTTTCTTTTTTATAAAGTTACTTACGTAAAGTTACATTACGTTGTGTACCTATATACATACCTACCTACTACTTTAGCTTTCCTTTGCCTCGCTGGCGCCGCCTCGCTGCCTCGCTGGTGTTTGTGGTTGCTCCTTTCACCAACTTCCAAGTCATTATAGTCTGTGCTTTTCTTACGTCATGTCACATCGAATGCTCGCTAATCGAACTTGATACGGACAATCCTGACTTGACACGGACAATCCTGCCAATTTTTTTTTAATAGTTTCTGGCTGTTGTTGTTTGTTATACTTACCTATTTTCATGGATCATAGATAGGATTGGTTTGGTCATAGATAGGTAGTATTCGTACAGTAAGGTGGCACTTCAGTGTTAAGGACAAAGCCAGCACCATAAAAATCTATTAAAGAAATTTGACAGATTGTAGTAGCTTGATGTGCTGGCGTCTGTACCTATGGAGAAGAACGGGCACGAAACTCTATAGACTCTCTTTTAAATTATATTGATGATATTTGTTTGTCACGCTTGCAAACATTTGCTTATTACGAATAGCTACATTATGATCCTAAGAAAACGTTTCGGTTTTAGGTTCATATTCATATGAAACGTTTACTTAGAAAAGTCAAAGTGCTCTCTACGAGTCTTGGTCCTAAGACTAGTAGGTAGGTAGTACCTAGCCTAGTAGGCAATGCATCATACATTGATGTCATAATAGGAAATGAGTAGACCAGTAACAAACGTAAATAAAGCACACATTAATTAATTGGATTTATTTATTATTTTCAGCACAAGCAACATTCAACGCCACACAACATTGAAACATAATTTGGAACGACAATAGAATATTATTAACAATACTTTACAAGTGAATAATATATTAGTTTTTTATTCATTGTTTTTCATCATCCTTTAAATATATATACTTAACATCATAGTATTAGTGAGAAGAAAAATATACAATAAAAGCAGAAACGATTATCACTATAGTTTTGTGGCGGTAACAAATAGAAAAATGTTAGTAACTAATTTATATTGAGTTTAAAAACAAAAAAAAAATATTTCTTGTCAGTATAAAGAACATACTAAATTATAAAAACTTTTTCAGGGGCAGAATAGACCGCAGTGCGAAACGTGAAAACCTAAGGTGGGAAAATCTACTTCAAGCCTACAGCCCGTTCACAGTCGAGTATTTTACCTCTGATTTTGCATCATTGTCCAAATCACAGTGATCTTTATTCTCATTTAATAAGGTTGCAGTTGGTTTCGTGCCATTGACAAATCTATCAAAATCATTGTGATCTTTATTCTCATCTTAATAAGGATGACGTTAAGTTGCTGTTGTCGGAGGTAAAATAACTGTGAATTTTCTTGTCTGATTTTCGTTCCTATTATATTAGTACAAAAAAAAAAAAACTTCGTTACGAGATTGATTCTGACGGGCTTGTGGCTAAGTAATAACAGCCGCACGGGTCGATCGATCAGGTTAAGCTACGCTTGCCGCAGTTGGTCCGTGGATGTGTGATCATCTTCACATACCAAGAGCCCTCCGTGCCTCGGAAAGCACGTTAAGTCTTTGGTCCCGGCTGTCATTCGTGGATCTTTGACGGTCGTTACGGGTCGTTAGTAGCTCGAAAGTCTGACTACCAGTCTTAACAAGGGGTATAGTATTACCCAGTAACTGGGTTGTGGAGGTCAGGTAGGCAGTCGCTCCATATAAAATACTGGTATATTCAGCTGCATCCAGTTAGACTGGAAGCCGACCCCAAGATAGTTGGGAAAAGGCTAATGATGATGATACGAGATTGATTCTATTTGAGTAAATTTCTTCGATATGTTATTTTGTAATGCTCTCTAACGCCCTATATGTAATTAAAACACATTAAGTATATACATATATTTGAATAAAATAGATGTCAGTTATCACAGGGATAAGGGTTTATCACTTAGTTTCTACTTTATAATATTATTTACCTAATTGTGGGACTGTCATTTGTAGATCTTTGATAGTCGTTACGGGTATTTAGGAGTCCAGAAGTCTGACAACTAGTCTTACCAAGGCATTTCGTGTTACACAGTATCAGCTGGATAGTAAAGGTTAGATAGGCAGTCGCTCCTTATAAAATACTAGCATGTAACTGCATCTGGGGAGACTGGAAGCCGACCCTAGCATAGTTGCGAAATGGCTAGACAGATTGATGTGGGTGTTTAGTTTTAGAACTCATGGGAGTTCTAATAAGCCATCATGTAGGTACCTGCCTACGAGATTGTTGGTAAGAGGATATCTGTATAATTAAAGCCTCGGATACACTAGGGGACAAATAAAACGACATGTTGTGGAACATGGCGCTCGAGAACTACGTGAATGTCCCGAGAGAATGTCGCGGCGTTCGCTCGCTCTCGGAATGGGAGCAAGCAACGTGTCCCGCGTCACGTAAATTGTTGCGGAACTTGTTGTGGGACACTTTGCAACGTTGCAGCGACACGTAGATTGAGTGTTGCGCCTCATGTTGCCGGACAAAATGTCCCCTAGGGTATCCGAGGCTTTAATGGTTGAGTTCAAAACGAATATATGTATTTGAAAGACTACAATTATAATAAGTGTCTTACAAGTTCCTATAGTCTCCAATTAGGAGTGTTTCAAGTAAGCCAAAACGGCGATTTTGTGAGCAATCAATGAGCATAGTGCACGTAGTCTCTATAAAAATGGGCCATTTGCCATAGACATTAGATGTTGATAACATCCTCCCTCAATACTAAATCCTGATGTACAGACGCCAGCACATCAAGCTACCCGAAACTGTCAGATTTTCCCAACAACTTTGAACCTTATACTTTAGCGATAAAGTTGAAAATCTATTAAAGAAATCTGACAGATTGTAGTAGCTTGATGTGCTGGCGTCTGTACCTCATCAGCCACCGCGGCATCGGCCATCGGTAATTCATTATGGATTTCTTCCCTACAAAACTTAACTTGACATGAGCACACGCTGACTTATGAAACCGCATGGTAGATTTTCCGTGAGAAAATATGCAGTTGCCACACTAGGTTTCTTTTTCTTTTCTCGGAAGCAATACGTAGACATTCCAACTGTTTCGATTATAAACCATACGATATCTTATTAATCGATGAGGTATACAACTACCATTGTAAATATTTTCCAATAAATATATTATATCGAATATCAAAGTCCATTTTAAAAGACTTTTCATTAAAATTTAAAAGAAACTAAGCATTTAGTTCAACTAAACTTCATTAATATTAAGAAAACAAAGCAGACGTTATTTAATGTTTCCATGTTAACAATCAAGGGCAGTTTTGCGGAAAAATCAGGGAAGTTAGGAAAGGAATTATACAGTTTGGTGTTGAAGTTTGACATTTATCTATAAACAATAAGTACCTTATCAAAATTACAATAGAAGTCGGTACTTTATACTATAATAAGATCAATTTATCTTTGTCGCATCGTAGAACTGTCCAACGCATACCATATTTTCAGCTTTAAAAAAGCATCTTCTAGCGCACACTCACTTTTACACGTCTTCTCAACACCGCATTAACTTAACAATTGATAAATTATAAGTTCACGAACGTTTGGTCCACATTCTGAATTTGAATTTGCCGCGAAATTACGAACATGGCGGGCACGAAGACCGTGGTTCCTGTGTTGGCTGCGCGCGCACCGCCAGCCTCGAGGGGTCGACGGGGTTCGCTTTCGCTACTAGAGAGCGTGCCACATGGGCAAAGGCAGCTTCGACATTCAGTCCGGTTTTAGCTGATGTCTCCATAAACGACACTTGGTATTCTCTCGCTAAGCGTTGTCCCTCCTCCCGCCTCACCGCCCTCTCTAGGCCGCTGTCGGATTTGTTACCTGCAAGCACAATGTTACTCAACCTCAATGTCCATTCATGTGACCTTGTTCAAAATTGAGGGGACTACGTGGTCAGGTACCATATTGTTGGTGACGGTTTTTTATATGTATTATTACCTACCATAGGATAGAAGTTTTTTTTTTTTTTTACGTTGTTGTAGGTATTCATTTGCCTGGATATTTGTCAGATCTTCATGCAATCTGATTAATGTTAGAACTAGTCTTATAAGAATTTAGCCTACACAGCCATCGACAAAAAGGCAACGATAATTTCATTCTGGAGCTTCCCTTAGTAAAAAGAAGGCATAGAAATGATAGAATATTGATAAAATCACCTAATAACATGATGACCACGTCGTCCTGCGCATACTCGCGGATCTCGCCGAGCCACGCCCGAATGTTGTCGAAGCTGATCTTGTTGGTCACGTCGTACAGAAGCAGCAGGGCTGGTGGACAATCGCATTAGTATGATTATTCGAGATAAAAGAGATTGGATGATGTTGTTACCTCCACTTACGTGGAAAGTATAATATAGAATTTTTTATTTCATTCTTAGGGTCGATCCATAAATTAAGTCACGTGTACGTGTCGTTGACGTTGTCACAGTCGGTCATAATGTGTGACCCCCTCTACACTGGTGTGACGTCAAATATTTTGCAATGTTAAATTAAACCTTATAAAAACACTAATAGAGTTGGTAATATTTTGAAGTTTTTCGTTACAGTTAAGAGTTTTAATACCTTAGATTCAAATATGTTTGTGCCGTCACGAAGCTAATGAGCTCCCATCCCCCCCTTGTCACAAGATGTCACACTTTGTATGTACAGACGCCAGCACATCAAGCTACTACAATCTGTCAGATTTCTTTAATAGATTTTCAACTTTATCGCTAAAGCATAAGGTTCAAAGTTGATTAGGAAAATCTGACAGTTTCGGGTAGCTTGATGTGCTGGCGTCTGTACATCATCTTAGTCAAAAAAAGGAAGTCCACTTGCGGATTACAGAGGCGTCTCCGTGACGTATGGCATATTTATTTTTAAATGGCACTAAGCAATAAATGCAGTTGCAGTACTTACGTGCGCAATGACGAGCAGGTGCTCCAACTGTGTAAAATATTCTTAGGTTGGTACACCAGGAGACAGACACAGACCAATATGGAAGGATCGATGCATTTTATTCTTATTTTATTAAAAAAAAATATGTGGCATCAACATCTGTGACCAATTCTACCAAAAAAAAAAAAAAAAAACTCGAGTTTGGGTTTGTTTTGTTTCTATCTTAGCCTGTAATTCGTTTTAACATCAGCCGGTCGATTCTGGAAAATCTCACCGTGATAACTAAGGTGAAGTGAGCTTAGAGTGAGCTGTGAGTCATGCTGATGCTAGGGATTGACACTATTGACGACTCAGTCCACGCTCACTTCACCCAAGTTTTCACGGTGAGATGGTCACAGAATAGCACGGCTGTATATTAATATCGTTAAAAACCTATTAATGGTCTCGATAACATTGAATTTGTATCGATGACTAACCATAAAATATGTCCAAGGGTCCTAGGGGCCTAGGTTCTTAAGGACTAACAATGAAACACTCAAAGGCAAGTAGATATTGAACCTCTTTTATCTTTTCGTGGTAGGGACCGAGTGCAGTAGCACCTACAGAGGTACTAGGCTATAAGAACGCACTAGTAAGTACACAGAACAGATAAAAGAGGTTCGTACCTTTTTTATTTGTTCTGTGAGCAAGTACTTGGGCCGTGATGATGTCTGCTATCAGACGTATAAGAATGTTTGTTTGCACATGTTTTTGACATCATCGCACAGCACGATAGTGATTTTTACTAAGTACCTTTCATAATATATTTTTACCAGGCTCGCGTTCTTGAGCCGGTTCTCTTCATCATTATCATACTTTTAATGTAACCAAAGACAAACAAAAATCAACGGACTCACACAGTCGTCTACGAGACACAAAAATAGAGACCTACCATGAATCAATTAAGAACAGGCCCGATAAGGACACCAGACTAAGTTAATGACATGATGTGGCTATGACTGGTTGAGTATGGCCCAATCTAGTTAGGTAGGTACACACGTGTGCGAACGCGTGATCCGGTTTGCCGTCTCAGAAACGGGTCGAGGCCAAGCCTTGGCAGTTTCTATGCTCCTGTCATAAACGTAATTAGGTAGGTATCTAGGTGGCTAGGTAGCTCCATACCTACATAACATTAACTTGGGATGAAAATGTTACAATAGGTAAGTACCTACTACAATGTAGGGAAATTGGGAATTGAGTTTTATTGCAGTAAGTATACAAAACGTGGAAACGAAATCCTCGTGACATTAATTTCACATTCAGATTGTGCATAGAATTCTCAGAAGTCGTTACCGTCACGCCATGTGGAAGTTATCAGCGGTTCAAGAGGTGAATAGAAAACCTCTAACTACCACATGGCGTAACGGCACCGACTGCAAAGTTTTGGCGATAGATGGCGTTACTTGTTAAGAATCGACAGGATAGAATTACGAAGAAAAGTTGAAAAAACCAAGGAAGCCATTTTTTTAAATACCTAACTGTTACTTAACTACACAATTTAGTTACTTAAAATATATTACCATGTGCGTCCCTGTAGTATGCATGTGTTACGCTACGGAAGCGCTCTTGCCCAGCAGTGTCCCAAATCTGAAGCTTCACCTTGATGCCATCGACAGTCACTACCTTATTCTGCGAACAGATGGCGTTAGTTGTACTAAACTGCATATAAATTTTATCAATCGGATGTTCTACAAATTAGACGTAGACGATGGGCAAGGTGTAAACAAAAATAATTTGTTGTAATAAAACATTAAGAAATAAAGAAAATATGCCTCAAACCTAACAAGATCAACAACATTTGTAAGTATTTAACTTTTTTTAACTTGTAGGTATTTCACAACCGTTTGTGTAGGTAAGTAGGTAGGTATATAAGTACCTAACGTTGTAAAAAAAACCATACTAATAGCCAGTTCTTAATCATAAAATAATTAAATTAAATAATTATGAGTCACTTTTTTCTTGTTTCATAAAAACTTGGACGTAAACTTGTTATTGGCTACTCAGACACTTTTTCTAGCCCACAAAGACAGCTGCAATAAATCAAACTGCAAAAACCAAACAAGCAGAAAAAAGACTGCAACAATAAATCACTCAGGCGAGCAGTCGATTCAATCACAGCTGTCATGGGCAAGGGGCGGGAACGGAAAAAGCGCGCCAAACTTCGAACACCAATAGCGTTGCGGCGAACCGGTTGCGTGCAGCCACTCACTGGCCCATTTGAACTTGGAACCCTTGACAGTCATTAATTACTTTTTTTTGCGAGAATTAAAAATGATAATGGCATTATTCAGTTTTTGCCTATTGATATCGGAACTTTTTTGCGCTTCGTTTCGTTGAATAAAACTTAATAAACCTTTTTGCTGAACATTGAAGTTGACTTTTTCTGACTTTTCTTGATGAGTAGGTGGAATAAGTACCTATGTAATTTAATTTCGTAATTATAATTATTAAAAGTTTGTCAGCATATCTATTCAATTAACTTTTTTGTGAACAAAAAGCTAAGAAATGATTTCTGTTTTTTTTTAATAAACGTCGACATTCATTTCTTTTTCTTTTATTTTTAATGCCAAAGGTTAGATGTGAGGCCGTATAGAGATTACAGTCGGCACGTGCTACGTTAGTCATTGTACCCGGAAGTCGATGCCGACGGTGGATATGTAATTTCCTGCGAGGAATGTGCCATCCCGGAAGCGGACTAGCATACAAGTCTTGCCGACGCCGCTGTCGCCAAGTAGCATTACCTGTGAAGATTACAAAGTATTTTTTAATATTAAGATCTTATGCAATCGTAACGATAAAAATAAAATAATTAGTACCTAATATAGCTACATACCTATTCTTTTCTGTTTAGTTTTGACACGATTCGCCTACTAAGTAAAAGCTGCCTATTTTAATTCATTATCCTATCAAGTCTTGGGAGGGACCCGTGACTAAATAATAACAGCCGCACAGGTCGATCGATCAGGTCAAGCTACGCTTGCCGCGGTTGGTCTGTGGATGGGTGACCATCTTTACATACCGAGACCCCTCCGTACCGTTAAGCCGTGGGTCCCGGCTGTCATTCGTGGATCTTTGACAGTCATTACGGGTAGTCAGAAGCCCGAAAGTCTGACAACCAGTCTTACCTAGGGGTATCGTATTGCCCAGTAACTGGGTTGTGGAGGTCAGATAGGCAGTCGCTCCATGTAAAATACTGGTATTCAGCTGCATCCGATTAGACAGGAAGCCGACCCCAACATAGTTGGGAAAAGTCCACAACCCAGTTACTGGTTAATACGATACCCCTTGGTAAGACTGGTTGTGAGACTTTCGGGCTACTGAAGACCCCTAACGACTATGAAAGATCCACGAATGACAGCTGGGACCAACGGCTTAACGTGCTTTCCGAGGCACGGAGGGGTCTTGGTATGTGAAGATGGTCACCCATCCACGGACCAACCGCGGCAAGCGTAGCTTAACCTGATCGATCGACCCGTGCGGCTGTTATTACTTAGCCGCAAGCCCCTCTAGCAAACATGTAACATAAATAAAAGGTAAATATGATTGAAATGTCACGAGCAAAGGTGGAGAAGTTTCCGGCGGTGAGTCTTTAATTAGTTCAGTCAGTTTCGGGGCTTCTAAAACTCAATGGCGGATAGTAAGCACACATTTAATTAGTCCTTTAAACGTAGCACGTCTTAGTAGGTACTGAAGTACGTATTATACAGCCTCAAAGAGATGTAGGTTTAGATAACAGGTTGTGATGACGTGTCGGTAGAAGATTTGGCCTGCATGGAGTTTCCATGCAACCTCCTCAGGTATTTTATAAGTTGATGGCATAACAGAGATAAGAAATAAGAATTTCGATTTTTTTTTAATTCGAATTTTTTTATTATTTTTTTTATTTATAAGTATAGAAAGTAGTTGTGTATTAGATATGTTGAAACTCTGTGTACTCTCCCGTCACTTGTCCCTAAAGGTTCATTAGAAAACCAGCGTCAGACATCATCTGTCTGGCATTAATGCTGCAATGAACTTTTTTGGCGTAGCCGTGAGGCAAACACTACTGTTGTTTGTAACATTATTTTCATTTTGTTAATTTAATATTTTGTGTTTCACGAACTGTGTCCAAATAAAAAAAAATAAAAAAAAAAACATTTATTTCAGGCAAGTTTTTTACACATATTTACATACCCTATCTACATACCATAGTATCAGAGACTTATTAAAATTAAATATGAAATAGATATTAAATTAAATTATTGCTATACATACAGATAGATTATACTTTTCTTATAAATGTCAGGTAGGTTTAATTTAGGTTTCAATTCAACTTTATTATTTCTTTTCTTTCTAATTTAAAGGATTAGAAATTAATAGACACGGTCAGGAGAGCTGATAGAACGCATCATCATGTAAAATAGGATAGAGGTGAGACTCGATGGAAATAGGACATTAGATTGAACTATAGAAATAACAAAACAAGTATACTATAAAAACGCGTTTCATTTCGCCCATTGACGAGAATTCGTTTGATTTTCTACAATTTGTGTTCATTACCTAATACTGTAGATATCAATGTGTAGCTACAATGAAATACCCAATGTGTAGTACATGTTTTGCGGTTACACTTTGATACAATATTATGGATTGGAGACAGTTAAATTAATTCCTGTCACAGTAAGATGGTTGATACCGTGGTGTAGTTATATCCCTAGGAATAATGCTGCCTAGGGATAGAGCTCGTATCATAGTTATATTCTTAGTAAAACAGTTATGAACCGCTTTCGTATAACTATATTACGGTACCTATACAGCTAGATCCCTGGGCATATAACTAAGTCACGGCTTCAGCCATCTTACTGCGACATATACCTGCATCTTTTTGGGGCTATACATACCTACTTAGTATTTTAGACTTTATTTAGTACATACGAGGATCGAAACCGCGATTAACTTTCAAAGAATGTAATGTAATGTAATGTAATGTACGAATGTGGTTTCGACAGGCCTGTTGGGCTAGTGTCAACGGCCCTGACTGCTATACGCAAGGTCGTGGGTTCGATTCCCACCCAGGACAAATGTTTGTGTGATGAGCACGATCATTTGTTCTTTGTCTGGGTGTAATTTATCTATAATATGTATGTATTTAGAAATATATATGTATGTTTATCAGTTGTCTAGTACTCATAGCACAAGCTCTGCTTAGTTTGTGACTAGATGGCGTTGTGTGAAAGTTGTGGAATATTGTTGTGAATGTAAGTAGGAAACCTAATATCATTTAGAAGTGTGTTTGATGTAGATACTCACTTCAGTAAGTAATTTAGAGATAGTAAGTCTTAAATTAGTTCTTAGAATTGAAATAGCTTGAGGGTTTTCATTAGCAAAATGGAATTATTTTTTCTTTTTATTCTGTTTTAGAATATTATGTCTACACTACAGTCGTCTGTAAGGACGTATTAGGTACGTTAAGTATATTCAAATTTATGTTTCAAATTGATGTTATTTCAAGGTATAAGTTGTTCTCAGACTGACTAGCACTATTGAAAAAGTTATAAATATGTTTGGAGTTACTAACTGTTTGGAGTTAATGTTTGTTAGTTGTTGTTTGGTTGTTAGCGTAAACTGAACTTTATCTGTTTGCATTTTTGGCAAAAAAATCCCAAATGCAGGCGTGATATTATGTAATACGAACCTATCGTATTACATAATATCACGCCTGTATACCCCGAAGGGTAAGGCACAGGTATAGGTACGTATAGTACACCTATATTTCACCAGTTATGTATTATGAATATTGCGGACTCAGACTCCGGCTGCTAGTGAGAAACTGCGGATGGAAAACCCAATATCACTTAGCCCGACCAGGGAATCGAACCCAGGACCTCTCGCTCAGCAGTAGCGATTGCGACCAACGAAGCAGTTCGGCTGGTTCGTAATACCTAGATACATATACATATTCACACCAAGACATGACGAAACCTATTAGAATAGAATACTCTATACCTAATATGTAAACAATACAAATACAATAGTTTACAATCCTATGTCCTCGTAGTTGCTCATAAAAGTCTCCTTAAATCAGAAATATACCTTTTCTGTCTCTTTGTCCCTGACCCTATAACATCTACTCTAAATAAACAACGATAAAAAGTTTTAAATACTCACTTTTCCAAAAACATCATATTTGTCTTCTTGTTTAGAGTGTTGTTCCCAGGTGTCTGTTGGAGAAGGAGGTTCACTATGAGGCATTACCCCAGCTTCTGTCTCACTCTTCTCATCATCTTCTCTTGCTTCTGGCAGGTTCCTGGCCCATGTTGGTCTCACTCTGCCCACCACTACTCGTTTCTCCATCTGCCTATTGTCTGTGGCGTTTGGATTCCACATCTTTATGTTTAGATTTTAGGGCATCACTAAGAAAGTCTTCCTTTGTTTATTCTCTTACTTGTTTGATTAGTATTTCGGAAACTTTATTTTTGTATAGTCCATTTTTTATCACTTTATGGGCACTGTTAGATTTATTTTAGTTCTGTCTCAAGGACGCTGAGCAATGAGATTTCAGAACAATGATATTTCTAATTTCGTCAATCGCCGTTTCGTCTTCAGTTACAGAACTCTCTAGTTCACAGCTGTTTGTTTTTGATCACAAGTTCTAAAGATAAATCAACAGATAAATAAACATACCTAAGACTAGATTTAATCAAGTTATTTACTTTAACTAACTGAGTATTTTAATTAAATTAAAACTGTCTGTATACTTGTATAGTATGAATCAAAGTATATTAGTTTCAAGAACAAAACTAATAGAGTCAGGCAGAATGACAATGCTTAACTTTCATATAACGAAGTTAGTAACAATCTGAGTTTTAAAGCAGCAGATTTAATTGTATTAGTGGAACAAGGGATTGTTGTTGGAACTTAGAAAGACAATAGTGTTGTGGAACTTGTTACAGGGGGTAAACTAAGTGCTTAAGTGTTGGAAGTTCTCACTTAGTTGACTACTCAGAAAATATCGAGAAGATTCCATCTTGTGATTTTTTATATCTAAATACCTACGTCATACGTTTCCGACAAACCTTTTGTCGTTCAGTTTCTTTGAAGGTTTTATTTTACCCATTACTTAGAAAGCTTCTCTTATAGGTATAACTAGAAAGTTTCTCTTGAAAAAGATCTTAAGCCTATTTGAGCGTTTATATTTCTAACATTTCATCTGTGTCTTACATTTTTTTTTTGCCATGAAGGTCCCACTGCTGGGCAAAGACTTATCTTCTCTTTCCATCTCATTATGTCCAGAGCTGCCAAGGAATAATCTTTATTAAAGGAGTCCAGCTCATCCCGCGTACTTCTTTAGATATTATGCAAAAGATATTATGATATGTATTTAGGATACCATAAAATCTCTTTCTTTTTTTGGTTGAGCCACTAATGCAAAAAATTACCTACCATTTGAGCACGTTTAAGTAATACTTAAACGTGTTCATGAAGTCCCTCGTAGTACTCTGTCCCTTTCCCTTGATATTAATCCAGTTCTGATTATTGTTTAATCTGATGTATCCCTCTCGGGGATTCGTCAAATGCTTGCTTGAGTTAAGCAAGCATTTTACTATTTGTATAGTAGAAAACTTCAACGGGATTTGTAATATCTGTGTTAGATATTCCTATTTGTGTTTCTTGCTTCAAGTTCACAAGATTTGTGATGTTAATCTTGAAATGCTAGTGTCAATGTTATTGGTTTAGAGTGTTTCATCACTCTCCCGCCCCTATACCAATTAATTTGGGGTCGGTGCAACATGTCTTTTCCATACTTCTCTATTAGTCTCACTCCCTTTCTATCCAAATCATCTTTCACACAGTCCATCCATCATTTCTTTGGTTTTTACCTACTCATATATATCAACTACATTCATACTAAAAACTTTCCTCACAACTATTTTCTCATTCAGCGTTTAAAATTACGAATTACAAAACAAATATTGGCGTTTTCTTTACAAGGTGGTGTATGTATAGACTAATAATTTCATCTGAAAATTCGCTTTGCTATGTCTTTAGTAGCGTTTCAGAAAAAATAGGTACATACCTGCAGCTGTACACCTTTGTTTGCACTTTGGCGAAACGTATTTATATTCAAAATTATTATTTAAAAGAATACCTATAAGTTATTTTACCTTATACAGGTATCGATTTCCACCCCCATCCTTTCTTTTCATTTCCTTTGCCTACTAACCCTTTCCTCCTTTACAAACACCCTGACGATACCAAAGAATTTACCTATTCATTATGATCACTCAATCACAGTGTTTTCCTAAAGTTCTTAAAATAGCCTTTTACGTTTACGAATTCTTCTCTTACTTCAAATCTACCATTCAAGAGATACAAAAAACAAAGACACATAAATATTTCTTTGTGAATTTCAATAACACTAATGGCTGGTTTCATAAAATCCCCTTCAACTATTCTACATAGAATGTATCCTTTATTTACCTTGTCATCTAAAAGGATAAAGTCATGAATTTATAAAGCGCAGTGATTTCCCGATAACCCCTAAGCAACTACGCTAAGCTGTTTATATTCATGTAAAGCCTTTTTACTTGACGTCTTAAGGACCCGGACCCCGATGGGCCATTAAAATTTCTCTTTATATGGAAACCAGGGAAAATATAATCATATGCTTTTATTAGCTATGTTTGGTTTTATGTGTTGGGTTTGAGAACAAGTAGGTACCTACCTTTGCATAGGTAAAGATTCGGATATGGTAAAAATACTTGTTAAAAGTTATTAAAATGTACGGTTTTAAATGTATTATGATAGAGATGAAGAGATTAGAACTAAAATGGACAATAAATTACTTAATTAGAGCGTAAAGAATGCCGCAGGGTAGCGTTCTGAGGCCTTTGTAAATTCCTTATTTGAATTAACTTACCCTCAAAAATGCCGAGTTTATTTCTCTTTCCCCTATTATCAACAGGCTTGTTTGTTATACGGTTTTTAGATCACACTTTTAAAAAGGTTGGTAAAAAAGATGATATAGTTTCAGTCGAGTTTTTTGGTTTTTCAATTTTTGTCTTGTTTTCAACCTTTTCGTCTAAACTAATAATATACCTAAACAGAAAAGACTTGATTTTTTGTAGATATGTTCGTTTGTTATGGTTTTACGCTAAAATAGCTCAACGCATTTGGATGAAGTTTGTTAGGTAGGTATACTTTTTATCCCGATATTTCCACGGGGTCGGGACTTATGCAGGTGCAACCGCGAGCCAGCACATCAAGCTACCCGAAACTGTCAAATTTTCCCAATCAACATTGAACATTATGTTTTAGCGATAAAATTGAAAATCTATTAGAGAAATTTGACAGATTATAGTAACATGATGTGCTGGCGTCTGTACATGACATACATTTACTAAACTGCTCGTTAAGGTATATTCCAATTTGCACACACTGTTATACAACGTGTAGGTAACGTTAAATGCGCAAAACCTGAAAATAGTTTGATCAGAATAACGAACAGGATTAATTGAACCACTTTTTAATATAGGTCACATTTTTCAAAAAATCTTCATTAAAAACGTTGCCGTGTCTATTTATTAGTAGGTCAAGCAAGCCAATGTCAGCGCGGCGCAGCGGCCCGGTGACGACTACTCCCTCGATAAAGCGTCGTCGCAGACGCAAGAAACGCTCAGAATGGCCAGTAAAACTAAAACAGCACATAAAACCTTTACAATTTTCTTAATGACTTATTTTGTCTCTGAAATAGGTCAATTGAATTAAAAATCAGGTGGGGTGTCTGAGGTTTTGCGCATTTAACGTTACACGTTGTATATAATAATAATAAACATTAGCAAGCAAACTGACAAACACAAACCACAGAGGAATCAATATCACGCGTATTAGTTATTAATTTGCTATGGAATTAATTGACTGTCTAGTTGCATATTCATATTACAAGCACTGCTTTAATCGAATCAGTGTCGACAGTTCGATCAGTGATGTGAACGATCAATCTTTATTATTCCTACTAATCGTGAATCTCAACTTGACTCATCATCTGCCTAGCCTTTTCCCAACTATGTTGGGTTCGGCTTCCAGTCTTACCGGATGCAGCTGAATACCAGTATTTTACATGGAGCGACTGCCTATCTGACCTCCACAACCCAGTTACTGGGTAATACGATACCCCTAGGTAAGACTGGTTGTCAGACTTTTGACTACCCGTAAAGACTGTCAAAGATCTACGAATGACAGCCGGGACCAACGGCTTAACGTGCTTTCCCAGGCACGGAGGGGTCTCGGTATGTAAAGATGGTCACCCATCCACGGAACAACCGCGGCAAGCGTAGCTTAACCTGATCGATCAACCTGTGCGGCTGTTATTATTTAGCCACGGGCCCCTCCGAATCTCAACTTGACTATGGTCATAGAAATACATGATTGATTATTTACACACACACACTTATACTTATTATGGAGGTAGGAAGAAACTGCAGAACGCCACCTGCTACGAATTCGACACGCTCCTATTACTTTATTTACGTTCATGTACCTGCATCCTAATTACGTAATATACTGTCAGTAGCAATGGCTTTCATTTTGACAGTTCAACAATATTCATTGCGTTATTTACGTTGTTGAGCAGACAAATTTTTCTAACATATGAAGCAATGGATTAGCAATATCCTTCTAAATGATTCAGCAGGCTAATTGCGTAACACGCTATCAGTAGCAATGGCTTTCATTTTGACAGTTCAACAACGTTCATTGCGTTATTTACGTTGCTGAGCAGACAAATTATTCTAACATATGAAGCAATGGATTAGCAATATCCTTCAAAATGATTCAGATTGAAATTGATAGTTTGTTACGCAATTAGGGTGCTGGTCATATACCTACCAGTCCTCTGTTCTGCTCATTTTAATATTTTAAGTGACGAAATACATTTTTATACTACACCTGCTTGGAAAGTACCTTGATACTTTATCAAATTTACGGTAGAAAGTACTTCATTGCATATCGAACAAAAATGCGGGGAGAAAACGCATCTGAGCGGGAGAGAAAAGTGTATGAAAATCCATTTCTTACGTGGTTTTTCTTTTTTAATTTTGGGTAAGACTATGCGCCGGTAACCTAAATATCAAAAGCCAAAAAGTTTTTACAGTGAGTTTTTATCTCCAAGTTCGCAAAATGACACTGGCCACTAGCTGTGTGTTGGATTGTGTCGGGCTGGCAGTGCGACCCTGCGGCGGCAGGATAAACAATTTGAAAAAAGAACATGTGAAAATTGCAGACGCCATTGGCGCCATTTCCAATTTGTGTGTTGTTTGAGGATTCAGTTTTCGTAGAAAGTAAAATAAAGATTTCGTTTTTTATTTTCCTCGTAGGTGTAGTATAAAGCACTATACGTATCACTCGAGAGAAAGTGCGATTCCCGATCTCGGGTGTTTTAAAGCGACGACACCCTCGACGGTAATCGGTCACTTTCTCCTCTCGGTGAACAATGTACTATTGACGCTTCAGATTTATTCCTACCTTGGTTGGTAGCGTTGTTAGTCAGGTGAGCATTGTCACAACGAGCTGCTCAATAAAATTTAACTTACACTTAGGGCTGATTTTTAATTTTTTTTTTATAACATTTTGACATATTCTCTATACAAAAGCTCTCAAACCGCAATATAATATTCCTCAGATAAAAGTTATCTGACTATTGAGAATCAGCCCTATACAGTCGGTTTTCGTGTCTGCCTGAGTGATCGCGTTGACTTTCTACACTATGCAACGGATTTTGATGCGGTTTTCACCATCACTTATAGAAATTATTCCGAAAGGTTTATATGTATAATACATAAAGATTAAACATAAAGTCTATTCAAATTAAGGTTTCAAACTATTTTTATTTCAAGTTAAACAAATATCTACTTTATTTTAATGGAAATTAAGTTAGAGTTACTAGCACTTTTGAAGAAGTTATAAAAATGTTTGCAGTTGTAGCGTAAACTGAACTTTATTGTGTAGGAACTAAAGACATTTTTCCATAAACTCATATTTGTTTACATTTTTGGCAAATGTATCGCGAATACAGGTATAATAAAGACATCTCTATGTTTTGTCAAGACGTAAAAACGTGCGAAGCAGGGGTGGGTCGCTAGTTTATTGTAAATAAGAATATTTCTATGGCCTGTCAAGAGCCCAAAAAACAAAAAATCAAAAATGTTTATTATGTTATTACACGTTATACAAGGTTATACAGTTGGTGGCGTCCCCTTTTAAACAACAAAGCTTAATTCGACAAAAACTTTATCCAGATTCGGGCAGTCTCGTGTCGCATCACTAAGCTTAGCAACATACAGCGATGTTAGCTAAATCGGCTTACCAACTCGATTTCCGTGATTCGTAATACTTAACTCTCTAATACCTTATCAAGTGTAAATAACGAAATGATAATATTGTAATTATCTTAACTCTCTAATACGTGATAGTTGGTGATATGTTACCTTACTGAGAGTTGACGTTAAAACACTTTTTTGCAAAAAAAAAAAACAACTGACTTCCAAAAAAGACACTAAAAAGTAAAAAATAACTTTACGTTTTGAATTCAGTGTCATTGAGATTAATTGATTAGATTAATTGTTGTTTGCCATCACTGAGGCATACCCTATTTATTAAAAAAAAAAAATTTAAATCGATTAATAATTGCCGGAGATATCGCGTAACAAACATACCAAAAAAACATACAGTCGAATTGGGAAGCTCCTCCTTTTTTGAAGTCGGTTAAAAAATATTCAATATCATAATAACAAAACACCACGACTTGTTTTCCCGAAAGGTTAAGCAGAGGAGTACCTATTATAGTACACCCACATTTAGCCAATTACCCCCCTATGGGGCGAGCGTATTGCCATCAACTCCGGGTTGCTACTGAGAAATTCCAGATGGAAAAACTCAATAACTCTTTGCTTGACCTAGGACTCGAACCGACTATCTCTATCTATAGGTACAACATAGGTACTTACCACATAGGTACCACATAGGTAGGTCATATCATTTGGAATAAAAATGGACTTTATCATTCATACCAATTATCTTTTTTACTATGATAGTCGCGCGGTAAACTCTGCTTGCGCGATGCAGGATTTTTATGTGTCGTCAGTGTGTTGCATAGTTCGCATGTGGCGATATAGATGCCGCCACAGGACTATGTAAGGATCGTAGTAGTTGGCGTTCTGTAGTTTCTGCCTCATGAGAAGTAAGCGTGAGTTTATGTATGTATAAAGAAGAACAAGAGAAAAAGAACCGGTCGAAGTGGCGGTGCTTGGGAAGGCCTATGTTCAGCAATGGACGTCTTTCGGTTGAAATAATGATGATGATCACGTGATGATGAATATGTACTACATGTACAAACGCCAGCACATCAGGCTACTACAACGTGTCAAATTTCTTCAATAGATTTTCAACTTTATCGCTAAAGTATATGGTTCAAAGTTGATTGGGAATATTTTTCAGTTTAGGGTAGCTTGATGTGCTGGCGTCTGTACTAATAACGTTTCTAGTTCTATCAATATGGTCGGCATCTCAATATTGTGTGTCTGAAGATCTGTGTTTAGTTATAGATATGTTCTCTGACCACAAATGGTTGACAGTTAATGCCAGCTTGTATCTGCATGAATAGATACAGACATGATGCGTTCCACAATGCTGGATTTGACGTCAGATAATTTAGCGTTTATTGTGTAGGTACAGTGTGGAGACGACAATAAATTTGGACACTAACGATAGACTGACGATTCATTGGGGTATTTAAAAACTATCAAATAAATCCTAACATCTAAATTAAAAAAGTGATTGTTTCAAACAAACTAAATATTAGTGATGGGCCGACTTGGTGTTTTGCCAATTTTCATCTAAATCATTTCAACGGCTGACACGTGATTTAGTAACAAACATCCAAACATCTTCACAAACTTTCACATTTATAATATTATATATATATATTATAGGATTTAAACTTTTCGCACAAAAAGGTACAAAGGCGGACTTAATGCCTTAGGCATTCTCTACCAGTCAACCAAGGGACCACTTGGACGGTTTTGAGAGCAGTGTTCAGCGGGCAGTATTCTAGGTTCAAACTCACGAACTTCGACTCGTAAGTCTGGGCCGACACCACTGAGCCACCAGTGCTCCAATACATTCACCGTTATATTCCCACGACATCATTTTATTAGAAGGTACTCCCTCCACGGCTCTCCTGAACGCCCCGATTACTCTCGATCATAATTCCCGTGCCGATAGTTCGCAATATCTTTACGCTTGAATAATCCCGGGACAACCAGATTTCCAAGTATCCATATCTCATCTAATGGTTAGACCGAATTGTGTGAGACGGGATCCTGTGTGAATAGTTCCGTTTGACGGTGTATTGTGTCTCTGGGGAACGATTGTAGAATAGATCTTAAGCTGAAAGTAAAATTTAATGTAATAATATAGGTAAGCGGTCATATACTTATTTTTTTTGGTCTTTTATATGTACTACATGTATATGTCAGTTCAATTTATCCAATTATAAATATTACATCACTCACTAATTAGATTCTTAAGAAGATAAAAGTCTGAACAAAAGATAAGCTCCTAATATCTCATACGTAATAATAATAACGTGTCATAAAGAAAATTTAGAGTAAGTATGTCATTAAGAAAAAGGGTGTATATACGTGCGAGTAAGCGAGCGAGCTGGTCACGCCGCCCGTCGCGCGCCTTCTTTTTTTCTCGTAGGAACAGTCAAATCATCATCTGCCTAGCCTTTTCCCAATCATGTTGGGGTTGGCTTCCAGTCTAACCTACTCTTGGATCTATGCTTTCCTACAGGACAATACACAACACAGCGTGGTCTTTATGAAAGTTTACACTGCAATCATATTTTGGTTCTACAAAATCGATTTTGGGGTCCAGCGCAAAGTAGATTTTTAATCCTAAAATCGGAAATCGACAGCTTTTGTTACACACAGCTAGCTTAAGTAATTTCTAAGTCAAGACAAGTTCCCTCGTGTGCCAAAAAAGTTTAGATGTTTATAAAATCGTTTCGATCAATTTCTACAATACAAACCAGTCTTCAGGTACCGTTTATTCAATGAATCTAGATATAAAATTAAATATCCTACCGTTATTTATTCTTGGTATTAGAAATCTGATAACTGTTTTTACAAAAAGCAAATCTCTTACTAAATAAATATGGATACAACCATTTAAAGATAACATACATACAGTAAAGTAATATTTCAGCAAAATGTAGATAGATTTAGTTTATATTTTATATGTCTGACACAGATCGCCGGGGGCTGGAAATGTTACAAAGATAAGATTTAAGTAGCGAGCTAAATTCTTGGAAATTATAATATTAACATTTAGGTAGTTTATTTGAGAATTTGTAGCTTTGAAAATAAAAATGTATCTGATATAATAGAAAATATAGTCTGATGAATACACAAATACCTAATGAAAATAAGCACGAGTCTACTTCAGCACGAAATAAATAGTTGGTAGATTATTTATTCATTTATTTAAACTTCTCGCACCCAATAAAGTACAAAGGCTAAATTAAAGTCTTAGCCATTCTCTTACACGTCAACGAAAGGTGGTGAAGAGATAAGATGGCAGGTTCTCTGCCGTGCGATTCTGTAACCATCTCACCGTGAAAACTTGGGTGAAGTGAGCGTGGAGTGAGCAGTCATTAGGGATTAACACTATTGACACTGCTCACTTCAAGCTCACTTCACTTACGATTTCATGGTGAGATTTTTACAGAATCGACCGGCAGGAGTTAATAATATGATAGTAGTAGTCTAAAATGATGGGATGTAAAGACTCCTTATTCATATTCTGTGATTCTATAAGGGTAATAATAACCCCCACTAAACTTATTTAAGATAATTGTACCTACTTGATGACACCAATTAATCAATCAACCAAGCCTATCGTAGTTCTACTAACTACCATCAAACGGGGTGAATAGGGATGCTGGGGTGAATCCGAACGAAACTTTAAAAGGGATTTTAACGTGGAAATAATATAGTTCGTTGCCAAAAAATACTAATGTGTTTACAGCGGTGCTATTCTGTAAAACTCAGATGAAGTGAGCTGTCATTACACCTGATGCTACAGATTGACACTGTTGATAGCTCACTAAAAGCTCACTTCACCCAAGCTTTCACGGTGAGATATTTACAGAATAGCACCGCTGTATTATAGCTAACTAAGTGCTCTTATTGGCAACAAACTATATGATTTAAAGTCTAAAATCCATTTGAATGTTTCGTTCCGATTCCCCCTGCACCCCTATTCACCGCGTTTGTACGACTAAAAATACAGATTTCATGATTTTCTCATTCAAAGAACAATCGTTTTTGTATCACATCACTAACTGTTTTCCAAGTCAACTTCCTAATAAAACTGATATGCATATACTACACAATATGGAGGACAAAGACGTAAGCCTTCAGCCAATTTGTCCGGATATTGAAAGGGCTCATGTACTACCAATAAGCAATAGATTGCACTAGATTGCAGACTCGTTCCTTGATAAAATATCTTCCTTCGTACAGGCTTTGGATCAAAAAGAGGAGCAGAGCTTTGTTACTGTTGTATTGGAACTCGTGTAAGCTAGCACAAAATGTTTGCGAGCATTTTATTTCTTTGTCCGAGAAACTGAATAGTTAAGACACATTTGTAATGGAGCGTCTTGTACAAGGAAAGTACTTATACTTCCATACCTATTTCTGCTGGCTAATAACAATTCATATTATAAAATTATACTTATAATAAATATGAATGAATCTGCCTGCCTTTTCCCAACTATGTTGGGGTCGGCTTCCAGTCGAACAGGATGCAGCTGAATAACAGTATTTTACATGGAGCGACTGCCTGTCTGATCTCCACAACCCTCATATAAATATATTATTATGTAATATAATATATATACACCGGTTTTTTTAACATTTGGAAAAAAAAACAGGGTATAAACTGTGAACGGATTAGAAGCCTGTGGCACAGTATTTTTTTTTTTTTACAAAAATAATTGTTTTTTTTAGTGTCGATCCTTTGATTGAAGCCATCGGCCGGCTTCATTATCGCTATTAATTGTGTTATTATTTGTCGATTTACTCGTATTTTAGAGAAAAAAAAAAAGACTTTCTCTGGGTGCTTAGAGCTTTCGCAAACGGCATACAATCGGTAGCGGATTTTTATAGGAGCTATATGAAACAGTAAAGATCGATAGATAACCTACCTACTAAGGACTTCGTTCATAGAGGTTATTTCCAAAGACCCCTTATTGTTAACTCAGTGCGTGTCACTTGTCAAAGCGCCCTCGCTTTTGTCACCCCTGCCTGTGAAACTCGAAACATACAAAGTCAGGCAAAGTTTGGACTTCGCTTGTTCAAGGTACTCATATTAATTAATTTGAGTTTAGAATCAGATGCTGCACAACGATGAGTAACGGTTAGAACAGATCGAATTTGATTATGGAATGAAGACCTACTCCAGTTATAAGTTAGTAAGCTGCCTACCGAAGCACTACCATTGGAAATGGATTACAGCCGCGCGGAGGCTCACTGTGAGTCAGGGGATTTCCATTGGCTCGTTGGAAAATGTTGGAATTTTTTCAAGCATACATTACCTACCTTTAAAACTGGAATACAGTTATTCTGCTGGACAACAAACATTATAAGAGAACTAACGCAAAGTACGCGGAAAGAGGATGCGCGGCTCGCGAAACATGAAAGAGGTAAAAGGAGGTCTATGTCCAGGATTGGACAGTGTAGGCTAGTAAAAAAAAAAAAAAAACGCAAGGTCAAATTCATTCAAAAGATTTTCTTTTTCATATTGTTTAGTAATTTTTTTTTTACCAATATCAAAACCTATACAACGTGTAACGTTAAATGCGCAAAACCTGAACCTGCCGTGTCTATTTATTAATAGGTCAAGCAACCCAATGTCAGCGCGGCGGAGCGGCCCGGTGACGACTCCTCCCTCGATAAAGCGTCGTCGCAGACGCAAGAAACGATCAGAATGGCCAGTAAAACTAAAACAGCACATAAAACCTATACAATTTTTTTAATGAATTATTTTGTCTCTGAAATAGGTCAATTGAATTAAAAATCAGTTGGGGTGTCTGAGGTTTTGCGCATTTAACGTTACACGTTGTATATGAAAGAAAATCAAAACAAATTGGGTCATACGAATTCAAACTTAAGGTCTAATGTAACAAATCCCTCCAACACAGTAAAACTAAAGTCCGCTCTAAAGGTACAGGTTATTTTACCAATAACGGCTACAATATTTAACTTTTAAACACGTTTTACTCGTCCAACACAGGACAAAATTACGCAATCTGTGAAATTACAGGCCCCATTATTGAATTCTCGAGCGAATCTGCATATTTAATTTTACGCTTGTTATCGCGATTTCAGGATCAGCTGATTACATCGTGTACTGTCACCCTCACCCTATGGCTTGGTTGAAGCTATAGGCGGTGGGTGGCAGGAACATCGACGCGTAAACTAAAACCATTCATTCAGAACATGATTCTAGACTGAAGAGTAGCGTAGAAACTTTTCGTTGGTTATGAAAAAAAAAAAAAAAAAACAGCTGTTTCATAAATGATAAATGATTTATTTTCTGTAAGTAGGTTTGTACAAACACTTTTACATGTCAATCATATTTTTTTAAACTAGCTGAGGTCGGCGTTTCCTATCTGACTACTCTGAGAAGAAAGGCCGAAACAAACTCAGAGGTCACAGTCTCTTAAAGTCCAGACGTAATCTTGGTCAGATCATGTGAAGACCATGTAGATTGGTGTCTGAAATGGTCTTTTGAGTAAAGAACCACACAGATTGAGCGGACCTGTCCAGTCAGTGCACGCATTTATTTGGCATACGCATAAAAAAAGTGCAATACCTACGTGGTCAAAAAGTACGGAACAGCTATTTTTTTTTTAAATAATCGACGAAAAATTTGAACGCCTCCCGTGTTCAAATCTTTCAGGTTCAGAATCATTTACTTTATGATTACAGCACCCTGATTACGTAACACACTATTACTCTCAATTTGAATCATTTTGAAGCATATTGCTAATCCATAGCTCCATATGTTCGAAAAATGTGTCTGCTCAACAACGTAAATAACGCAATGAATGTTGCTGAACTGTCAAACTGAAACCTATTGCTACTGATAGTGTGTTACGTGTTAGGTGTAAGCTTAAAGATTTTGGAAGTAAATTGCAAGTGTGTCTGTATTGGATAATTTAATGAAACTCTGTTTATAGAATATTCTGCCTCTGCATATAGTATCTTGATGTTTTTATAATTACATTTCGTGTATCGCTCACATTTTCCGCTGGCGCTAAAAAATGTTTTTTATTCAATTTCGTATGTACCCGGAATGTCAAAGAGAAACGTGTTAATTAATTTATAATATTCAGTCCGTGTTACCTTCCTGTTTGATGTATTTTTCATGTTTTCAGGATTTTTTACGTCTACTGCTGTACATGAGCTTTTCACTGTGCGCAACTGAGCTGTGTTATCTCTACAAATAGTCGTTTGCTGTGTATGAGTATGTACAGACGCCAGCCCATCAAGCTGCTACAATCTGTCAAATTTCTTTAATAGATTTTCAATTTTATCTCTAAAGTATAAGGTTCAAAGTTGATTGGAGAAATTTGACAGTTTTGGGTAGCTTGCTGTGCTGGCGTATGTACTAGACTAGCGTCTTCCCGCGACTCTATCCGCGCGGACTTCGAAAATTATACCACGGGAACAGCAGAGTGGGAACGGGAGCGTAGGTACTTACTACCGGGATAAAAAGTATCCGATGTCCTAACGGTTATGACATTATTATATTATATTATATTAACGGCTGCACAGGTGTTGATGGGCTAGGACCAGCAGGGTAATTGTGTAACTCACTATCAGTAGCAACGGGTTTCATTTTGACAGTTCAACAACATTCATTGCGTTATTTACGTTGTTAAGCAGACACATTTTTCGAACATATGGAGCAATGGATTAGCAATATGCTTCAAAATGATTCCAATTGAGAGTAATAGTGTGTTACGCAATTGGGGTGCTGGATGGGTGCAGCCGTTATGACATGAAATGGTAACAGACAGATAGACAGACAGACACAGTAACTTCCGCACTACCTCAGGCGCCGGCGGCGTCTAAGTATTTTTATAATATTGACCAAAAAAAGGTCATTAAAGGTCTACCTACTTACAATCGAGCGTCAAAACTAGAGCTCACATGTAACAGTTCAGAGTGTCCCGGCTCACCACCGTAATTGCGTAACACACAATTACTCTCAATTTGAATCACTTTGAAGCATATTGCTAATCCATTGCTCCATATGTTCGACAAAAGTGTCCGCTAAACAACGTAAATAACGCAATGAATGTTGTTGAACTGTCAAAATGAAACCCATTGAGACTGATAGTGTGTTACGTAATTACCCTGCAGTTTGTAAATATAGCGAAATACAATTCACGTACAGAATTAAATTGTTTAATTTTATTAATTAGTCTGAGCTGTGGTGTGGGGCAGCGGACCGGAAATGGGATTTTGGTTTGTTTAATACGGTTTAAAGGTAGTTAACTATATTCAACCTTTGAGTAGATAAGCAATAATATACTTGATGATAATATAGGCTCGTTTCATAATATTATGTAGTTTGATCAGAATAACGAGCAGAATTAATTGAACCACTTTTTAATATAGGTCACATTTTTCAAAAAATCTTCATTAAAAACGTTGCCGTGTCTATTTATTAATAGGTCAAGCAAGCCAATGTCAGCGCGGCGCAGCGCAGCGGCCCGGTGACGACTCCTCCCTCGATAAAGCGTTGTCGCAGACGCAAGAAACGATCAGAATGGCCAGTAAAACTAAAACAGCACATAAAACCTTTCTCTCTGAAATAGGTCAATTAAAATCAGTTGGGGTGTCTGAGGTTTTGCGCATTTAAAGTTACACGTTGTATATTTAATAGCACTATAGACTATAGTGGATCAGACAATACAACGCGCTACGCGACGGGTCGCAGATAATGCGCCCTCGCGCGTGATTTTTACATGCAAATTCAATAAAGACGCGCTTCTGCGTGGGGAATTTGTCTCCGTTTACCGCGCCACGTCGCGTGGCTCATTGTAGTGTGTGATCCGCATAAATCATTACCTACTAGCAAAATGAGCTCGCGTTAGCACACAATTCCGTAACTAATTTTTGATAAAATAAAAACCCTATGCCGCTAACAGGTTCAGTGTCTGTAACGCACCGCTTTTTATTCCAGGAAAATGATAATATTGATGTAAACAGGTATCTATCGTTCGTTCAAAATTCATCATTTCACTTTTCCTCAAATTAGCCCACGTATCTACATACGTGCGGACGTAAAAATATCGCGGCGAGATTATTAAAAAAGCATATTATAAGATTAAAGACTACGTCGAAGACTGTGGCTTCCCTGGCACCTCATTAACGGCATAACTACGTAAATGTCTATTAACTGCTCCCAAATTATAATGTTTATTTTTTATTTATTTTTTACATATTTCTTTGACATAATATTTTTAATATTTTATATTATATACAGACAATTCGAATTTTAACTCTTTATTAGTGATTTGCAATGGCAATCATACCACTTAGTTTTAATAGGTTTTAATATTTTATTTATCATTTTGATAGATTCTTTTAGATTGTGTTTATGTGAGGACATTTTTATTTTATTAAGTAGCTGGTGCTTGTTGACGGGCCTACGCTGTCCTCCCATACCTTCTGTAGTTCGAAAACATTGTAAAAGCCAATTATTTTTAAAATAGTAACCGTGGAGTTTCTTGCGGGCTCTTCTCCATAGGAAACGACCAATTGGAACCGTGCACTTAGCTTCTGAAGTTTCATACGTGCCCATGTGTAATATATAAAATATTTTGATTTTGATTTTAATTCACACTGGATTTTCAACTCTTCCCCACGAATCCACAGAGCGCATCCCAGCGCGTCAAAAAAACACATACCTAGTTGGATTTTCATTACTCGGCGCTAAGCAGTGCGCGAAAATTAAACGGTGCCGGAAAAACGCAGCCGTGCGTACCTGGGCTAGTGTAGTATCTTCCGAAAATAACGTTATATCTCATTATATAATCAAAGGTTATATCTATATACAATAATAAATTTGTAGAAAAGTGGTGTCTGAATAATAATCTGTAAGTATTTATAATTTAATTATTTACGATAGTACATGTTTACTAAGTAACTGTGTGTTAAGTAGTAAGTACTATTTTATTGTAAGAATGCCTCGAAGAAGATCCAACCTCTCCCAATGTAGCAGAAATGCTAAAAGGATGAGATTATTAAGATCACAGGAATCTGAGGAAGGTCGTGAGGCAAGGCTCTCTGCAACTCGGGAACATCAGGCTAGGTTTCGTGCTGCAGAAACTTCGACTCAGCGAGAATCTCGACTGAGTTCAAATCGTTCTCGAATGATGACAACTCGAAATAGGGAAAACGGGGAACAACGATAGGCGTTCCCCGCAGCCCCCGGCCGCCGGGCGGCGTTCCCGCCGAAGGGACGTTTATCTGTCGATCGCAAAGCTCACAACACGCTATCACGTGAGTCTGAGACTTTTGCTTTTTAGATCTAAGTAGCGGCTGTTTCTCGCACGGTCAGTTGTATGTGGCTCTGTCATGGGTTAGCAATCCTAGGAGCCTGTATGCTTTCATCCCCAATGGCCATACGTCAAATATCGTATAAATAAATAAAATAAATAAAAAAATATTTAGGTTTTTACAAAGTAATAAATTTACAAACTTATAAATACTTAGTAGTACCAGGTTCTTAACAGATTGACTTAAATACTTATTTAAAAACTAGTTTAATTTATATTTTATAATTTCTATGAAAGGTGCGTTGGTACTGACATTATAACTTGTGGCGACCTGCCTGAGCTAGGTTAATAAAAACCTGTGTTTCAGGCCATCCCCATACTAAGCGATCAGCTGATTATTTGTCCACGTTTAGTTATTATTTTTTTTAAATAATACTATCCTACTTAGGTACTAAATACAAATAAATAAATACCAATTTAAATACTACATCATTATTGAGGTACTTCTAGAAGTCTTTCTGTGTCTGTGTAATCAAGTATACCCAAATATTCGCGTATCTTCAGACTACAATGTTTGTAACTGGCACTATAAATTATACAGATATAATTAATATAATGTATACAGAGAAGCATTACTGTAAAGTACTTTTTAGCTACCCGAACGACGGTATAAGTAATTCAAAATATGCTGTCCGAAAAGTCACTATTCCACGCGGACGAAGTCGTGGGCACAGCTAGTTAGGATTAAAATCAAGGGACCGTTTGAATAAACTTCAGAATAAAACTAAAGAATGAATATTTAAATAAGTTATCTCTACCTAGGGAGTTATTAATGGAAGTTTATTAGATCAGCTGACGAGACTCTTGAGAATATTGGAAACCTTGATAAATCGTCGGTTTATCAATAACTACCTAATTACCGGGTAAATACGACTTATGTTTATACAAGTTATACACTATCTGTGTGCCAAATTTCATTCAAATTCGTTCAGCCGTTTTTGCGTGATTGAGTAGGTAACAAACATCCAACAAACTTTCATATCTAGGTATAATATTAGTAGAATTAGTTAGTTATCATACTTCATAGCGTTTCTTATTTCACTGAGCACCCGAACTCATTAAAATAAACAACTTGTATTCCACGAGTTTTGCAAATAACAAATATTATTATCTCCCATCTGATTGGTATAACTTTCTCGAGGGAATTGTGACTTTTCCTAGTATGAAAAGTCATCATGCGAAAGATATTTTTGTATAACGAGGACCACATCGCCTTAAACTTCTTTTTCTCATTAAAAACGCGTTTTTCTATCCTTCTAAACGTCGAAAAGATTTTTTTTTCATGCAGTTTTAATTAAGTACGAATGTGAACATATAGGGTATTGTGGCTAAGTAATAACAGCTGCACGGGTCGGATCGATCAGGTTAAGCTACGCTTGCCGCGGTTTTTCCGTGGATGGGTGACCATCTTCACATACCAAGACCCCTCCTTGCCTCGGAAAGCACGTTAAGACGGTGGTCCCGGCTGTCACTCGTAGATCTTTGACAGTCGTTACGGGTAGTCAGAAGCCCGAAAGTCTGACAACCAGTCTTACCTAGGGGTATCGTATTATCCAGTAACTGGGTTGTGGCGGTCAGATAGGCAGTCGCTACATGTAAAATATTGGTATTGAGCTGCATCCGGTTAGACTGGAAGCCGACCCCAACATAGTTAGGAAAAAGGCTAGGCAGATGATGATGATGATGACTCATAATAGGGTTAGTAGAAATGCAAGTTAGTAGGGTTTTTCTTTTTTAACCGGCTTCAAAAAAGGAGGATGTTTATATATTTTTTTATGTATGTTCGGCCTTACTCAGTAATATATAATTTTTTTTTTTTAATTGATAATGCCTCATGGGTGGTCCCATATAAATTTTATTAACTTTGCTTGGTTAGTTTTTGCTTCAATAATACGATTTTTTTTTCACTTAGTTTATATCGATGATGTTTTAATAAGTTCCTGTCACTGATTATTACATAGCAAGTAGTGTTATATGAATTCGTGTGGGGTAGGTGCAACAAAAATAAAAAAGAAAAATAAAAACTCATACAAAAAAAAATAATAACCGGCTTCCAAAATAAAACACTATGAAGTGAAAAAAAACTTTAATTTGCAGAAGTCGGTATCGTTGGTCCCGCACTTTCGTTTTTTGACAACGACTTCTGAAATTAAAATTATTTTTCACTATACAGGTTGAAATTGAAAACATGCGACAAATCGAAATGAGAGATTGTACTCATCATTGTGAACAACATTTACTATGAGATAAAACCTGAAATCGCGAAAAAAAATCAGCTGTTCCCTACATTTATGTTCGCATAACTCGTCAAAATGTAGGGAACAGCTGATTTTTTTTTTCGCAATTTCAGGTTTGGTCCCGTGGTAAAAGTTGAATGAGTACAATCTCCCATTTCGATTTGTCGCATGTTTTCAATTTCACCCTGTATAGGTAGTGTTTTTTTAATTTCATGATGAAAACCGACTTGTCAGCAAAAATCTGAGCTATCCATCCTTCGTTTTCACATAAATGAATAGATACCTGCATAACTCCTTTATTATGCAGTTTATAAAGTAATCTTTAGTTAGAAAGCCATTAATAGTTCATCAACAATATGAAAGCTAATCAAAACTTTTCTTCCAACTAATAAACGTTTTTAACGATACTAGTTTCCCATACAAGTAAATATCGATTTATTAAATGGTTTTCTCAGGGATAAGTTAGGATTACCTTTAAGTTTTGAATTGAAATCTATTGATATATATTAAAATAGCAAAAAGTCCTTAGGCAAGATACTTACACATTTCGGTTTCAATTCTCTATATTTATTTACATAATTTATTTTTTTAAATTGTATTTTGTAGCACACACATTTCTCTATTCGTATGCTGATATAAAAGAACACCTACCTAGTTCAGTCGTGCGATTTTGTAACCATCTCACCGTGAAAGCTTGGGTGAAGTGAGCGTGGAGTGAGCTGTCATTCGCTAGGGATTAACACTATTAAGTGCTCACTTCACTTATGATTTCACGGTGAGATTTTTACAGAATCGACCGGCTGGAGTCAGAGGCTTCAAACAAGTTTCTGTAACCTATTATGTCAATGAAGAATTATTATTATTATTTACATTCCACAATGTTCACAATGTGTGTGTGTGTTCCCCAGTGTGAATGTTTGATAGCTTTTGCAAAGACAAGATCATTGTGGACCCTGTCGGTCACAGCAAATTAGGAGAGAAGAAGAGGGTTTTGATCAAAAAGTCCTAAGGCACACTTCCGGTTCAATATTTATTTAGGTATATCCCACCATTTGAACTTAGTTAGTAGGGTTTTGCAATTTAGACATGATCATTGTGGACCCTGTCGGGCACAGAAAATTAGGAGAGAGGACGAGGGCTTTGATTAGTGGGGTTTATTTCGATGCGATCATTTGAACATATCGAAATAAATGTAAATAAAGCTGGATGTTCCCTGTTGCCTGCGGCAGTGCGTGTCGGGATCTGTGGTATAGATTTTTAATTTTCCGGAATAAAATCGCCGAAACCTTAAAAGCCTGAAAGGATAAGGGTACTTCCTTTGCCCTTTGGAGGTTTCAAGTTTTTATCACAAAGGATAAAGAAAGAGACAAACTCTCTTTCAAGTTATAAGTACTTATGGATTAATTGTTAGGGATTTTCAACTGTTTGGAAAGAGCTAGGCCGGAAGGCAAAACGGATGGCAATTGGATCGGTTTAAAACAAAAGACGGTTTCATAACGCTTTCATGTAAGCATGATAAACATATTATCAAAAGAAAGAAAGAAAAATATTTTACTTGGGACATAATTTGAATTAAAAACAACCAAAAAATATTATACGAGTATCTGACTAAAAAAAAGTCCCGTGTGAGGCCAAAAAGGACATAAGGAAGGATATCTACGAAACTAATACAAAAACAGGCCTGTTGGTCTAGTGGTCAGTGGTCCTGACTGCTATGCCCAAGGTCGTGGGTTCGATTCCCACCCAGGACAAATGTTTGTGTGATGATCACGATCATTTGTTCTTTGCCTGGGTGTAATTTATTTATAATATGTATGTATTTAGATATATATATATATATATATATGTATGTTTATCAGTTGTCTAGTACTCATAGCACAAGCTCTGCTTAGTTTGGGACTAGATGGCGTTGTGTGAAAGTTGTGGAATATTATATTATTATATTATAATACAAAAAAGTTACCTAATATCACTTTTTTTAAGTTCCCAAAGAATACGTTGATATTAGTACCTACAAACGCCAGCACATCAAGCTACCCGAAACTGGCAAATTTTCCCAATCAATTTTGAACCTTATGCTTTAGCGATAAAGTTGAAAATCTGTTAAAGAAATTTGACAGAATGTAGTAGCTTGATGTGCTGGCGTCTGTACCCACATCCACATTTTAGCCAGTGGTGTTAAAAGTCCCATGTGATGGGGGGCTATTGCTCTAGATCAGGCACACATCCAGACTCCAGATTACTACTGAGAAGTTCCTGATGGAAAAAAACCCAATAACAATTTGCCCAACCTGGGACTCGAATCCAGGACCTAATACTCCGCAGTAGCGGTATTGGGACAACTAGGCCAGTAAGTCACATAAAAGTTCCGACACATCATCTCGAGAAGTTCCTCAAGGAAGAGTCCTGGCCGAAGGGTGTTGTGTATCGCCGGTTTCGTGGCCGGCTACATGACACCAGTCAGCGAAACACGACGCCGACACTGCGTGTGCAGTAGTATAAGTTTGTTATGTTGTATTTATTTATAGTATTTTTAAGTTATATTATTATAGTATTGTATCTGTGACAATTTTGTATGTATTCGTTTATAAGTATGTTTGTAGTAGTATGTATTGTTTTTTCTATGGGCCTTAGTTGCCTGAAATAAAGGAATAAATAAATAAAAGGAAACTGCTGAATTCAACATAAGTCTTTCAAATGCAGAACATACGATTCAAATATTCCTCAATACTGATACGCGAACACGTAGATAACAAACCCTCATTGATTAATGGATCGTACCGCCTGTTGCTCTCCAATCCCTTTCCCCCATCACATTACAAACACTTTGCGAAGACAAAAAGGGGCAAAAACGGGAAATCGAACAGAACGGAACGAAAACGTCCCGCTTCGTAATGAAGTCAAATAGACGTCGACGTCAGCCTCCACGTCAAGATGACGGCTAATCTTGTTAGTAGATACAATGTCAGCACTTAATTCCGCTGTTGTAAACTCGGTTTTATTGGCTTTTAGATTGGTTTGGTACGTGGTTCAATTTGTATCTGGCTTGAAAATAATAGTAACCGCTAACTGCTACAATTGCCTTACAGGACAAAAAACGCTTTGGTACTCAAACGGTTGCTGTGGCACTGAATACGTAATAGTCAGTGGTCGGAGTAGGTAGAGCTGGTTTTGCTACTTGCGACATGCGGACATAACATGGATATGCCAAATATTTCCCGGAATCCCGAAATTAATAAACCATTGTTTAAGTAGTTTTTATAGGAGTAGTTAGAGGTATTTTTGTTATTTGCTACATGCGGGCATAACATAGATACGCCAAGTATTTCTGAAAATCCCGGGAATTCTCGAAATTAAAAAAAAACAACTATTTAAGTAGTTTCTTCTGTCAGTTATTGGAACGTTATATTTAAATGGATAATCCACTTTTATTCGTTTACTATAGTAAATTGAAGACATGGAATATAAATAAAATGCGATGATCGAGTTACATATATAATTTAATTTTCAAAACCCATATTAACTCACTTAAATCAATCGACAATTTCAAAATCCCGGGATTTCAGAAGCATTTCCATGTTAACATCAATGTTTGCGGTCATTCACCCCAAACAGCTCTACCTACTCCGACCACTGATAATAGTGCTATGTACAGAAGGGAAACTCCCTTCCCCGCGCTCATATCAGATTACGCACCTCCCCCCGTACCTCGAGGTATTCATCACCGACTCTTTAGCAAGGCCGCTCTTGTGTCTGCTAGTTGGCGCGCAACGGGTTAATCGTGAGAACCGCAGCGCTGTACTGTTGACACGAACACACAATTTTACGATTTAAAAGTTTTATTTTAGTTTTAATCACGATGGTTTGATATTGTGCTTTAATTGTATGCTTATCTTACGGTTTGAATTCATTTATTTCTGAAGATTACAAATCACTTGTACAGAAATAAATTCTAAAAATTACTTGGTTACATTTTTGCTGTCCAGGAGTAGTGAGAGCTTATATAGGAAGGTAATTGTTAAACTACTGTACTGTCCGGACAATACCTGTGTCAGCAGGAAAGTAAGGGCGCCATGCCGTCTCTCCAGCCACTGCCTCACAACGGGTCTTACTGCCGCTATCGTGAACCTTTTCCTATGTTGGGGTCGACTTCCAGTCTGACCGGATGCAGCTAAATACCAGTATTTTACATGGAGCGACTGCCTATCTGACAAACCTCCACAACCCAGTTACTGGGTAATACGATACACCTTGGTAAGACTGGTTGTCAGACTTTCGGGCTCCTGACTGCCCGTAACGACTGCTAAAGATCCACGAATGACAACCGGGACCAACGGCTTAACGTGCTTTCCGAAGCACGGCGGAGTCCCGGTATGTAAAGATGGTCCACAGACTAACCGCGGCAAGCGTAGCTTAACCTGATCGATCGAGCTGTGCGGCTGTTATTATTTAGCCACGGACCCCACACCACATTACTTATTTAACATTCAGTTGTAAAACAAAACAAGCTATTTATACAACGTGTAACGTGAAATGCGCAAAACCTGAAAATAGTTTGATCAGAATGACGAGCAGAATCAATTGAACCACTTTTTAATATAGGTAATATTTTTCAAAAAATCTTCATTAAAAACGTTGCCGTGTCTATTTATTAATAGGTCAAGCAAGCCAATGTCAGCGCGGCGCAGCGGCCCGTTGACGACTCCTCCCTCGATAAAGCGTTGTCGCAGACGCAAGAAACGATCAGAATGGCCAGTAAAACTAAAACAGCACATAAAACCTTTACAATATTTTTAATGACTTATTTTCTCCCTGAAATAGGTCAATTGAATTAAAATTCGTTACACGTTGTATACAACGTGTAACGTTAAATGCATCGTTTCTTGCGTCTGCGACGACGCTTTACCGAGGGAGGAGTCGTCACCGCGCCGCTGCGCCGCGCTGACATTGGCTTGCTTGACCTATTAATGAATAGACACGGCAACGTTTTTAAACAAGGTTTTGCGCATTTAACGTTACACGTTGTAAATTTATTAACTATTAGCAGACCATGGCCTACTTGCTGGAGTGTCCTAATTAAGTGCTCGTTCACCTGCCCTTGGAAGACCTAAAGAATGCCACTGATGCCGCAATCAACGTGGCCACCTAGTGGCTTCAAACTATATAAAAAAAAAAAACTACGAGGAAGAGTACCATCGACACGAAAAGAAGAAGAACGGTTAACAAAGTCAATGTAATAAAGCTTCACTTTATATGAATTCATTTTAATAGTCTGTTCTTGTAACAATGCAAGCGAAATGGTTTCGCGTTTCCAATTTATTTTATATCGTTTGTCGTAAGTTCCAAAAGCATATTTTATTGCTCGCTCCAGCCCCCCGATACAGGTTAACAATCAACATTTTGCTTACAATACACGCAATGGAAATATTGGAAACTGCTCTGCTTTGAGGAGGAACTTTTAATAAAGTGGAAATATCAATTTGAAGATGTTGCTTTATTAAAAATCTGTGTTTTCCTTCATATTTATGAAGCTTTGAAGATGGCGGATGAGTCTGTATTATTGCATGTTTTTCCTGTTATTGATATTGCTTGGTATATGAATATTATTTTGGATTTATTTGTTTCTACAGCCTACGGCTTTGTACGGAAACACGAGACCAATATTTCCATATCAATTTCTTTGATTAAAGTCAGTAGATAGGTAAGTAAACATAAGTTATCCTTAACAAATATATTCTTCTCATCGTACCTAAATATGCAATGATTAACCCCTTGGTTTGACGTCTTACCCCGGTACTCAGAGTCATTACTTAAAAGTAATCAATCATTAACTTTAATTGAGAAGTATAAATTGGAACGCGCAGTCAATCAACAAAAATATTTCAGATTAAAAACATTTTTGTTGATATTTGTGCCAAGATATGCTGGTTAATAAAAGTTAATGATTGATTCATTTTAAGTGAAGTCTCTGAGTGTGGCAGTATGACACGTCATCCGCTCCTAGGGAAAACAAGTGAATGGAGTGTATCAGACGTCAAATGTATCCAATGGGTTAATAATTAATATGACGTTTGTTGGAATTTATACATATTATAACTAATCAATTGGAAGTCGCTTTTCGTGCCTGTCTGTATGACTGCGTTGTTCTTTTGAACACCCTAATGGATTTTGATGCAGTTTTCAACATTATTAGATAGTTTATCCCAGAAAACTTATGTGTATAATACATTAAAATTAAACCAAGATATAAAAATTAAATCGTCCTGTTTTGTTAAGTCGTAAAAACCTTGCGAAACAGGGGTCGCTAGTATAGCAGAAAAAAAAAACAATTACTAAAGTCAGTCATTGTTAGGTGCCGAGACAGTCTCCTAATTTTTACAGGGTGTTCTACCCATAAATATGAATAACTTTCTCTATGAGACCAACTCTGAAATCACGAAAAAAAAGTCAGTGGTTTAATACAAATGTTCAATACCTACTTGACTAAAATGTATGAAACAGCTGATTTTTTTTGTGATCTCAGAGTTGGTCCCATAGTGAAAGGTGTTCATATTCATGGGTAGAACACCATGTAAAAATTTGGAGACGGTAAAAAAATCATCCGGTATAAAATCCCGTTTCATTTTCAGATGTGAACGAAAAATACAAAAGCATTGGAAGCAGACTGAAATAGACAAAAGGGAATACAAAACATTCTTTTTTTCACACTTACGGAAGACTGAACGTTGAATGACACGATTTTTTCAACAATAGATAGGAACATCGTGAAAATGTAGATGATAGAATGAAAAAAAAAGTAAAAACCGTGGAGGTTATGAAGTGAAAATAACATCGTGTTTATAATCATCGGCAATTACGGCCTTCTTGACCACAGTGTAAAAAAGTGAGCTGAAATGTTTGTATGTAATAAAAACAAAACATTTGTTTTAATTAAACCAATTACAGGCCATTTTGAATTGTCAGACACAAAGATGAAGCTAGTTAGCCATTCCAAAGCGTCGTAGGTTCCTTTGGAGAAGAACGGCAAGATACTTTAAAACTCCTCAGTAGGTATAAAGGCGATGTAAGAAAATTTTACTTTTATACGCTTAGTACTTAAAGTAAGTATTAGATTTCGCACTTAAGAGTCCAACAAACTTTGCAAGTGGACGTCTGAAGGTTCCGCAGACAGGTGCCATGCGATGGCTAAAGTAATGCGAAGGCTGCAGTAAATTATCGACTTGTTAATCGATTCGCACGAATTTACTAGCCCGAAACGTGCGAATCGACACTATTACATTATTTTATTTTTTCTATAGGCAACTCGCACGAAGTTAATTTATTTGTGGGCTAAGTCGAAAACTCGTGCAAAATGTATTAGGCAATTGGCACATTTTTTTATTTCATGCAATAAAGTATAGAAAAAGGACACGCACAGAAGTAATAAGAATTAAATATTATAAAACGTGTACTTTTTTCTTAACTTCATTGCACAAAATATAAAATGTGCCAATTGGCACACCACATGTACCACAAATAAATTATAATAACTTCGTGCGAGTCGAGTGCGAGTATACAAAAAACAATATTATTTAAAATCGACGATTCCCACGTTTCGGGCGAATAAATTCGTGCGAATCGACTAAAAAGCCGATGCGAATATAGTAGAACAATGTCGATGAAAACTTAATTGAAATTGTTCTACCAGCATCGCGTTGCACCGCCGCGTCGCGCCTGTCTGCTACTTGAATCCGGTTGAACAATTTCATTTTGTCCGAGAAAGCAATCTTGAAATGTAAGCCGGGATATTTTTTCTGCATAGTTGTACGTTTTTAAAGTAATTTGCTATTGTGTTGTTCCTCAATTAGTTGATTGTTCTTTCAATAGGGACCTATTTCAAATGGTTATAGTTAAATTGCTTTGCGTTGATCTTAACCCTAGAAAGGTAATCATATAGCAACTAGCGTAAAAGATAATCATACGTCTGTCAGATGTCCCTTAGTTAATTAAGATTTTTTAGTAAGCCTAAGGAAGTATTATCATGCCTTATAGGTTGAAATAATTGTTTAAATAAAAAAATTATAAAAAAACTACAACGAAATTTAATTTCACGATACGTCTTGCGGATGTAGATTATCTTTCTAGGGTTAAAAAGGCTATGGAGTAGTAAGTAAGTAAGTAGTAAGTGTAGGTACGACTTTTTGACGTATTTATTACTCGTAAAAGTTTCATCACTTACCTAGGGATATTACCTACGCGTCTGATCTGCCGAGTAACTGTGAAACATACTAACGATTGCAATTCCTTTCATTTTTACAATTCAAAAACATTCATTGCGTTATTCACGTTGTCAGGCAGGTGAATTTTTCAACCATGAAGTGTTTAATTAGGAGTATCCTTGAAAATCCTTCAGATTGTGAAAAATATGTTACGCAACTGGAGTGCTGGGTACACCCACACCCACGCTTATTAGTTAATCATACGTAATAATGACTACTAGGTACCTACAAGATCCTTAAACCAAAACCACTGCTACACTACTCTCAAAACGGTGAAGGAAAACATCTTGAGGAAACCGGCATGTCCCAGAACCAAAAAAATCGAAGACATGTGACTTCGACCAACCCGCACTAGGCCCGCGTGGTGGATTACAGTCCCTCTCGAAGAAAGGAGGCCTGTGTCCCAGAAGTGGAATCACCTTTACGAAAAACATGGCTTTCATCAAAAAACGAGAAACGCTAAGCCGATTTCACAAAACCCAATAACCAAAATCTATAAACAGTCTACAATAGTTCGATCCCCGCTGTTGTTCGTCCGTGAGCGATAATTAATCCAATTTGGGGATAAAAGCCATCCACAGGGGACGCTTTCAAACTGGTGACACTTTACTCACTGTGCAAAATTCTGTAGCTATACAGCGTGTTTCAAAAATGTGTGGTTATATTTAAGGGTGTGGTACAGACAATAAGGCTGGATGAGTGATCGACCGACGTCGACGGTGCTCATTATCGGTCGTGACGGTCGGTTGCCCGGTCAGCGTCGCACTAAATGCCCACATATACCGACATGTCGCGTCAGTCGACCCATGTAGGTACGCCCGACAGACGACCTCAAACGATGGTCCTCGTCAGCGCGACGTAGCTGTAAGTGCGTAGCGATTCATCAGCGCTGCACTGTACTATTTATTTCATAAGTATTGATATAGCTACGTTCGACCAACAGCGCTGACCGTCGAGTACTTAATCCAGCATTAAACTGAATAATTTTCTCCATGTGACTAACATAATGATAGCGAAAAATAATCAGCTGGTCCATTCAAAACCTACTCAACCCAAATGTATGGGACAGCTGATTAATTATTTATTCGTGATTGATTTGATTTGTGATTTCGTTATTAATGGTCTGTAGCACACCATCATCTGCCTAGCCGTTTCCCAACTATGTTGGGGTCGGCTTCCAGTCTAACCGGATGCAGCTGAATACCAGTATTTACATGAAGCGACTACCTATCTGACCTCCACAACACAGTTACTGGGTAATACGAACCCTTTGGTAAGACTGATTGTCAGACTTTCGGGCTACTGACGGCCCGTAACGGCTGTCAAAGATGCACGAATGACAGCCGGGACCAACGGCTTAACGTGCTTTCCGAGACACGGAGGGCTTTTAGTATGTGAAAATGGTCACTCATCCTCGGACCAAGCGCGGTAAGCGTAGCTTAACCTGATCGATCGACCTGTTCGCCTGTTATTGACGGACCCTTAAATATAAATAACCAAACCTTTCTGATACATGCTGTAGATGCAAAGAGATGAGTTGGGTAAGATTCTCTTTTAGGTCAGTATTGGTAATGGCAGGATTTATTTTGGGAACGTCTGGAAAGCCGGAAGGTCGGGTGTGTCACGTGGTTGAAAACGGTGTTTTGCAAAATGGGGCTTTGGATTGAAATCTATTGTCCCTAAGAGGATATGAATGTTTGATATCACTACATAGTATAAAACAAAGTCGCTTCCCTGTCTGTCTGTCCCTATATATGCTTAGATCTTTAAAACTACGCAACGGATTTTGATGCGGTTTTTTTAATAGATAGAGTGATTCAAGAGGAAGGTTTATATGTATAATACATGCATAATATAGTAGAGAAACACTGATAATTTTAGGGGTTTCTAATGTGATGTCGTAAATAAACACATTTTTTTGCGCTTACATTGTAAACGCTGGCTGAACCCGTCGAGATAGATCAAAATAATGTACTACAGTATTGTACACCTTAAAAAGGTCTACAAAAAGTCTGCGACGGTATATGTCTATCTCTTAGGGATGTCCCACAATAACCATTTTTTATCCTATACTTTTTACGAGAAATAATGGCTCTAAAATTATCAGTGTTTCTCCATTGCACCCGTGCGAAGCCGGGGCGGGTCGCTAGTTTAATAATAAAATGTCGTCTTAGACAATGATTGATTGCCTCAAAATTGTCAACATTGTATGAAGGAAATACATTGATGGTAAATGATATATTTATTTCTGTAAATTGGTACATAAAACCTGTTTAAATGTTAAAAAATAACTAGATGAGTTCGGTGTGACTACTAAGAAGAAAGACTGAAAGAAATTCAGAAGTCACAGTCTCTTTTAAAGTCCAAACGTTATCTTGGTCAGGCCATAATATGAGGAACATGCAGATTAATGTCTGATATGGTATTTTAAGGTCAAAAGAGGACTCAGAAGCCCGAAAGTCTGATAACCAGTCTTACCAACCGGTAGGCAGCCGCTCCATGCAAAATACTAGTATTCAGCTGCATCCGGTTAGACTGGAAGCAGACCCCAAAATAGTTGGAAAAAGGTATCTCATCTCATATTCAAAAGATCATTTTAAGCGATTATATGTCTAATTTGGTTTGACACAGAGTAAGCTGTCTGCCTTTTTGCGGAGGATCCCTGGGGAAATCACGATATGCTAGGATTTAGTTTCTGTTTTTAATTTTCTGCTGACTTTGCGTACATTCGTTTTAAGATAAATAGCGGCTAGACTTACTACATAAAAAACTTAATGTAATTAGTGATCAATCTATATCTGCAGCGCTATTCTGTAAAAATCTCACCGTGAAAACTTAGGTGAAGTGAGCGGGAAGTGAGCTCTGTCATTCCGTAATGCTAGGGATTGAGACTATTAAGTGGTCACTTCACTTATGATTTCACGGTGATATTTTTACAGAATCGACCAGCAGTATCTAATAATAAAGCTGAGGAGTTAGTTTGTTTGTCTGAACGTGCTAATCTTTGAAAATATCAGTCTGATTTGAAAAAAATCTTTTTGCATTTGATAGCTCTATTCTTGAGGAAGGCTAATAGGCTATTTAACTTCACGCAAGTTGAAGTTAAAAAGCCTATAGCCTTCTAGTTAAAAAGCCTATAGCCTTCTAGTTAAAAAGCCTATAGCCTTCTAGTTAAAAAGCCTATAGCCTTCTAGTTAAATAGCTTATACCCTTCTGGTATAGGTGAAGTGAGCGGGAAGTGAGCTCTGTCATTCCGTAATGCTAGGGATTGACACTATTAAGTGCTCACTTCACTTATGATTTCACGGTGATATTTTTACAGAATCGATCGGCAGTATCTAATAATAAAGCTGAGGAGTTAGTTTGTTTGTCTGAACGTGCTAATCTTTGAAAATATCAGTCTGATTTGAAAAAATCTTTTTGCATTTGATAGCTCTATTCTTGAGGAAGGCTAATAGGCTATTTAACTTCACGCAATTTGAAGTTAAAAAGCTAGTTAAAAAGCCTATAGACTTCTAGTTAAATAGCCTATAGACTTCTAGTTAAATAGCCTATAGACTTCTAGTTAAATAGCCTATAGCATTTTAGTTAAATAACCTATAGCCTTCTAGTTAAATAGCCTATAGCCTTCTAGTTAAAAAGCCTATAGCCTTCTAGTTAAATAGCCTATAGCATTTTAGTTAAATAGCCTATAGCCTTCTAGTTAAATAGCCTTCTAGTTAAAAAAACCTATAGCCTTCTAGTTAAATAGCCTATATATTGAAAGAACATGAAGTAGTGTTTATCAATGATGATAACTTTACCGTACAGAGTGCATTTGTGAGAAAAAGTGCTATTCGCGGTGGCTCTTTAGTTCTTGTTTCAAACAAGTTGAAATGTAAGCAACGTTTAGATTTAGTTAATCTTTCAATCGAGCGCACTATAGAGTTGTCTTGTGTTGAACTTGAGCGATACATTATAATTTGCGTTTATCGACCCCCCTCTGGGGATTTTATTAGTTTTGAATCGGTAATGGAGGATTCTCTCAATAGGTTGAAATCAAGTAACAAAAGTATTATTTTATGCGGAGATTTCAATATTAATATTTTAGATGTTACTCCATTAAGTATTAGACTCCTCAATTTGTTTAAGTCTTATAATTTAATTAACTTGTTTTTTGAACCTACTAGAATCACGGCATCTTCGTCAACCTGTCTTGATAATATATTTAGTGTTTTTGATGCCAAAAACAAATTAGTCTTAACTGACTTAACGTCCGACCACTGTGGTTTATTAGCTAGCTTCCCCATGCCATTACATAAACAGTCGCGTAAAATTGAATGCAGGCCTTATACAGCTGCCCGTTGCAAAATGTTTAAAAATAATATAGCTCATAGAATTACACCATCTATAGTAGAACACGAGAATCCTAATGAAATTTATGGTGCCCTTTTTGATGTTGTGCAAAAAGAGTACCAATCTACTTTCAAGACAAAAACTATTAATATTAATGGATCCTCCGTTGGCTTTAACCAATGGGCTACTCCGGGTATTTATAAAAGTAGAGCGAGACTATACGAGTTATATGGTTTGAAAAAATACAGGTTTGACACTCCTTTCCTAGAGTATGTCAAAAATTATTCAAAATTATTTAAAAAGATTAGTGCTTTTGCTAAATCGAAATTTTTAAGCGATGCTATTAAAAATTCTAATAATAAAGTAAAAACGACTTGGAAAATTATTAACAATGAAACTGGTAAATCGGTTAAACAAGAAAAACTACTTGAGATTATGGTAGATAATAAATTAGTTAATAAAGCCGCTGACGTAGCTGAAGCTTTTAATGAGTTTTTTGCCAACATACCTATAACTACGACTCGCTCCTTAAATTCGTCCCCGTCTAAAGCTGAAACCCTTTTGCATAGTAGTGTACCTAAATGTATTCGTTTATTTAGTTTCGAACATGTAACCCCACATGATGTAGTTAATGTTTTTAACCTACTAAAGTCTAAAAACACCGGTGACTACTGGGGCATCTCCATTAAACTTTTAAGTAATATAATAGACATCGTAGCCCCCTATCTAGCTGTTACTTTTAATAAATGTGTTGATTTAGGAATTTTTCCTGACCTCATGAAGACTAGTAAAGTCATACCTTTATTTAAATCAGGTAATAAAAACGACGTTGGTAATTTTAGACCTATTTCCATTTTACCTGCATTTAGCAAAATATTTGAAAAATTAATACTCAAGCAGTTGCTAAGACATTTTAATTTAAATAGCCTCCTTCATAATGAACAGTATGGCTTTACAAAAGGTCGTTCGACTACAGATGCGGGTGTTGCTTTGCTGAAACACATATTTAACGCATGGGAGAGCTCGCAAAATGCTATCGGAGTTTTCTGTGATCTTTCCAAAGCCTTTGATTGCGTGCACCATGACACGCTTTTGCGTAAACTAAGTCATTACGGTGTCCAAAACGAAGCTCTCAACGTAATAAATTGTTATTTACATAATAGGTTCCAATGTGTAGATGTTAATGGTGTGAAATCTTCCGCGCTACCAGTTCAGTTAGGTGTACCGCAAGGCTCAATACTGGGTCCATTCTTGTTCTTAGTGTATATTAATGATTTACCATTCCATTTAAAGGGAATCTGTGACGTTGTACTGTTTGCTGATGATACATCTCTTATTTTTAAAGTAGATAGGAATAGACAAGATTTTGACGACGTAAACAGTGCACTCTCAATAGTTACGGATTGGTTTACGTCAAATAACCTAGTTCTCAATGCCAAGAAAACGAAATGTGTAAAGTTCGCCTTACCGAATGTTAGAAATCTAGGACCCAACATCGTCTTAGATAAAGACGCGCTTGAAACTGTGAGTTCGGCAGTTTTTCTGGGAATAACAGTAGATGCCAAACTTCAGTGGGGACCACATATATCGAGCCTAGCAGGAAGGCTCAGTTCGGCTGCCTACGCCGTCAGGAAAGTAAGACAGTACACTGACGTTGATACAGCTCGTTTAGTATATTTTAGTTATTTTCACAGCGTTATGTCCTACGGTATTCTGCTGTGGGGCAAAGCAGCTGATATACAAAATATATTTGTCCTTCAAAAACGAGCTGTTCGAGCAATTTACCAGCTAGGCGCTAGAGTTTCTCTAAGAGATTTTTTTAAAGATATTGGTATTCTCACGGTTGCATCACAATTCATCCTTGCCAACATCTTATATATTAGGCAAAATATACACTTGTATACTAAAAACAGTGATATTCACAATGTTAACACCAGAAATAAGGACAAACTACGTGCTCCCTTTCACCGGCTTCATAAGGTTCATAACTCATTTGTTGGTCTTGGTATAGCCTTTTATAACAAGCTACCCTCTTCTTTGCTAGATTTGCCTTTTAATGCATTTAAAGCTCAAGTAAAATCTAACCTTTGTTCAAAGGCATACTATTCTATCAACGACTACTTAAACGATAAGAATAGTTGGTCGCCCTGATTAACTCAAGACAATGTTTATGTTCTTTCTCCAGAATTAATTTACAAAGAATTACTGATAGGTTATATGAGCTCATTATACAATTGTTTTTTTATTGGGCTGTATAAGTCAAATCAGTTTAATTTAATTTTAATTTTATTATTGACATAATCAACCCATTGCAATGTTTTCTAATGAGTTGATTGCAATATGTGGTTAGCTAGTGACCTCGACAATTGATCATATTATTCTTACCTGAACAACCGGCAGCAAGTTCATCATGCTCCCTTAGATGTCACTGCTTGCGGTAGCGTCGGGGGTCGGGTTGTCTCCTTCCCTCAAATATGGCGAGGGGGGTAATGGCTGACCTTTGCGTTATGCTCGTGAACGGGTGCTGCTTGTGGTGACTGGTCGTCTTGCTGACCATGGTTTTATCATTGTTATCATTATTAATAACTTGTTTATTTAGTTTCCTTATGGTCCTAGTTTATCATTTATGACTTCAAGCGACAGCTATGTAAACTGAATCCAGCATTGCATAAATATGTTAGCGGTCACGCCCTTTATACCTGGAGGCTTTTATTTAATTTCCATTTATTAATTTTTGCTTGAGTACGTATAGTTTTTTATTGTATTTCTTGGTATATTGGCGTTGCTAGCTGACATATGGCAAATCATTTAATTTAGCGTTCTGTGTCTTGTAATGTTAATTGCTTTGCATACCTTGTATTGTATTCAGTCAATTATATTTTCTAACTGAACAGACAGCTGTGCTGCTGGGGAGTTTGTTGCGCCACTTCTTCTTCCCAGCGAAAGCACTAGGAAGTGGTGAAGGGCGGGCGTTTTGGGGGACTGTCTTTTGTAATTTTGACGTTCGAAAAGTGCTGATTCTCAGCCTAGTTTGAATAAATGACTTTTGATTTTGATTTGATTTGATTTATAGCCTTCCGTCTATCAGAAGTCAGAGATAGCGTTAAGCGAAAAGGGCACGCGATGCGACGCGGTGTTTCGGGGGTTCGTTCCACTCGGACGGAGTCGCACGCAGAAGCTAGTGCTTTATAAATCCTGTCTTGTAAGTAGATTTTAATGTAAAAATGTAATCTTAGTAAATATCAAACCAAACTGTCAACATGTATTTAAAGCAACCAAATTACATATTCATAAACCAGTCATTCAATGATTAGCAACGACACACATGACACAGGGCGACAACATAAAAGTAGATCAACATTTATAGCACACGTATGCGTAAGTAGGCTAAATGGCTAAAAATAAAGCATTTCCATAACACCGAGCTGTGATGAAAGCCTCCGTGAGCAACAAGAATTAACTCCACATGAATTGGTTCAATGAATACACGGCTATTTTTAGCCGGAGAGGGCTAAGTGCGGTTACCATCGTTTACGGACAAAGTGAGGCAATTACTGAATTTTGTCGTCCAACATGTTTATTTAGGGTTGTGTTTGTACCCACAGATTGGACAGACTTTCCGATGTTTGTGTATTAGTGTCATGTCAACAGCTGGTTTATCTAATATTGTATGGCGTGGGTAGTTATTTATTTAATACTTTAAGCACACAAATGTACAGAGGAGGACTTAATGCCATAGGCATTTTCTACCAGTCAACCTTTTGGTAATGCAGAGACCAACAATGGTAGGTGCAGTCAACATGCTCATTTTTGGAAAATAGAAAAGAACATGTGGGATGGAAAAATTGTGTCATATTCTTAAGGGCGCGTTCCCACTTTGTCGTGACGACAGATAATCGTGTAGTTTTAAGTGTCGTGGCTTATATGTTTAAATGGAGGTGTTCACATATAGAACGACACGATTTACTGTCGTCTACAACATTTTTTGCAGTGACAACAGATTGTCATGACAGTAGGAACGACTAGCACGACAGTGGTAAAAAGATAAAAAAATCATTACGACTAAATCTTGACCGCAAATCAACGATAAAATGTCGTCGCGATCCAATGGGAACAGCTAGATACGATAATCGCTAAACGATAAAAAAAAAATTGACGACAAACAGTCGTATTAATGGGAACAGCTAGAGACGACAGTCGTGTAACGATAATCGTAATAATCGTCGATAATCGTCACGACATAGTGGGAACGCGCCCTAACCATGCAAACTATTTTTCGCACACAATCTTGACAATATTGACAAAAATGAACTGGAATCAATCCAGTATGGCCACAGGTAGGCTATAGTTTACACTTTTAATACTACTGATTACTGTTGTAACCAAATAAACAGCAGGGTAATTGCGTAATACACTATCAGTAGCAATGGGTTTGATTTTGACAGTTCAACAACATTCATTGCGTTATTTACGTTGTTGAGCAAACACATTTTTCGAACATATGGAGCAGTGGATTAACAATAAGCTTCAAAATGATTGAAATTGAGAGTACTAGTGTGTTACGCAATCAGGGTGCAGATTATCCTACTTTGCTGCTCTTGGGATTTGGTAAGACCACTGAGATAACCATCTCAGTACCTACGTGGTAGTAAAACTCTTCAAATAGCAAGATAATTAAATAGAAAATTATTTTATGTACATAAATAAACGATTTTATTATTTTCTATTCCTTCTAGTTTACAAGGGTTCGGACGAAATTGCTAAACATTGTTTTTTTTTTTTTTTTTTTTTATTTGCAACTTGCGTTTTGTTTGTGCAGAATAAACGTTTTTTCTTTCTTTCTTCTGTGTTGCTGATAGTCAAAGTGGTTTTATGACTAACACTGGGACCGATTTATTCTCAACCGGTTTGAGCGAGAACAGTCTAAAGCCAACATCAATTAGGTATTTTTGAATTTTATTACCAGTAACTAGTTTTAGTTTTGAGTAGATATTTTTCGTGTAAATCTTAAAAGGTTTCATTGATATATATTTATAACTTGCCGAAAAAAAAGTGGTGCCGTAACCTGTTCTTTTACGTTTAATCATTTATAGTCAAGAACATTAATTTTGGTCGTGCATAGTATTATGACACTTCATTGCATATTTAATCAATACTAGCTGCGCCCCGCGGTTTCACCCGCATAAGTCTCGATCCCGTAACAATATTGGGATAAAAAGTATTACATGTGTTATGATGATGATGATGAGTCTTAAAAAATCGCTAAGAATACGAGCAATATGGATGGAGTAATGGAACTACAGTAGAAACTCGATTATCCCTCAGTTATACGGATTCGCGATTATCCGGACTATCAACCACGACCTACTAGCTGCGACCCGCGGTTTCACCCGCATAAGTCTCGATCCCGTAGGAATATCGGGATAAAAATTTTATGTGTTAATCCTGGTTACAAACTATCTGTGTGCCAAATTTCATCAAAATTGCTCCAGCCGTTTGAGCGTGAAGTAGTAACAAACATACAAACACACACACTCACAAACTTTCGCCTTTATAATATTAGTGTGGTTATTATGGCTAAAAATATTATTAGGTATCCGTTAAGTATTGGGTGGTTGCATTAATTCCCGCTGTTGACATATAGATGTGGGTAGCAATTTTTAAAACGAACTATAATTACTGTGACTTATACATTTTTGAAGCTTGAAAGTATGTTAATAAAATCCAGTTGACAGTCGGCATTTTTATATTCATTAAGTGATATTTAACGTACAGTGAAAAATGGATCGCGATAAGTTGTTTTTCCGATGTGTACTTCTGCATTATTTCGATTTGAAAAAAAGTTCGGCTGAAGCTCACCGATTACTCGCGGAAACTTATGGGGAATCTGCTCCATCCGAAACAGTATGCAGAGATTGCTTTAGAAGGTTTAAAAGCGGTGATTGTGATGTTTATGACAAAGAACGGCCAGGCCAACCGAAAAAATTTGAAGATGAAGAATTAAAATCGTTATTGGACGATAATCCCGCCCAATCGCTTAGAGAATTAGCTCAACAAGTTGGAGTCGATAAATCGACTGTATCGCGACGTTTGCATGCCATTGGGAAGATACAAAAAGAAGGAAAATGGCTGCCACATCGATTGACTGACAGTGCTATTGCGAATCGGCTAAACATCTGCGTTTCATTACTTGCAAAGCAAAGAAAGAAGATTTTCTTATGGCGTATTGTGACCAGAGATGAAAAATGGATCTATTTTGATAATCCAAAACGAAAAAAATCATGGGTTGATCCTGGCCAACCAACAACATCGACTCCAAAGCGGAACATTCACGCTAATAAGACAATGCTCTGTATTTGGTGGGATATGGAAGGAGTTATCTATTACGAGTTGTTAAAGCCGAATGAAACAATCACCGCTGAGCGTTATGAACAGCAGTTGGAGAATTTGTACAAAAGTTTGATGAAAAATAGACCATCAATAGCATCGAATCGACGAAAAGTGATTTTTCTTCATGATAACGCTCGGCCTCATGTTGCTTTGAAGGTCAAACAAAAACTGATGGAGTTTGAATGGGATATCCTCCCCCACCCAGCGTATTCTCCAGACCTGGCTCCATCAGACTATCATCTGTTTCGGTCGATGCAGCATGATTTAGAAGACAGGCACTTTAAAAATTATGACGAAGTCCAAAAATGGATTGCTGATTGGATAGCCTCAAAGGATAGAGCTTTCTTCCGCCGCGGAATTCAATTGTTGCCAGAAAAGTGGGAGAAGGTTGTAGCTGCCGAAGGCGCATATTTTGATTAAAATCATTAAAATTTTCATCATAGAAATAAACGTTTAAAAAACTTAAAAATCAGCGACTTTTAATGCAACCACCCAATATTTTTCTGAATAATCAGGCAAAATAATCTCCATATACAGGGTTATTTGTAAACCACCAACAACCTCTTAAGAGGTCATTGTACTCATCATTATGAACAAATTTTACTATGGGACCAAACCTGAGATCGCGAAAAATAATCAGCTGTTCCCTACATTTATGTTCGTACGAGTCGTCAAAATGTAGGGAACAGCAGATTTTTTTTCCGCGATTTCAGGTTTGGTCCCATAGTAAAAGTTGTTCATAATGATGAGTACAATGACCTCTTAAGAGATGGTGGTGTTTTACAAATAACCCTGTATAGTGCCCTCCGAATGTTAGTTGACATTTTTCCACTCCAAGTGTGATGCTACTCGTACATTATGATTTAAAAATTCTTTTTTCAAATGTTTGAACTGCCGCGGCCGTGCGATTTTAACCATTTATTGTAACCATCTCACCGTGAAAGCTTGGGTGAAGTGAGCGTGGATTGAGCTGTCATTCGCTAGGGATTTACACTATTAAGTGCTCACTTCACTTATGATTTCACGGTGAGATTTTTAAAGAATCGACCGGCTGTAGACTATAATGTCGTTATTGAGTAATTCAACTACAATGAAATAAATAATAACTTAGAATTTATAGTAAAAAGAAATCAGGATACGGAAAAGGGATTCCTTACCTGATTTTTTTTAATATTTGAAATTATCACAGCTGAAGTGGAAAAATGTCAACTAACTTTTGGAGGGCACTGTACATTGTCATAATTTAATCAAACAACCTCACACCAACCTCCTCCCTTCTCTTCTCTCCTCCTCCTGATACTGAAAATCAGCGTCAGGTACACCTTGTGTTATCAACTGACATTATGCTGAGCTGAGGCCCTTTTGGCATTATACCTTATGGCCTTTGTTTTCTGTTTTTAGGATTCCGTACCCAAAGGGTAAAACGCGGGTCCTATTACTAAGACTGCGCTGTCCGTCCTTCCGTCCGTCCGTCCGTCCGTCCGTACATACATCCGTCCGTCCGTCCGTCCGTCCGTCAATCAGTCCGACCGTCTATTACCAGGCTGTATCTCATGAACCGTGATAGTTAGACAGTTGAAATTTTCACAGATGATGTATTTCTGTTGCCGCTATAACAACAAATACTAAAACAGAATAAAATTAATATTTAATTGGGGCTCCTATACGAGTACCTATAAGAGATATGATGGTTTTTCCGTTTTTATAGATAATTGTACGGAACCCTTCGTGCGCGAATCCCACTCGAGCCTTTCCGGTTTTTATAGTTTAAAGATGTTTTTTTTAGCTGTGGCATTACAGCTAAAAAAAACATCTTTAAACTTTAAATGTTTGCTTTAAACTTTAAATAAACGTTTTTCTTTCTTTCTTTCTTTAATAATCATGTCAAACACTACACATAATTAGTACAGTCATCCTTCAGAAGGGAAGATCCCTTACTGTTTTAGCTTTACTGTCCCCAAGTGGACGAGAATGGCACTAGCCTTTTAGTTCATAAGCTTTTATTCTATTAGCTTCACAATCTATTTGTAATCTTTAATTAATGCGTTTTTTTTTGCCGACCATGTTTAATTAACTAACCCCGGTACTCAGAGTCATTACATAAAATTAATCAACCATTAACTTTAATTGACAAGTATAAATTGGAACGCAGTCAGTCAAAAATATGTCAGATTGAAAACATTTTTGTTGACATTTGTTCCAAGATATGTTAGTTAAAAAAAGTTAATGAATGTTTATTTTAAGCGAAGTCTCTGAGTGCGGCAGTAACCTCCATAAGTTAGTAAATTAAACATGGTCGGCAAAAAAACGCATTAAACACATTGATAAAAGCTAGATAAATATAGACGTCCAAACGAGATAAATGTTTAGACGTCTATAAATATAAACTGTGTCCATTTATGGACCATCAATGCAAAAAAATATATTTGTTTTTGGTTTTAATTAATGTTAAGATTTAATATAATGAAGTGCTTTTTGCAACAATGTGAATGATCTTTTATTCTCGTTTTTGTTTTTAGTGTTTATCAGTGGAAACTTGTAAATGGCGTCCAATTTTATACTGTTAAAGAAGACTGCATAAACTAGCTGTAAGTTTCCCAAAAATAATAAAATAAATAAATAGTCCTGAACCTCAACGTCGACCGTCTTACCCAACTGATATGAAATCCAATATAATTGTTTTCATGATATTATTGTAATTACGTACTTACTTAGTTTTTTTTTATTATTATTTATTTATTTAAACTTATCGCACAAAAGGTACAAAGGCGGACTTAATTTTTGCAGGAGACGATACACAACGTAATGGTACACAATTGTCCTGAAATACTAATGCTAACTAAATATAGCCACTATATTACAGCTTTTATGAAACAAAATTACTTAGATTCCGAGATGTTTGTTACATCCTTTTTTATTCGTAGATATGAATTTCTATCACACGTCCTGAAATGTCATTCCTGAATATAGGAAATTCCGTTACTTATGGTAAAGGTCAACATGCAATCAAATTCAGGGAAAGTCGTCTATATGATAAAGAATCATATGATTTATCAAAGAGAATCATATGATTTATCAAAGGTCAAAATATACCCTTTAATTTGGTGACACGCGTTCACTCCCGCCTCAGATTAACTGAATTTTCGTCAATAAAATACAAGAAAGGAAAAATGATAGGCCTTTTCCTTGAGATTTGTCAGCGGAATGTGTGAATATAACCCTCATCGAAATCAATTTGGATAAAACTCTACACTATGGAGGTATGAGGAGCAGGTGTAAAGTTCAGGGTGTAAGTGTCGTGTCTGGCGGTAATTGATGTCAGCACGTTGTATGCTAGTCACGCGGCAAATTGTGCTTGCGCGATGCAGGATTTTGCGTGACGTCAGTGTGATGCGTAGTTTGCATGTGTCGATGTAGATGCCGCTATAACACTACACTATATTTAGGTCACCATACACGGAGAGAAAAATCTTAGAAAAATTACTGTGCTGTCTCATAATCTGAGTGCATTTGAGTGGTAATGGAAAAATTACTGTGCTAGCGCAGTAAAAATTCTTTTGCTGTACAGTAAAATTTATTGGACAAATAGTGATTTTTTTCTAATCTCACTCAGAAAATTTCCTGTAGATGTCACTTGCACTCACTTTACAGTGACGAGTACAGTAATTTTTCTAAGAATTTTCTCTCCGTGTATTAGGTGTTTTTTTTTTAATTTAAAAGGGACCCTTCCTCCCTTTCTCTTATTACACCATCCCGATTAAGGCGAAGGGTCCCTGAATATATCATAGTTTAATAATAAGGCTTTTGAAGGAATAGATGCCTAGCAAAATAATAAGAACATAAATATATTATTTATTGTCTAGTTTACTCATACCTACCTATTATGATTTTTTTACTACTAAATATACTGATATTTAATTTTAATTTAATCGAATCAATGTATTAGAGAAAAAAAAATTTAAAGTAAAATCCACATTATAGTGGTTTTTATACTATATATGTATTAACTAGCTACGCCACGCGGTTTCCCTCGCAAGTCTTCATCCTGTCGGAATAACGGGATAAAAAGTATCCTAAGTCATGTGCCAAATTTCATCCAAATCCGTACAGCCGCTTTAGTGTGAAAACGTAACAAACAAACATACAAAAAATTAAATCTTTTCTCTTTATAATATTGGTTGTGTTTGTTTTAAAATCAGATACTTATGCAACGTTCATAATAAATAAGTTACCTTTTTAAGTGGGCGTCCTCGCTCAGAGTCTGATATTAAAATAACAGTTCATTTTGATAGAATAAGCTGTTTCGAAGATGGTTGATGATTAATTTAAGATGCTTTACAAAAACACAGATTGCTGTTGTATCAGCTATACAATATTTGATTTTAAAACAGCCATTGACTTATCTTAATTCTTTAAGGCTATTTTAAGGCGAATCGGATATCTTCTGTCATTTAAAGTTACCAATTTAGATCAATCTGATTTGAATGTTAAATAGCATTAAAAAAAATATTTAACCCTACAGAGCACAGTGTCCCACATATGGGACATACCGAAAAATGTCTTATACTTCAAAAATCGATCCTAGTAGCGTAATCTAGTGTTGACAAGATTAACTATTATGTATTTCAGTTTCGAATTTAGTACCAAATATTTTGGATAGATCTGAATAAACATTTAACTATTTATGTTTTCTTCAAATCGGTAGGTGTGTACTTTGAATACGATTAATGAGCGGCGTTTAATGATAGCAAAAAAATGATAAGATTTAATTTTTCAGTGTCGAAATAATTAGTAGAGGTAAGTTCATGTTCATATTTGTCATTTTACGTGTAATCTTGTAATTTTATTGATACTACGTAACACAAATTCATTAATGCATGATGTGCCATGTATGGGTCATACACAAAAACATACGTTTCTATTGAGTTATGATTTTTGTAAATATTTTTTCGAGAAATGGCATCATATTTGCAGGCTAGTGTATTTTTTTTAAGCCGATAAGAAAAATCATGCACTGTAGGGTTAATATTATTTGGAGCTGAAATGTGTGATACAGTCAGGCATGTCACTGTCGTATTTAGGAAGGGTGCCTCTGAGAGCACACGAATTCTGACATTTCGTCAGACCTTTGTCTAGCTGGATGATCGTTGTCACACTGCTGTTTTTGCAACGCGTAAATGTAGTCCCCAGCCCTCCCAGCTTGTGGGAGGGCTGTGGACTACATTGAAAGCTTTACAAGGTCGCGTGGTCAAATTGCTAAATATTAATTTGGCAAGTTGAAGTTTTCACATTTATATTAAAGAAAACATTTTTATTATATTTATTATCATGATAACAACGTGATTTTCTACGGTGGTATGAGAACAGCCGAGTTCTTCTGCCAGTGCTCGTGTCGATAAACGGGGATCAGTTTCGATGAGTTGTCGTAATCGTTCTATGTCAGTCTGAACTACAGGGTGAGGCAAATCTTTTAAACTAGTCTCCCATGTCGAATTTATCAAACCAATTTTAAGCTGTGCGATAAGTGACCGTAGAATCTCCCATTGATTTAAATATGTTTCTTGCCGCATCCGCTGCTGAATGTCCCAATCGGTATTCGTGAAGTAACAACAGCCTGATTTGTTCTCTTGAAAGATCCATTACGAGTATTACGATGTGTATGCCTTCGATGTTGGAAGCGTTACGATATGCGGTAGGAAATTTCGTCCCCTTTTTTACTTTCGTCACAGGAAATTTCAAGAACATTCAAAGAACAAATAAAAAAATTCTAGATAATTCCGAAAATTTCTACTTGCCAACCTAATATATTATATTATTATATTACAATACATCGATTTATAATCAACTTACCCATAAATACCAAATTTCCCACTATTCCACTAGAAAACAATCAATAACGGTACCCACAATATTTCTATAGTGGTTCGAGAGTGCCATGTCAGTGGAACGACGTGATAACTCACTCCGATCATATCAGGCGCCCCGCTGAGTCCATTTGTATGGCGAAACGAGACGTCATTTGTATATAGATTTCTTTATTATACAGCGTTATTCAATTAATATGGACACGTCAGGACGGAAGTATTCGGCTGCCGGTATTAAATACTTAAGTGTTTTTTTTTTTGCTTATGTGTCGATCGTGCTTACAATTATTTATTATTATTTGTTTTAATATGGATGGTATTAAACATTTATAGCAGAAATAAGGCCATCGTCTTTCTTATTTCCGATGATTAAAGCTTAACAATGTAGGTTATTCAGAATAATAAACTACTAAAATGTAAGGCATCATCTCCACGGGCGAGAGTATCGCGGGATAGTCGCGCCGTGCCATCAAATTCAATAAAAACTGTATAAAGCAATCTCCACACGGCGATATCATCGCGGCGACAATTTGATGGCACGGCGAGACTATCGCTGCGATTCTCTCGCCTGTGGAGACGGCGCCTAAGTTAAGCCAGGAATACACATGGCAGTAACTATCACAGAAGTATGCAAGTAAGTACTTAGGTTGCATGTCATTATGCCAAGACAACCTCTGATTGGTATGTCACAATTGCAGTGGAGCAGTGGTATCTGCGGCTTTTTAAAGGTCGAGGGTTCGTAACCAGGCAGGCTTTTTACTTTGTGTAAATTATTTCATCACCACTGCTCTTAAAACGGTGAAGGAAAACATCCTAAGGAAAATGTCCTAAAACCAAAAATTCGAAGACATGACATCTACCAACCCGCACTAGGCCCGCGTGGCGGTCCACTCCCTCTCACCGAGAGAAGGCCTGTGTCGTCCCAGCTGTGGGAACATTGTAGACTGATTTATGGCATGGTATGTAAACTACTTGGTGCAAGTAACTCGTGTGTGTATTCCAAGCTTTATTCAGAATAATTTTCTACTAGCAGCTAAACAATTCCTAGCTTTGGCAGAACATTCTTGCAACCAATTTCCTAAAGGATTACTCGTAGCAATAGAGCGAATATTCAGTTTAGTTTTCCACACAATATGCACTGAGCCTCACTGCCTCAGGCTCTCCGGAACTCTGGCCAGGTTTATGGCAAAGCCTTCTGAAACGAAACTCCAATCCTATCTAGGTACTGTTTGTAAATGTAATGATTGAGATCGATTTTCTATCGGTAAGTCAGTATACAGAGTTGAATTAAATTATCTGGCGAAACTTACAGATCCTGGGTCAAATCTGCCAAGCCTTGTCCCAACTTTGTTGGGGTCGGCTTCCAGTCTAACCGGAAGCATCTAAATACCAGTATTTTATATGGAGCGACAGCCTATCTGATCACCACAACCCGATATCCTTTGGTAAAACTGCAGGTTGTCAGAGTTTTGAGCTTGGAGCTAGAGCAGCGGTGGCCCTGTGGGAACAGCCGCGACTTACGAGTTGTAGGTCGTAGGTTCGAACCCAGACAGGCGCTTTACTTTGTGTAAATTATTTCATCACCACTGCTCTCAAAACGGTGAAGGAAAACATCGTGAGGAAACCGGCATGTCCCAGAACCAAAAATTCGAAGACATGTGACATCTACCAACCCGCACTGGGCCCGCGTGGTATATTATAGCCCACTCCCTCTCGAAGAGAGGAGGCCTGTGTCCCAGCAGTGGGAACAATGTAGGCTTATTATGAATACCCGTAACGGCTGTCCAAGATCTACGAATGACAGATGGGGACAACGGCTTAACGTGCTCTCCGAGGCACGAAGGGGTATATCTCGATATACAACGTGTAACGTTAAATGCGCTAAACCTGAAAATAGTTTGATCAGAATAGCGAGCAGAATTAATTGAACCACTTTTTAATATAGGTCACATTTTTCAAAAAATCTTCATTAAAAACGTTACCGTGTCTATTTATTAATAGGTCAATCAAGCCAATGTCAGCGCGGCACAGCGGCCCGGTGACGACTCCTCCCTCGATAAAGCGTCGTCGCAGACGCAAGAAACGATCAGAATGGCCAGTAAAACTAAAACAGCACATAAAACCTTTACAATTTTTTTAATGACTTGTTTTGTCTCTGAAATAGGTCAATTGAATTAAAAATCAGTTGGGGTGTCTGATGTTTTGCGCATTTAACGTTACACGTACATGATTACCCATCCACGAACTGACCACGACAAGGGTATTTTAACCTTGGGTCGACCCGTACGGTTGTTATCATTTAGCTACGAGCCCCTTTGCAGACCTAACCGATGTATCGATATCAAATCGTGATAAAACAAGAGTATCACATAATGGCCGGCCTGTTGGTATAGTGGTGAGTGGCCCTGACTACTATACGCAAGGTCATGTGTTCGATTCCCACCCAGGACAAATGTTTGTGTGATGAGCACGATCATTTGTTCTTTGTCTGGGTGTAATTTATCTATAGGAACCTAATATGTATGTATTTAGAAATATATATGTATGTTTATCAGTTGTCTAGTACTCATAGAACAAGCTCTGCTTAGTTTGGGACTAGCTGGCGTTGTGTGAAAGTTGTGGAATATTATTATTATCTCATACCTAATAGCGCGTCTGGATTTTTAGTCCAAGATATGAAAGTATATTATGTCCCTTTAACGGTCGGTTAGTGATTCTTTAAATTTAATAAACATCTCTGAATACCGTCGTCTTCCATAATATCAAAAGCTAAATTATGTATCTTCATATTTCAACACAAAATTAAAAGTTTTATCATTTCGCAAAGGCGGTTTGAAAGTCCCTGTGATAGCCCAAAGCGTTCTACAAACTTGTTGGAAATCTCGAAGTTGCTCGTACCTACACCGTCAATTTATTCGGAATATATTTTTCACTAGCTTCTGCCTGCGACTCCGTGCGCGTCAAATTTCTTGTTCCCCCGTCCCACCCTGTCACATCACATCGCCCGCGCTTTGTTTTCCGTTAGGGTTTTTTCTGATTTTTTTTTTCTTGTTTCTCAGCTCCTAAGTATCGCAGCGTTATGTTAATATTCCCAAGACCTTCCTTAATAATTTTTAAGGAAGGCCCTTAAGAATTCTTAAGGAATAGAAAAAAAAGAAGGTTCGGTTCTTACGGAATTCAAAAATTATGTCATTTTTCAATTCCAACTGGAAGTTCCAGAGGTAGGTACTTCCAATTTCCGTATTTTTAAGAACGTTCGCATTCCAATCTGTCAAAAATACAATCAATTTACATACAATTTTGACATGTTTTTGACATTGATTGTCGCTGAGATGAAATTTTGACTTGAATTTGTACATTTTTTAAGTACGAAAATCGGCCTTCAGATATTAGCGCGTTCAAACAAAATAACAATCAAACACTTCAGCTTTATTATAAGTAATACTTATACCTATCTTAGGTACTTTATTACTTGTTTAAGTAGCAAGCGAGTCATTGAGAAGATAAATTGTGAAGAGGAAGGTCTTTGATGTGTAACGGCTTGCCTAATTGAATTTTTATAACAGCCAGATTTCATATATATAGAGCCGAGGCCGTAGGCTTTATTATTAACGTTAAGTTAATTAACCTGTTGAACGCCAATCACTTGTATACCAGTTCGTTGTACACAACTACACAAGTGATTGGCGTTCAAAAGGTTAATAAGCCATTTTTTTTTACTCTTCACGTGACCAGAGGGCTGGCTTATTTTTTGTCCAAAGAATCAGCATTGCTATACTACGTGGTAATGCTGCCAGCCTTTTGGACACGTTTCCTATTGACAGCGATACGGACGAATTTTTTGATGCCCTTTTATTATTTGCCCTCCTTTTTATATACTTGTACATATTATTATTATTATTTAGTCTGATACCCTCAATAGAATTAGCACAAAAAACTCAAAAAAAAAAAATAAACAGATGTCACAGTATGTTTCGAGTAAAGTTGAGTTTTATTCTCGGGTTTTGAACTTTGAAAAGAGACCTTGGTATTTTTGACGCAATTATGAAAATCGTGGTATTTAGCCCGGGTAGCACGTTTTTCTCGCGGCGATTTTTTTCGCACACTAGATCTTCAACGCACTACTTAGCGCCGAGGGTTGAAAATCCAACAGTGTATGTTTTTAACGCGGTGGGATGCGTTATTTTTATAACATCTGAATCAAAATCGCAACTTAATATTTTCCAACGTAATTTTTTTTTTTTGTTTTAAACTAATTGGGCGAAGCGAAGCGTACGTGGGCGCCAACCAATTTGTAGCGGATTGTACCAAAATTGCTTTTTTGTCAGGGTAGCTTTGAAGTTAGGTAATAAACAGCCTATTCAAAATAGGTACAGTCTTTATTTAAGGTACCACCAAATTGTATGCCTAATGTACCGCAAATGAAGTAATTGTGGGTCCTATACTTAACCGAAAGCACTGGGAAGTGGTGAAGGGCGGCCGTTTTGGGGACTGTCTTTTGTAATTTTGACGTTCGAAAAGTGCTGATTCTCGGCCTAGTTTGAATAAAAGGATTTTGATTTTGAACCTCATATGGCTTTACACGTGCATAATGAGCATATAAGATCCCACTGCTGGGACACAGGCCCTCTCGGTGAGAGGGAGTGGGCCGTAATCCACCACGAGGGCCCAGTGCGGGTTGTTAGATGCACATGTCTTCGAATTTTTGGTCCTACAATGTTTTCCTTCACCGTTTTTAAACGCAAAAAGAAGGGCGTGAAGTCCTGTCAAATTAGTCGGCGCCTGACGTAAATTGACGTATTTTTGTAGCCAAAATTTTTTAATCACGTCTGAACTTGCCTGTGGAGAATCTTATTTTGACAGGACTTAACTAATATGTATCTTCTGTTCTTTTCTTTATGAAATAGAAAGAAAAAGATGCACTGAACTTAAATTTAGTTTAGTTTGTGAACAAGGGAAAGGCGCCAATATTCTACTAACGAGTGTCACGTCAGTGCATACCGTTAACTCAGCTTACGGCACGGTTATTAGTTATTCTGAGCACAGCTTTGAAATTCTGATGTCCGGGACTTTCAGTGATATCGAATATCAGTTTTAACGAAGTTCTTTGAGCTATCCTATAGCCTAACTATATTTTAGTTAGTTACACAGTAGATAAGGATTTCAAACTCAAAGCATTTATTTCAAATAAATTACAGGCACTTTTTAACTGTCAAGGGTCGGTCAGCCTGAAAGATGAAGCTAGTTGCCCATTCCAAAGCGTAGTAGGTACCTATGGAGAAGAACTGGCAAGAAACTCCACGGACACTTTTAAATTATGAAATAGTTACAAAAAGCTTTCTAAGCACACACACATATACAAATAGTTATGTTAAAGTTAAATAAGAAACATACCTACGTAGGTAATAGGTAGCATGGGAAGGTGTCCACAACTCCGCGTCATCCGCGTATTTTGCGTACGGGTGGAAAAATCGATTAATCGATCTACCACAGCTCCTCAAGGAAGGCCAGCAACGCCTTGATGTTACTGACCGTCTCACGGAGGGTACCATAACTTACTTAGATAATAGGTATATTCGTAAAAAAATTATATATTATAATTCCAATAAGTTACCCTGTATATTTTTGTTGATTTGAAAAACATTTCTCAAAGCCAAAATAACAACATGAAATGCTGGAATTCAAATCTATTCAATTTCATAAAAAAAACCTTTTTCATGTCGTTTTAAAAAAAACATAAAAGAAAATAATACATTTTTTTATGTGAATTCTCATTTTCTCAATGGTATTAAAACAGTAAGCTCACAAACTTAGAGTAGCAGAGACAAACTAAGTAAAATACTTGGAATAACTACCTACTTACTTAATTCCACCAAAGGAATATGAAATGTTATTATTGTTACTTTTTATAAGAATACGAATAATGACAATAATTCATGCAATATTTATTTATTTATGTACAGACGCCAGCACATCAAGCTACTACAAACTGTCAAATTTCTTTACAAAGATTTTCAATTTTATCGCTAAAGCGTAAGAATCACAGTTGATTGGAAAAATTTTACAGTTTCGGGTAGCTTGATGTGTTGGCATTTGACGGATGACGGATATACGTCGAATTACTAGTAACCCTGTATAGCGCTATAGCGAACAACGATGTGTGTACCAGGGCTTAATCATTGTGGCAACCGCAAATTGGGTAATGTTGCGTAGGACAGCCTAACAAGGGGACTGGGGACCGATATGACTGCGGGAGACGATTGTGGGCTGCTACTTCATGCATAATCGCTTTACGTGAAAATATAATGCTAAATACTTGTCAACGCCTAGCTGAGCAATAAAGAAATGAAAGGATTGGTAACGTGTTTAAAATGAGTTGTTGCCCTTCAAAACTTATTAATTTGGAGTGGTTGTGCTTGAGAATCCTACCAATATTATAAATGTGAAAGTTTGAATGTTTGTTACTCAAGCACAAGAATCTAGAATGTTCCCGTGGGGTAATTTACGATCTACACTCGGGCGAAGCTGCAGGCAAAAGATAGCGTAAAATAAAGTAAGGGGATAATAAAGGGGGAAAATTAAAAGTTTGCATAAAACAACGATAGAGAATTTAACTCCTAAATATTTATCCAACAATTCTCAGTAGGTATAGAAAAAACATTGAAACGACAGTCCACCCACAAAAACAACGACAGATTTTGCTAAGATCAAACGAGAAAAGATTGAAAGTTAGTTCCAAAGAAAAGTCGTAAAAACAGAGTTTGGGAAATGGCTACCTGGAAGGAAACATGGATCAAACATCGGTGGAATATAATACTACAATGATAAAAAATAAGTAATCCGACTTGAACGGTAAAAAGGTAAGGCCGAAAATAATATCCGCTGAAACTATGTATTATTTAAGTAGGTACAGACGCCAGCACATCAAGCTACTACAATCTGTCAGATTTCTTTAATAGATTTTCAACTTTAGCGCTAAAGCATAAGGTTCAAAGTTGATTGGGAAAATCTGACAGTTTCGGGTAGCTTGATGTGCTGGCGTCTGTACAATAAGCTTCGCAAGCGTTTTGTTTGGGACATTGAAGAAAGAACGACGGCAAAGAGGAGCAAGTTGCTGCTCCTCTTTGGGATTTCGGGATAATTGCCTAATAAAATGACATTTGATCGCAACGCCATTCATTTCGACAGTTCTACCACGTTCATTGCGTTATTTACGTTGTTGAGCAGATGAATTTTTCAAAAGCAATGGATTAGGAATTTCATTCGAACCCCTAGGATTGCGATTTAAAGTGTGTTACGCAGTTGGGGTCTTTGTATATACAGCGTGTAACGGAAGGGGGGTATCAACCCTGAAGGAGGTGAATCAGGGCTCGGAAACGTTATTTAAAATAACGTTTTTAAAACGTTTCTAACAGTTCTTTGTACAACATTTTGTTCGGAACGAAAACGAAATGAGAACGTTTTCAAAAACCGGTTTATTCCGCAGGACGCTGCCGCGCACGGCGTGCCGCTGCGGCGACAAGAATGAACTTGTTTACGTATCGTACCTATGTATTCATTTCATTATTTTCATTGCATGTTTCATTCCGATGCGCTTCGTACCTACGTATTGATTGGGTTTGTGTTGCGATTTGCGACTCTTGCGAGTGATTAGTTAGTGGTGCTTATTTCTTGCTCACAAAATGGGACGAAAGACTACCTACTCGTACTCACAGAATAATAGTCACAGATAATAGTACTCGTGAAACGACGAAACTAAGCCGCGCGGCCGTGAAATACCAACTGAATGAAATTCATAATACATATTCGCAGAACTTTCGTATTAACACACCCAAAAAAATTAAAAAAAAAAACTGTTAAAACGTTTTATTAATCGAAAACGATTTATGTTTTGTTCTTCTTCAAAAACGTTATTTATAACGTTCCGTTTGAACGTAACCGAAACAAATCGTTTCTTAGGTATTTAAGACGAAACCGTTTCGAAAAATATACCGGTATCCGAGCCCTGCATGAAACCAACAACTTTCCCCAAAGAACATAGGTCGAAATATGAAAAAAAAATTTGGCCCTCCCATAGTAAATCAATCAGCTGGTAGTCAGTTTTGTAAGGGAGGGCCAAATTTTTTTTTCATATTTCGACCTATGTTTTTTTGGGGAAAGTTGTTGAGTTTCATGAGCACATTCACCTCCTTCAGGGTTGATACCCCCCTTCCGTTACACGCTGTATATCAGAGGGGCGATTCTTGAAATTTTAAGAACGTTCCCAGTCTGATCTCAGTCTCAAATATTTTTGACAAACTTTTGACATTGATTGTCGGTGAGATGATATCGCAACTAGAATTTGAACGTTTTTGATTACGATAATTGGCCTTCACTTCTTACTGTGATAACCAAGATGAAGTGAGCTTATAGTGAGCTGTGGGTCATGCTGATGCTAGGGATTGACACTATTGGCGACTCACTCCACGCTCACTTCACCCAAGTTATCACGGTGAGATGGTTACAGAATCGCACGGCTGATGATCGATTGTGGCCATTTCCACCAATGATGATCATGATGCCATAAAACAGAATAAAACCGATAAAGATACAATTGTATCTGTATCTCTATAATATGACTAGAAATTCCTTGTTCCCCAACCAGGGCAGACCTCAACAACACGATACCCTTGGTAAGACTGGTTGTCAGAGCTCCGGGCTGCTGACTTCTAGTAACGACTGCGAAAGATCTACCTAAGGCAGCCGGGCCCGACGGCTTAACGTGCTTTCCGACGCACGAAAGGGTCTCGATATGTAATGGATGGTCACCCATCCACCAACCGACCGAGATAAGCGTTGCTTAACCTTCGATCGACCCATGCGGCTGTTATCATTTAGCCACGAGCCCCTTTTCCATAAAATTAATTATCCTTTTACTGACTGACTTTCATTAAAATACCGCAAACTAAACATGGAATTAACTCCTAATTTATAATAACATTTTAATTAAAATTATTCAAGAATTATTAATTAGATATAAGCCTTTATTAAAACCGCACCTAATTAATCCTTAATTAAATTATTATTTTATTCAGAGCCTATACAAACATTTTTGAGCACAACTCGAAGATAAATGAAATTGAATCTGAGCTAATTTTAAAAAGGTTGAATTTTAATGAGTCCGAGTCTAAAATTATTTTAGCCTTGTGAATATTTTAATGGGTAAGTTATTATAATCCAAGCATATCAGCTTATAATGTTCCCTCCGCTGAAAGACAGTCCCCCTCTCTTCAAGAGGGAATAAGTTGTACCCGCACTGTGGCCGCGTGGATCCACCACGCGGGCACAGTGCGAGTTGGTAGATGTCACATGTCTTCGAATTTTTGTTTCTAGGACATGCCGGTTTCCTCACGATGTTTTCCTTCACCGTTTCGAGAGCAGTGGTAATGAAGTGAAGCGGCTGTCTGGGTTCGAAACTATGACCTACAACTCGTAAGTCACGGACGTTACCACGGGGCCAAAGTCCCCACTGCTACTCCGACCAACGAAGACCAACTAAGCAATGCCCTATGGTCGGTATACGGATGCAAATCAGTCATAAACTCTCTGTTTACTTCTCGCGAAATAAAATAAAAAAACAAGTTTGTTTTGCAAAAGTTTATTGTGGAAATAAGTGTATAAGTGCAACTTACAAGTAACAATATTTTCCAGTGTTTATGTGCTGTCTTAAATATAATAAACTTTAAAAACGTTTTATCGATCCCTAATAATAGTTTAAAGTACCTGACACCCGAAGGAAAATAAACAGTGTTTTGTTCGTAAGCGGGAAACAACCTGTGACCAAACTTTAGTGTGTGCGCACCTTTAGGCCGATACTGTACTCAGCCTATGGTGTCTATCCGTCCCCATACACTCCGTGAAAACCGCCATAATCGAGTTTCTCAAAACAGCGCCATCTGTTGCCTTATTGGTGTACTACTTGGTCTGATCGATAACACAAATTGACAACAAGTTTACCATGGCTAAGTGCGGTGGCTGTGGCAAGTTTCTGTCGTCGACAGAAGCCGCAAATTGCTACAAATGTAGGTCTTGGTACCATCGAGCGTGCGTGGGTATAAAGCATACCGGCCCTTTAACGACCCCCTGGAACTGTCCTGAGTGTAATAAGAACCTGGTGAGGGACAACCAGACTGAATCGCCGGTAAGGCCACGTACACCAGCGCCAGCTGAACACGAGGAAAGCCTTGTTAACCTGATGGACACCAGCCCCATAAACAACACAGCCCTAGATACCACACAGGAGCTCAACCTGGACATCCTCAGGGCAGAGTTAAGCCTTTTCAGGGAGGAATTTTTGAACACGGTGCGGAAAGAGTTTCAGTTGCTCCGTGATGATCTGTCTGAGCTAAGATCCTCTCTAAACGCAACTAACGATAGAATGAGTAATCTGGAGGAGAGAGTAGCTGTGTTAGAAAATAAACAACCTCAGCCCGAAGCATCGTCGGAGGTAAATGATTTAATATCACAACTGCGGAGCGATATTAATGACCGAGACCAGGAGCTGCTCGCAAACGATATCCAGATATCTAACATACCCGAGACGAGTGGTGAAAATCCAATTCACACGGCGATATTAGTTGCGTCTAAGATTGGCGTCAAGATCAAAGCACGCGACATAGTGAGCGCCGAACGTGTCGGTGGTAGGCGCATCAACGCGACGCAGGCGACGGCGCCTGTGGAGACCCGCCCCCGCTTCCTCGTCGTGCGCCTCGCGCGCCGCGACCTGCGTGACGAACTTCTGGAGGGTGCACGAGTGCGTCGCGGCATTACTACCGCGGACCTGGATTTGCCGGGACCTGCGACGCGTTTTTACGTGAACGAGCGCCTTACGAAGGTGAACCGGGAGTTGTTTCGGAGCGCTCGTGAAGCCGGGAGTCGCCTCGGTTGGCAATTTGTATGGTCAAAACGAGGCCGTATACTCGCCCGGTACAAACCTGGAGATGCCACTTGCCAGATCCGCTGCGAGGCTGACTTACGGCGCACCTTCGGACCGGCACTCGGTAATAGCGGCAATGGCGCACTTTAAAATTCCATTTTCATTTGTTTTTTGTTTTGTTAAACCGATTATTTGTCTAGTTCGTAAGGTGTTTGTCAATTGTTTGTTTGTCATACTTTCTTATACTATCACGCTGATTCTAAAAGTAAGTTTTTTTGTAGTAAATGTGAGCATTTCTAAAACATTAAGTTCATGTTGCTACTATCTGCTATTCATATTGGTAAGTGTGTGTCTCGCGGCAGTCGCGGCGCGCCTCACTCAAATATACGTAAACCGGTTTTATTATAACACTACACATCATTACCTACACCTACTTATTACCAATCTTCTAATTAATTTTACAAAACTATTACTTACTTACCGCAGCTTGCCTTGGCTTTATTTTCAGTTAATTATGTTCATTATTTCCCTGTTTAAAATGATTGGACTACAACTAATAATATTATTTGAAATTAGAATTGAAACTACTGAATGTGCACTGATATTGTTAAATGACGAAATTATTTTATATTATTATAACGATGACTAAAGGAGAAAAGTTTCTTAAAGTTGGTCTTCTTAATGCTGGTTCATTGGGTACAGGTCATGATAACCTGATTGATGCACTCGACAGACATTGTTTTGACGTTATGGCCATTAACGAGACTTGGTTACGACCGGGCGAGGAGGGGCGCGCTCCGGTGGTGCCGGGCTACCGTCTGCGTCACATGCCGCGGCCAGCGAGTGTGCGCTCGGGTCGTGGTGGGGGCGTCGGTTTTTATCTGCGGCGGGGTTTGAGCGCGCGTACATGGACTGGTGCGAGCGATCCAAGGTTCGAATCGGTCGAACAAATGTGGTTAACTATCTCAATGAATGGCAAAAAAATTGCTATAGGTACAGCCTACCGACCACCATGGCATGACCTGGTCCTTTTTCTAGATGCCATAACGGATTCCATTAGTGCTTTACTGGATGTTACGGATAATATATTATCGGCCCAAGATAGGGGAATGTGCTCATTATTGGTTTTACTCGATTTTTCCCGTGCATTTGACGCAATAAATATTCCGCTATTACTATCTAAGTTAAATTATTATGGTTTCGACGCCAGCGCTGTACAATGGTTCCGCAGCTATCTAACTAATAGGGAGCAACTTGTCGACTTGCGCATGGCTGACGGTACTACCCTTAGATCGTCACGTATCTCTGTACAGAGAGGAGTCCCTCAGGGTTCCATATTGGGCCCAATTCTCTTTATTTTGTACTGTGCGGATATTATAACGTGTCTCCAGAAATGCAAATACCATATATACGCCGACGATGTCCAACTTTATATATCTTTTAGACCAGATGAGTACAATAGTGCCATTATAGATCTTAACCATGATCTTCAAAGAATCGCCGCCTGGTCAGAGGAGAACTGCCTGTCGTTAAATCCAATAAAAACAAAATTTATGGTATTTGGCACCAGACAGCAGTTGGCACGACTACCTGTGACCTTTGACTTAAAACTTATGGGCGAACCTATTGAGCGAGTATATGAAGCGCGGAATCTAGGTGTCATTATGGATAAAGACCTGCGTTTCGAGAAACATGTAGCGGACTCGGTTAGAAACTGTTTTTATCGCCTAAAGGTCTTATATAATATGAGGCCTTATTTATCCGAAAAACTACGGGAACAGCTGGTGGAAACCCTGGTTCTGTCCAGGTTGAACTACGCTGACACGGTCTACGGTCCGCGACTATTAGCTCGTACAGACCGCCTCATCCAAAGGGTACAAAACGCTTGTGCTCGGTTTTGCTACAATATTCCTCGCAGAAGCCATGTAACTCCTTTTCTAAACAAGCACTTTACACTGAAGATGAAGTCCAGACGCAAACTTCACTTGGCTTGCCTTCTCTTCGGTGTGGTTAAATATCAAAAACCGGACTACCTTTATAACAAGCTAAGTTGGATTACGAGTAGACGGGAATGCGAAAGAAGGCTATGCTCACAACAACTCTCGACTCAGTCTCAGGGTACGGCCGCTTTCAGGGGCAGTTTTCGCTATGCGGCTTCCAAAGTATGGAATAACTTGCCACCACCGATAAGAGTAATTAAAACAATTGACGTTTTTAGACGACGCTTACGGCAGTACCTCATGGAAGCGCAGAGGAAGCTAGATATGGTCACACTAAATGTTTCAATTATATGATGTATGTACCTACCCACTTGAGTATATGTCAGTGTTTCTGTCGGTAAAAGATGCACAAAAACGTAAATAGCTGTTACAATACAGTTCATTGCTGGGAATTTCTCTTGCTCATGCTCACGCTCGGCTCGGTTAGCTGCCTGATGTCCCCTGTATCCTCAGCGCGATGGTTGGTTGTAGTTGCGATATCCGCGGCACCGCTGCGTCCCTTTCGCAGATGTGAGACCTGTAAAATACAAGAGGAACACATTAAAATCTACGTTTATACGTATTCAACTTATGCATTGCTGAAACATGTTTGCTTGTCAACGTACCCAATGTTACCTGGCCTACTTGCACACGAATGAGACGTGCGATGTCGAGATGATGGCGCCATTTCACCCATCTTTCACCGAGACATGGCAGTGAACGAATATTTGTGCGGTCTGTGAGTTGACATATCTAGGACTGTAGAAAGAAGACGGAAAATTAAAAGGGGGTAGGTGTTTTTCACTTTTTCACTTTTTTTATCTTTTTTTTCCACTGCAAATAATGTTACTATCGACTAGCGCTTACCTTTTCATCCTTATATTGTTCGTTTATTTGTGAATGTCTTTTAATTCCATTTTCACTTTCGCCAAAAAATGTTTTAGCTGAATTGTTTATAAACGTTATATCCATCGTATTAGTTTAAACCCAATGCAAACCATGGCTAAGTCAAAATAAAAACACACACAAGTTACAGACTGTCCATAAATAGTCCGCCGGGCTCGGCTGCTTGCAGCGTATTGTAGATACGATGATATTGTAGTGCATGAATTAATAATTTATTGTGACAATGTGTTGCAACGTGGAAGGCAGGCATCGTTTAAAACAGGTTTTTGTTCTGGCTCGTTTCGAAGAATTTCTCTGTTTACATAACCTTCATCTCATTTATGTATTTATCACTATTTGTTTATTATTATTATTACAATTTTTTTTTGCAATATTACTTTTGTTGTTTATATTTTGTTATATCGCACTATTTATACATACTCATTAAGTATTGTTTTTATCTGACACAATTTTATATTTTTTTTATTTATTTAAGTATGCATACACAAGTCACGTTCCAGTATAAAACTGATATACATCCGTTACCTCACAAATCTGGTCCAGTTGAAAACCAGCGTCAGGCACCAGTTGTCTGGCATTTTTGCTGAACTGGGCCTTTTTGGCGCAGCCGTGAGGCACACCTTCCTGTTTAATTTCTTACATCGGACTTTACACTTTGTTATTTGATTATTATTTGTTTTTATCTGATGTATGTCTCAAGTGTACTGTGTGTCTTACAGTCTGTGCTAAATAAATGTATTTTCTTTCTTCTTTCTTTCTTTCTTTCCCTAGAATTGTCTGAAATTGTCTGAATTGTCTTTTTTGATTACATGGTTATATGATAGAGCTCAGAACAGGCCAGTGTGCCATCACCATAACGTTGAATGTCATCATTGCCCCTGTATTCTCCAAAGGGCTAGGCAAAGATGTACACAGGCCAGCACATTAAGCTACCCAAAACTCACAAATTTTCCCAATCAACTTTGAATTTTATGCTTCAGCGATAAAGTTGAAAATCTATTCAAGAAATTCGAGAGATTGTAGTAGCTTTATATGCTGGCGTCAGTACATCCACATAATGCCAGTTATTTTGTTTCTTGTTATGTTATTGTTTTTACTTCGGATACCTCAAACAAATCCCAACAACAACCCCTCTGGCTACGCAAAATCAGTGATTTGTGTTGATTTTCGTTCAATATTCATTTATTTATAGAAGAACCAACATATTTATATAAAAGATGGATAATAATTGTATATGAGACATAAAGCCAATTACGGGCTCTCACGGGTAAGAACAGAAAATGAAGTAGAAATCTTGTGATTATAACAAGCACGATAGAAAGGAATACATATATAAGGTATATAAGCTTTACAAAAAACTAACTGTGATTGTGTGTGTGTGTGTGTGTGTGTGTGCTGACTGTGGCTTTGAAAAAAGTCAGTTTTCAGACGAGTGCGTACAGAATAGGTTTTGGTGGTAAATGGGTCAAATGAGAACTCTGCAAAGAATATGTCCTTAATCGCTCGCACCATGTATGAGTTTTGCATGTAGTTAGAAGAAGAAAAAGGATTGGAGATCGGCAGATTAAACCTAACTGATCTCTGGGGGACATTGGAACGCAGTCTATGCAGGAGATCAGGACAGTCAATCTCGTTAGACATATTTTTTTAAAGAAAATTGCACTCTGCTAGTCGACGACTATTTATAAGTGGCTGCAGGTGAAATTTCTTGCAATATTGACAGGTTCAATATTATACATGACAAAAGCACTGGTGTTCAATTGAAACGTATATTTATACATGGCTATGAAGGATAAAGCGATTGTGGTTTATATTCAATTTGGCTTATTGCAGGTACAGTCGACGGCACTTGTGTCGGTGGAAACACTTTGTGACATGACTTTGTGCTGGCCGTGCGTAGTACGGAGTTTCAATAGAATAAAAGGCCAACTTATACAGAAAGTAACAGGAAGGTGTGTCCATGAAACTGAACAACTTTCTCCATGGGACCAACATCGTAATCAATCGTGAAATAATTATTGGCCGTCCTGTAAGTACATTTATATCAAGACCCGATTGTCCGCAGTTTGCCTACATCGTATTTTGACATATATCACAACACATAATGCGAAGGGGAGATAGCAGCCTCGAAAACCTGGCCATTGTTGGCAATACCGAATAAAAGAGAGCACGAGGCCGGTCGCCAACACGATGGCCTGACCAAATAAAAGAAGCTACGTCCTCAAACAAATGTCAGTAGGTGGTGACGGCAATTTTGGACCGAAATCGATGGAGGCAGACTGCCCGCTTAAAGGGGTCCAGTGACCACGATCCTCAGTAATGAGGGACCAATTGTAGAAGAGATTTAAGTAATATATGGGTCGAGTTGGGATGGAAGTTGTGTATGGGATAGTAGACATTTTTTTTAAGATTACGTTGTAGGTCCTATGGAGAAAATTGTTCAGTTTGATGGGTATAAACCACACCCTTAATTAATATAACCACACTTTCTAATATAATATGCTCACGCTGTACCTGTTTGTTTTGTTACCACTGACGTGCGGCCATTGTACCTTGTTAAAGCATGTGTTTGTATGTTCATTTCCACTTATTTATTTATTTCAACTTTTGGCACGAAAAGGTACAAAGGCGAACTTAACGCCTTAGGCATTCTCTACCAGTCAACCAAGGGTGGTGAAGAGATTACATGGCAGGTGTTTTTCGTTATCCTGCGTTTCGTTTTTGTAGAAAGCCTGTTCTAAAATGACTTGAAAGCGAGATTTGATCGAAAAGACCCTTCGGTTGATGACAGTGTAGTGTGGTATCGCGAATAGGAAATTGTGTTAGACATAGTGGGATGGGACGGCTAGCTAGCTGAATAGATTCCGGTTATACCCCTCAACAATAACAGCGTTGAACGGTAGTGCATAATACCTTGCTTGTCATTTCCCAAAAGCTTTTATAAAGATTAATTTACTTGGAATATTGTGGCGAAAACTGACGTGACTAGTCTGTAAGCATTCCGAAAATAAATAAATAATAAAATAAAATCTGAAATCGACAGCCGCCCGGGCAGATAGCCCGTTAGTGTGGGCGCTCACAAATAGGAACCGATCTGTTTAAGTGATTAAGTATTAACTTAGGCTACACAATTTTGTTAACTAATACTGAATAATTATTAATTATTATTGGGGGTTGTGCTTGGGTGCAATTCCACAATGCGTAAAAGGGTAATCGTCGGTTGGTGCCTCATTTCATTAAAACGTCTATGAGTGCCTCTGTGAGTCGGCTTCGGGCCCTCGTACACCTTCCAAAGGACCCTCGGGTCCCGAGATATGTCAAAGACATTTAAAAAATTATATTAGGTTGTCTCATAAGTTCTTGCCATATTTTATTTTTGTCGAATTTTCTCGTATTTAAACTAAAGTGAATTCAAGAAAGTTCTAGATCTTTCTAGTAAGGATGAGTATCTTCTATGGTGAGGGTATAAATAGGCGCGGACGCAACGCAATAATTAATCTTTAGTGAAAATGGATCAGCGTCAACTGCGAGCTATTATGCTATATGAGCATTGACTTAAAGTCTCTTCAACAGAAACGGCTAAAAAGATTAACACTGCATTTGGACCGGGTACTACTAGCGATCGGACTGTTCGTTTCTGGTACAAGCGTTTTGACACCGGTGATATAAGCTGCGAAGATCAAACTCGCCCAGGCCGACCCACCAGCTTTGATGAAGATGCTTTGCGTCACGAACTTGAGCTACATCCAGACTATAGTATATGCGATTTAGAGAAGGCACTTGGACAATCCCACACGACTATATATCGTTATCTCAAATCGATGGGATATCGCAAAGTGATGTCACGTTGGACACCTCATGCGTTAACGGACCATGACCGGGCCGTTCGTGTGGCCATTTGTCAAAGTTTGTTACTTCGTCCGCACAGACGAGACATTCTCAAGAACGTTATTACATGTGACGAGAGCTGGATACATTATGAAACTAACACGTGTCATGCCTATTGGATTCCTTGCGGGGAAAACCCACCAGCCCAGCCTAAACTTCATGAACACGGTCGTAAGATTATGTTGTCTGTTTTCTGGGATTGGCAAGAAATGATTTTCTGGGGACTCCTCGAATCTCATCAGACTATTAACGCCAATCTGTATACGCAGCAGCTTCGCAAACTAGCAGAGATGTTAAAAATTAAGCGGCCAAAACGACTTGGAGTCCAACTTTTGCATGACAACGCACGACCTCATTGCGCCGCCAAGTTAACACATAAACAGCTGGAGGAGCTAGGATGGCTGACTGTTCCACATCCACCGTTTAGCCCGGATCTTGCGCCTTCAGACTTTCACTTATTTCGAGCTCTTAAATTTCATTTACTAGGAAAAAAAATCGAAAATTCTGGAAGTATTAAAATTGAACTTGAAAATTTTTTCGAGTCCCAGTCTGCCTCATTTTGGGAGAAGGGTATTCTGCCCAGTAGATGGCTGACTGTTATTGATAACGAGGGAGACTATATAATTGATTAAATGTATTTCTTATTAATAAAAAATATTAATAATAATTTGTCTTTTAACTGGCAATAATTTATGAGACAACCTAATATTATATTTTTTGTTATGAATCAAATAAAACGATATGAGTCGAAAGTAATTTCAATCGTACTAATCAAAGAAAAGCTCTTGTTGGTTTAATCTGATCATAATACACTAGGTACAGACGACAGCACATCAAGCTACCCGAAGCTCCTGAACCTTAGGCGTTAGCAATAAAGTTGAGAATCTATTAAATAAATTTGACAGATTGTAGTAGCTTGCTGCTTGATTGTAGCAGTTTGTGCTGGCGTCTGTACCTTTATATACTCTACTTAATTTCCAATCTTTACGATTATGAAAGTATGGCTTAGTATGGGAATAAGAAACTTCCGCTCTAAATTAACGAAAACAGTACTTATTTCAATTTCCAATTCCAAAAATATTTACTGCAAAGCTTTTAACATTAAAAACAAAGAAAATTAAGCATACCTCAGTGATGTATTGAAAATCGATGGCCACCGGTTTTGTGTAAATTAATATGTGGGGAGACTTAGTCCGAGCGACTAATTGATCGGGGAACCGATTACAAGAATGTTAAATGCTAAGAGAACGGTTCGGTTTAAATAACATTGTAAAGTGGCTGTCTGTTAATTGAGACTCGGGTTTTAACTTAGAGGTTGCTGAGTCTTGTATTGATTTCTGCTAATTGGGGAGATGTTCGGCTTCCAGATACCTATGTTTAATTTGATCTTGGCGGTTTGCTACTTTATAAAATATGTACTACATTATTTTTAGTATGTTGCAAACCTGAATATAGTTTGTTCAGTTTGAGTAACTGAATCGATTCCAATAATTTTTACACCATGTTATATTTTGTCCCAAAATGTTTAAGAAAGGTTACGAGTTGGACACGGAGCGACACTAAGTACATATCCGCAATCATATGCGCACAACACAGGTCACGGCTGGTCGCGGCCGGATGCGTGGTAAGTAGTAACTATATTTTTGTACGGACAAGCAGGTAACATAACAAGCTTATAACTTTGTGATTTTTTATGACACAGTATTGAAATTTTGTACATAGGTTCTTTACGTAAAAATACTAGACACGTGTTTCGGGTTTCGCATATAATAAAACTAATGTCGTATATACCTAAGGATATAAGGGCCTCTACATGTCTAAAAGGCCTTTGACAACGTGTGCATCGATATAAATTAGGTAAATTCAATTCGTCGAGTAGTTTTAGGAGCTGGCTTTTACTCGTACTTTTTCCATAGGCTAAGCATTGCCACACGTTATCTACCAGATGACAGCGACGCGAAGGAATTTTTGATGCCATATTTTAGTTAAGTTAGAATATTATATTTTCATTTTATTAATTAATTAGGTACTTATAAATTGTTATTTAAGTACCTTATCATCTGCCTAGCCTTTTTCCAACTATTTTGGGGTCGGCTTCCAGTCTAACCGGATGCAGCTGAATACCAGTATTTTACATGGAGTGACTGCCTATCTGACCTCCACAACCCAGTTACTGAGTAATACGATACCCCTTGGTTAGATTGGTTGTCAGATTTTTGGGCTTCTGACTACCCGTAATGACTGTGAAAGATCTACGAATGCCAGCCGGGACCGAACGGCTTAACGTGCTTTCAGAGGCACGGTCTCGGTATTTAAAGATGGTCACCCCTCCACAGACCAACAGCGGCAAGCGTAGCTTAACCTGATCGATCGACCTGTGCGGCTGTTATTATTCAGCCACAGGCCCCTCTCCCCTTTTATACCTACAGTTAATTTTAATTCTGATTACTTAGTAACATTAAGATCGAGGCAAAATATTTTTGTTACTTTCACGTACTTACTTTCACATAACTTAAGTTGTTTATTTATTTATTTACTTATATATATTTTATTGCACACCACAAAAATACACAACATAAAAAAATACATCAAACTCTACAAAATACAATGGGCGGCCTTACCTCTTCCAGGCAACCTTGGAATGGACAGTAATTTGATATTGTTGTAGTACTTACCTATACAAACATTTTCCAACCAGCGCGGCGCCTTTAAAGAACAACTGAAAGCTTTTACTTACAAATCTCTTTCATAAACATCAAAGTATGTAACATCAAATGAGTTCTGTTTTTGAAATATAAACCACTAGCTGCGCTCCGCGGTTTCAACCGCATAAGTGTCGATTCCGTGGGAATATCTGGATGAAAAGTATCCTCTGTATCAATCCCGGTTATAAACTATTTGTTTAAAAGAAAAAGAAAGAAAGAAAGAAAAAACGTTTATTCTGCACAAACAAAACGCACGCTACAAATAAAAAACAAAATAATAATAAAAAATAAAAAAGACATAAAATATACAACCAAATTACCAAATTTCATCCAAATCTGTTTAGCCGTTTTAGTGTGAAGAAGTAACAAACATACAAACAGACACACACTCATAAACTTTCGCCTTTAAGTACTTATAATATTAGTGTCATACAGGCACATTTATTTTATAAAATTTAATATTATACACTCTGCGTCCTTCCAAGAATATTCAGGTACTAACTGAAGCATAAACTTAAAAGTTGATTTGAAAAATTTGACAGTTTCGAGTAGCTTGATGTGCTGGCGTCTGTACATGTAGGTGTTCCATGTAGGTACTTAGTAATACCTAGTAACCAAATTCGGTTGTAAAAGTTAGGGCGCGTTCGCACTTTGTCGTGACGACAGATAATCGTTTAGTTTTAAGTGTCGTGGCTTATATGTTTAAATGGAGGTGTTCACATATAGAATGACACGATTTACTGTCGTCTACAACATTTTTTGCAGTGAAAACAGATTGTCATGACAGTGAGAACGGCTAACACGACAGTCGTAAAACGATAAAAAATCATTACGACTAAATCGTGACCGCAAATCAACGATAAAATGTCGTCGCGATCCAATGGGAACAGCTAGATACGATAGTCGCTAAACGATAAAAAAATTGACGACAAACAATCGTATTAATGGGAACAGCTAGAGACGACAGTCGTCCAACGATAAATTAATCGTTACGACATAGTGGGAACGCGCCCTTAAGAGGAAACGCGACTACGTGGTTATTGACGTCCATTCCGTACTAACGTATTCCATAATCGTAATCATTTATTTGTTAGAATATGGTAGATTATCATGGTCTTAAGATTAGTCAATGGTATCATCACATTCTGCCAAGTGTGGCATGCAAATATTATTCCTCTGTTTTCTCACGGGTTAATGATACTAGTCCAAACATTTACACTTACGATATAATGTATATCTACTACTCGTACTTCAATTTCCCTATGTTTTGTTTTTGGCGTTATTATATTAAAATAAGGAAAAAATAAACACTAAAATACAATACATACGAGTACAAACAATACACACGTCAGTACCACATGACCGCGTTTCGTCTTAATGGGTTTCGTCAGAGCGGGTTATTGTGAGAAAATGTTAGTAGATTTGGAGATCAGATGGTACAGCAATAATTAAAGGAATAATAGGTAACAAACTAAACTATCTAGAAAAAACCATATGATGAAATGGATGAAGTACTCCATTTCAGTGTGAGAGTAGCAGAATATCTTCCGCCATATTTGAAAAACAAATTTTCGCAACATCTGTGTCGTTGAATTAGAATGTGTAGGTAGATCCGCAAATGAGAGGTCTTAGTCTACACTTACAATGGGAGATTACTGTCGTGATAGGATGCATTGAAAGAGGCTCTATAAGTGACATGTTCAGCGCAACATGTCCAATAAGCTCTCCATCAACCTTGCAGTTTGGCTAATCTTCTTACTGCAGTATGCTAGCTGCTGCAGTATATACTTAGCTCGTGCCGATATCAAAGACAAAGGAGACAATGATGATTAGAAACAAAACAATATCTCTATTCTGCCCATATACCACCGTATAGTATTATAAACATGTTTAAAGATTGTGAACTGCAACAAACCATTTACAATTTAACGCATTGTTGTCCGAAATCTGTCCATGGCAAACCGAAAAATTGTGAACTGGTATCAAACTTCTACGCGAAGGATCCAATCTTGCGCTAATACTAAATAACCAAGCCAGTGCGACCAACTTGGAAGTAGCGCTCGCAGGTCGCTGCCGCGGCCCCGCTCCCTTCGCTCGCTCAGCTCGCGCGCGGTTGGTTACAGCTCTAACTTAACCTAACCCATTTGGTCGAGGTGCCCTGGCTTAGTTACTCCGACCAATTTGACTAACGCCAAGGCAGATAAATCAGGGGCGGTTCAATTTTAAGTGGGATAAAATCGCGGACTGATTGTGTACCCTATCGGTAAGTGCAGATTCGTTTACAACATGTCGGACATGGATAGATTCTAGACTATCGAAAATAGTGTTCACAATCATACGGTGACTCGTATGATTGTGAACACCGTTAGTTCCTTGTATCTACATACATTTTTATATGTCAATATATGTCTGCAGATACAAGACATTAAACAAGCCAAATGTAATCAATGACCCAGTTACAACAGGATATTAATTTCGCTCACTTATAGATTATCAATACCTTTGTAATAAAGCCTTATATACTACCTATATAATAAATAGCCAACGTACATAAGCCTCTCTCGTTTATATACGTTGTGCTAGCAAGGTAAACTGGATATAGGGTTGTTGCTTTGATCGCAGCTCGCGGCAGGTAGTCGCATACGAACTGGGAATTAATTACGAGTAAAATGTGCTCCGTTAAACTTGGTAAACATACACAGGCATTATGTATTATACGTCGTATATGACGCACGTCTGTTCAGGCCGACTGAATAAGTAATAAAAAAGTAACTTGATAGAACGAAATAACAGGTTATAGCAAATAACAGATTTAACCTTTTCGACGCACATCTATATAATACACGATGTGTCCTCCAGCGCCACGCTACAAAAGTATAACGTATCTATAGTAAAACGTAGATTAATGTCCTATCGACAAATAATATTATAAGTTGAAATTAATGTTTATTCACCAATTTACGAAGCTAAATAAAAACTGATACCGTATTTTCATATTTTGTTTTATTTCATTAAAAAATCAATATGAAAATATGGATATATTTCCCATAATAAAAGAAAAGATTTGTAAATTTATCAGACGTGTGTTCTAGAAGGCACATCCCTATTTGTCTCCAAATGTAATCCTTCTACTTCATATCAAGTCGTTGGCGCTCGAGGCACGTCAAAATTCTTTTTATTGTATTTTTATTTTTTCTATTAACTGTGGTCGAGTTACACGTGCATAACCTCAACCGATTCATGCATAATTTATTTCGTTTAGGGAAAAAAATTTCGGAATCGGATCAGGAGTTCCGAAGATTACCCCTAAATACAAAATCACAAAGTTTACATAAATATTTATAATATTAGTATAAGTAGATGAGCCCATAACGAAACGACTACTGAACTAGAACCGGCCTAAAGTTAATGGCCATCCGAGAGAAATGCTATCATGTTGTGCCGACTCGGTGTTGAGCCGAGCCTTGAGAATCCAAAAAAGCCCATTCGAGCACCTCAAAAACACACTGTTGGATTTTCTGCCTCCGGTGCTAAACAAAGCGATGTTTGAAAAAAAATCGCCCGTGCGAACTTGGGATTATACCTGACCAGATAACGCTGAATAAAAATATTATATTTTACATGGAGCCGAACGTTCATTATAACTTCGTCATAGCAGATTGTTATTATAATTGTGTATGTCTATCTCGTATGTATGTATCTACACTTACATTTCTAAATCGTCAAATGACACGCAAAGGGTATGAAGATGTCTAATTAACGGCACACGTACCGTACTACATTCATCTCACAGTCGGTCCTGTAGTATTTACTCAACTGTAGACTCGATAAGTGGTTGGGATTACTTTAGTAGCAGAGTTGTAGCATATAATTGTGTTGCTGGGGAGTTTGAAGTACCACTTCTTCTTCCCTAGAAAGTGATGAAGGGTGGGCGTTTTGGGGGACTGTCTTATGTATTTTTGACGTTCGAAAAGTTCTGTTTCTCAGCCTAATTTAAATAATTAAATGACTTTTGATTTGAATAAAATACAAACACAGTTTTGGTCTGCTTTTGTGAAACCAAACATCCAGCACATGAAATAATTCTGGTTTGACATAGTGTATTATTTTCAGAACCCCAATTTCAAAAGGCACAATTAAAAATGATTTATAACCTACTTCAAAATGTATACAATAGAATTGCCCCCTATTACGATGGGATTTAATGTACGATCCTCGTACATGGCATTTAAACATAACTGGTGCAATGTGGGTGTGCTATGCATAGCAATAAAAAGTGTATTAACAATAGTTAATACACTTTTTGAATATATAAATGAATGAACAAATGAATAAATAAATGAATAGATAAATGAATGAATAAATAAATTAATAAATGAATGAATAAATAAATACGTAAAGGCACTGTACACCTCTGCCGAACTCTTCGGCGATTACAAACGTGATGTCTATGTGTTCAAAATCTATTCCTTACAACATACCTAGCCAGACAATAATATCAAGTTACACTCAAGGAATAGACTCCAGTCCTCTGAAGCAATATCTGAACTACTTGGGGCTGATTTTTATATTCAGGTAAACTTATCACTCTTATCTGAACAATAAATAATACTTACTGGTGCTAACGTTGTGTTACTGCTAACATTGTAATTTCAGGTAATTTCCACCATTTTCACGGAAACTGAATGTTTTGGTGAATTCATGTAGCTTTGTATCACATCCACGGTGTATTTTCGGAGCTTATTGATAGATTAATTACTGCCAGTCCCCTCGAAATGGAATTGTTTGATGGATATGGTAAAGTAGATAACAGACAAGTTGCATTTTATTCGCTTTTACGTGTAGCCAGTTTATCGATGGAATTATCAAGTGAATTTGTTGGGAATAAAATGGAAATGTTCTTTCGACATGTTCATTAATTGGTTGAAGGGCAATGAACCAGACACAATAGAAGTTTTATTGTTAATACGTATGGGGGCTTTTAGTGTCCCGCAAAGTGTAAAGGCTCCCGCAGACAGACCTGATGCGACTCTAGTAGAACAATTTCTATGAAAACTTCATGGAAATTGAACAATTTCCATGAAGTTTCGTGTGTACGTCACGTCGTGCTTGTCTGGGAGTCTTTAAACGAAAAATCTTTTGGAAAAGGTAAAATACAACAAAGGTAACTAGATGATTTCAGGCCTTCAAGACTCCTTATCATGAAATAAATCTTAAAGAAAAGGATACTCTAAACTTAATAAAGATAAAAAAACAACAAAAAACAAGATGCTGTATACAAGTACCCATCCACCGTCAGCAACTTCAAAAATAAAACTCTGTTCCTCATAAGAAACTCATTAGATTTTTCATTAATTACAGAGAGTTCGTAATGCAAAATTAGTTCAAAGTTCAAAGCTGACTGTGGAACAAGAACATACATCGTTCATTCAAAACTTCACTCAATCAGTCCGCTGTTATATAAGGGATATGAAAACTCACATGGAGTTGTTTATACTCTCGTAAACTTTACTTAGCAATAGAAATACCTTTCACGAGCGAAGTTTTGTATTTGTGAACATCAATTACGTAAATGTAGGTTACACAATAGATTGTAAAAATAAATAATACTTCGTATTAACTACCTTGATCTAAAGGTCTCAATATTAATAAATTGAGTTCTATTTTCTTTCTTTCAAAGTAATTCCATCCACAGGACTTTTACTTAGAAATATAAAAAATACCTTCCACGAGCGAACTTTTACATTTGTAAACACCAATTACACAACAGACTGGAAAAATAAGTAATACTTCGTACCAACAAAATTAGGCGTTCCAAACGCCCCAAATATTTAGATTTTAGATAAAAACACTTTAAAGAAAGAAAATAGGTCCTGATTAAGGAATTAAGTTCTATTTTCGTTCTTACATAGTTCATAAATAGATACATAATAGTAGCATCGAAATTAAAACCCTTTGCAGAATCGACCGAAAGATTTTTACAGAATCGACCGGCTGTTCTTGTTATCCACAAGAACAGCCGGTCGATTCTGTAAAAATCTCAACGTGAAATCATAAGTGAAGTGAGCTTGAAGTGAGCAGTGTCAATAGTGTTCAACCCTAATGACAGCTCACTCCACGCTCACTTCACCTAAGTTTTCACGGTGAGATGGTTACAGAATCGCACGGCAGTAAGCGTAATCAGTCTACAATGTTCCTACTGCTGGGACACAGGCCTGCTCTCTGTGAGAGGGAGTGGGCCGTAATCTACCACGCGGGCCCGGTGTGGGTTGGTAGATGTCACACGTCGTCGATTTTTTTTTTAGTCCAATGTCATGCCGTTTTTCTCACGGGGTTTTCCTTGACCGTTCTGAGAGCAGTAGTGATGAAAAATTTACACGAACTAAAGCGCCTGTCTGGGTTCGAACCTACGACCTACAACTCGCAAATCGCGGCCGTTAACTCTGGGCCATGACTGCTCTACGATGACAATTAAAATTTTGTTTACACAGTATATTAGAAGGGTCTGCCAGAGCATCCGTAACTTCTAAATAACAGCAAACGAGACCCAAAGTCGGTGGGGTTTATGTACTTTGATCGACCTCGTGTAAAATGTAAACAGTTGGATTAAGGATAAGGACGTCAAATTACATACTGTATATTGATAGGAATCAATATACATACTGTATATTGATAGGAATCAATATACAGTATGTACTTTGAGGTCAATCAAGTAGGAACTTGATTGATACTTCTTGTCACAGTCGTGACGTGGAGCCGTAGACTATTTCTGCTTTGTGCTCGTGATTGACATATTTTGTTTTGTATTTCTCCTTATTATTAGAATTAATTAGCTTTTTGTAGGCACGTGTTTCTGTGACAAATAAACCTATTTTTCTTTTTTTAATACAAGTATATTGATTGTACGAAACGGATCATGTAACGCGATAAGTATGTCTACAGGATAAAAACCGGTTTTGTCTAGGTTAAAACTGTTTCTATGCTGAGAAAAAATATTCTTTATCGATTCTTTGGGTCTAAATGTTCGATTGCTTAATACACCTATATATTTGTCTTACAAAACATAACATCTTACACCTCCGGTCAATAACAAACATAATTATATCAACATTAAATACAGCCGTGCGATTCTGTAACCATCTCACCGTGAAAACTTGGGTGAAGTGAGCGTGGAGTGAGCTGTCATTCGCTAGGGATTAACAGTAGTAAGTGATCACTTCACTTATGATTTTACGGTGAGATTTTTACGGAATCGACCGGCTGGACTCATTTTACATAGTTTAAGTATAAAAAAGCGGCCAAGTGCGAGTCAGACTCACACATGAAGGGTCCAAAAAGAAATCGTTTCTTGTATTCCTCCACGTTTCTTGTCCTTTAAGTAACTTACTTTATTTTTATTATTTGTTATTATGGCGACAATAGAAATAGACTGTGAAAATTTCCCCATTACAGTTCATGAGATATAGCCCGCAGACAAACAGACGGACGGACGAACGGACGGACAGATGGACAGACGGACAGCGGATGCTTAATAATAGGGTCCCGTTGCCACCCTTTGAAACCGTAAAAAAGAACGAAATCAAAATATAATTAATAATAATAATAATAAATCCCTGGACATTTCACACAGCACCATTTGTCCCAAGCTAAGCAACCTAATGCTTGTGTTATGGTTACAAGATGGCTGATAAACTACTTATATACAATTTTTTTTTTTTTTTTTTGTAAATACATACATATTATAGATAGAAAAACACCCAGACTCGGAACAAATACATGTAGGTCATACAAATATTTGTTCCGTGCGGGAATCGAACCCGCGACACGCAGCGCAGCAGTCAATCGCTTAACCACTGCGCCAACCGTGCCGTCGAAATATAATTCCTTATAATTCGTATAATTCCAAGCAGAACAGAACCCTCGGCTTACCATATCAAAACTCTCAGTTGATTGGTTTTTGTTATCGTAACTCCGGATTAATTAATGGTCCGAGCCAGTACCGACACCTGCCGTTTGATGCCGAAAAGTAATTAATTGGTTTCGCAAAAAAAGAAAACAAACACTTGTTTGTTCGCTACAGCTTGTCCGAAATGACTGTAGCAGTACCGACTCCATTTTGTGTTAGAATTGAGTTTTACAGTTAACTTTTAATAGGGAGGACTGCCTCGTTGGTTTAACGGTTGCTACTGAGCCTGAGGTCTCGGGTTCGATTCCCAGGTCGGGAAAGTTTTATTAGTTTTTCCATCAGGAATTTCTCAGTAGCAGCACGGAGTGTGGAATTGTGCCCAGTTGATGGCCCCTATTACATGGCACTTAGAAATAACTGGTGAGTAGTAAGTGTACCATAGGTACCTACACCTCTGCCCAATCCTTTGGGGTATCAAAGCGTGGAGTTATGTTACGTTTTAATAGGAATATTATAATATTCCATGCTTAATTTTTCCTTTGAAGTATTGCCTTCCGAGAGCAATTTTGTAAGTATCCGGTAGCTGATTCAATAAGTACCGCACAATAGCATGAAATTGATAACATTACACTGGAAATACATTTTCTGTTTTTAGGCGACTTCAAAAAGTGGGGGGTTCTCAATTCGACTTTTTGGCTTATACAAAAAATTAAAAAAAAATCAAAAACAAAACAACCGACTTCCAAAAAACACTACAAAGTGAAAAATAACTTTAATTTCGGAAGTCAGAGGCAAAAAACGAAAATGCGGAACCAACGACAACGACTTCCGAAATTAAAGTTATTTTTCAGTTTGTAGTGTTTTTTGTAAGAAAATATATATATGTCGGCGCGAGCGTGGGCGTAGCGATAATAGAGCCATCATCATAGTTTCTTGGTACGGGTTTCATGAGGAAGGTGGGTACTCGGGCAACCAGTAAAACGTAGTTTAAAGCACAAATCACAGTCACGTTTATTCGGTAATTTAAAATCACTTTATGAGCAGTAAGAAACAAAGGTTTGTACGGTGAACATGACAGTTCCGATGGTATGCTCACAACCGTCGGGCGTGCGCTCCGCAAGTCGAATGCCGGCCGCTCTCCAATCGGCTCTGTCCACGTGTAGAAAATGGCGCGAAGTTATAGCGCCACCTCACGGCGTTCACTGTACTAACCGATCAACCAATGAGAATTAAGTTCCGGTTTGACCAATATTATGAAATCAACCGGAAGTAGTATTTTGATTATTTTGTCGTCTTGATATCGCTTGCGACGACATATATATATTAGTAATTTTCATGTCTGGGCTGCATTGCTTCTGAATAACTAAAACCTATTTATAAAAGATACATTCGCGCAGAAAACTGAATTGAAAACGAATAAAATATAATGTACTCCAACTACCTCTCAACAACATCAACATAAAAATTTACATTTCCATCACATTACGTAGTCAAAATGGGATGGATATTTCGTCATAATACATTCAAATATACTTAAAATCTAAATTGAGTTTTCATCCTCTTCGATGCATTTTTCCGGGCTTATGACAATACGGGAGAACAGTGATGGCCCAGTGGTAACGGCCCTGACACTTACGAGTGGTCCTGGGTTCGAAACAAGAAGCTTATACAACGTGTAACGTTAAATGCGCAAAACCTCAGACACCCAAACTGATTTTTCATTCAATTGACCTATTTCAGAGAGAAAATAAGTCATTAAAAAATTGTAAAGGTTTTATGTGCTGTTTTAGTTTTACTGGCCATTCCGATCGTTTCTTGCGTCTGCGACGACGCTTTATCGAGGGAGGAGTCGTCAGCGGGCCGCTGCGCCGCGCTGACCTTGGCTTGCTTGACCTATTAAGAAATAGACACGGCAACGTTTTTAATGAAGATTTTTTGAAAAATGTGACCTATATTAATAAGTGGTTCAATTAATTCTGCTCGTTATTCTGATCAAACTATTTTCAGGTTTTGCGCATTTAACGTTACACGTTGTAGATAAAAGTGGAGGCAACACTCTTACTTACTTACTGAGGTACATAGTTTGTAATGGTAATATGCCCACATGCTCTTTTGCATGGGAGTTGACAGGAACATTGATATAGATAACATTAACACAAAAAAAAACACTTAGTGGGCCACAAAACGCCCCCAGAGAGATTTTTTTTATTTGTTGGAACGCGCCAATCTCTGGAACTAGGTATCGGTCAGATTTGAAAAATTATTTTTGCATTTAACAGCCCAAATCTTAAAGAAGGCTATCGGCTATTTTACGACACGTTATGGCCCAAAAAAAATCAAGTGATAGCGCGTGCAGGTGATGCGAGGTCGGGGTGGGTCGGGGGGACAAGAAATTTCTCCCGGACGAAGTCGTGATACAACAACAACAATACCAACAATACACACAAAACAATAAAACTTCTATTGTGTCTCGTTCAGTGTCCTTCAACCGATTAAATATCAGTTATCAATACCAGACAACGTATAAATTCATAAAAAAACGTATTAACTGCTTGTATTTTTTATATATTTTTAGTTCGTGGGCGGATGTTTCTGTCACTGCGATACCAACTTTTGATGGATAACGCTACCAGTTTGACGGATGAACTAAAAAGATAAAAAAAACGCCAAATTGCGCCAGTTTCAATACCTAACACTACCTACCCTGTTTTTGATGAAATCTACCTAAAGATAAATCATAGACTGAAATTAAACTTTTTGATGGAATTTCCCTAAACATAAATCATAGACTGAAAGATTTTTATTTAGGTACTCGCAATTTTCTTATTCTAACAAAATGAAAAAAAAAATTGTTCATACTTGTTTTATTTGGTAAATCGAACGAAGGAAATAGAGGAATGTTTTTAGGCACAATGTGAAATCGATTTCTTTTGCTTTGCATCAAGATGTAGTTTTCACGCAAAAATAAAAGAAAAACCCTCATCATACAACAGATAAGGAGTTCTTTGAAACTCTCGACTTTGTTTTATAAAAGACTAGCGACCCGCCCCTGCTTCACATGGTTTTCACGAACTCGAAAATGATCGAGATTTCTTAATGTAGGTAGGTAGGTTAAATTCTAACGTCACATTAACCTTCAGGATTAAATTCTCTACGTGATGGTGAGAACTGCATCAAAAACCGTAGTTCAGAAGAACAACGCGGTCACACACATAGATATGTCGCATCATAGGTGCGGCCACCTATGATGCGACATAGATGTGAAGCATCGGGTCTTCTTCATGATCCGACATAGTTTTTCGTGGATGTGGGCACTGTCGTGGGTACTCGAACGAAAGATAATTTTAAATCAAACTAACTTTATTTGATACACTGTAACGGTTTTACAAGAAACAAACACGTGCGTTGGTACTGAGCGTCTGCCAAGCCTGTCGGAGTTCAACTGTCGCGACACTCCGTCACTTCAGCAGTTTTCGCTGTCGCCCCTCTACCGACGATCGTGTCCAAGCGGTAGGGCGCGCTTGCGTTTCAACCGGTAACGATATTATTGGTTTACAAAACTATTTGTTAGATGGCGCAGTCCGTTGCACCATGGCGCCATCAATCCACGACAGATACATAAAGCGACTTTAATTAATAATATACATTACAGATGCTTACACACTGTAAAATTTTAGCATATTAGATATAATCTACGAATTGAACCACTCCTCTCCAAGAGCGGAATACTCTAAAAACACGTCAATTTACGTCAGGCGCTGACTAATTTAACAGGAATAAACTAATATTTATCTTCTGTCCTTTTCTTAATGAAATAGAAAGAAAAAGATGCACTGACCTTAAAGGGCATTGTTCTGGTTGGCCCTGGAACCAAGATCGTCGGAAAATTATGTGTTGTATTGTCGATCATTAGTAAACTCCTATAAGATCTTATTTTTATAGCGGACTAGCTGTAGAATAGATATGTTAAAAAAAGTATCAGATTTAGAGGTTATAATCGAACCATAAGGTATAGTTTTTCATAGCTCCGAGTGATTTTTAAGAAACTGAAAAACCATAATCATAAAACATTTAGCTATTTTTAGTACCTACCTAGATAATTAGGTATCTATGCAATTTTTTTCGAAAGCCTATTCCCTAATCTTTTTCGGCACGACATGACGTTTAGCAAAGATGGCGGTGATTAATGTTATTAGTCGCGTAAAATACTTTATTTTGTTTACAAAATGTACAAAAGTATTTGTAACTAATACATTAAAATAGACATTTAAGTATCGTGTATGTCCGATACTTGTGTTGCACAGGGCGATTCTGGAGAATGTCTTTTAGTTTAGTTTGTGAATAAGAGAATCGGCGCCAATGACTCTCTTTCTTACTGTGGGGAAATATTTGTGAATAAAAACTTAAAAAAAGATAGAAAGAAATATAATTTGAGATTAGGTATAGTATCCAATTTGTTTATCTAGTTTTTAGTACTTAAATCAATTATCGATCTAAACTAGAGTAGCTACCATTATTGGTTTATATACGCTAAGTTTTAATGGAGGGTTTTCAATACAAAAGCTTGATCAAGGCTCGAATGGAAAATTTTCAGATATCTTGGGATAAGAGTATTTTGTCTACACAGAATATCGGATTTATTAGACTGGCAAATTGAGGGCGAATTTCACCGATGAAACTGAACGCCATTAGCACATCGAAACCACATTTATGAGCTGTCAGTGTCAAAATTCGCCAGCGATGTCACTGACAGCTCTTGAACGCGGTTAAGACGTGCTGAGTTCGCCCTGTCTCAACGGTGAAATTCGCTCTTAGTGGAACTGGTTACGACACTTGATAATTATTGGCCCTTCATATTATCAGAAATATTAGCTTCTGCAGGCGACTTTAAATGCGCGAGATAAAAAGTATACTGTGTGTTACTCCAGTTCCAGAGAGAGATTGAGTGATTGAGTGAGTTGAGTGATTGAGAGATTTGAGTGCCAGATTTCATCCAAATCCGATCAGCCGTTTTTGCGTGATTGAGTAACGCACATACAAACGTTCATATTTATAATATTAACAGGATTAAAACTTGTCAGGGAAAACATTACTTTGGTCAAAAAGACATACGTAATATATTATAATGTCCGTAGCTTAGCGAAGCATTTAGTGCGTGTCTCACTCCCGTAGTTAGGGAAAACGAAAAAGGTCCGGAAAAACGCCAGGGCGAAGAAATAAAAGTTCTTTACGTTAACAAGCGATAGAATCTGAACTACGAAACAAGATCCCCCTAATCTTTACAAATCCAAGTCCCAATAAACTTGTACATTTACTGACTGACGGTGAAGTAAAACATCGCAAGGAAACCTGCCGGTCTGTTCTGTAAAAATCTCACTAAAAATGAACTGTCATTCAACTTCAATAAAGCAATTCATACTTAATTTGTGGACCATTTTACGGATCTTCATACAAAACTATCTGACCTCCACAACCCAGTTACTGGGTAATACGATACCCCTTGGTAAGACGGGTTGTCAGACTTTCGGGCTACTGACGTAACGACTGTCAAAGATCCACGAATGCCAACCGGGACCAACGGCTTAACGTGCTTACCGAGGCACGGAGGGGTCTTGGTATGTGAAGACGGTCACCCATCCACGGACCAACCGCGGCAATCGTAGCTTAACCTGATCGATCGACCCGTGTGGCTCTTATTACTTAGCCACGAGCCCGTCGAAAAGGACGGTAAAGCATGTCCCTCTCCGACCCTTAGCTACTCGTTTTAACGGAAATACACTTAACGATATTCCAGCCTCTTGAAAAAATACGGACAAAAACAAAAAGGAACCAATAAAATAGAAACCCGATCACTAGAGCCTCCTTCATTTCTCCTCAAAGACGATTCCCAAGAGTCCCTGAATAAATACCTTTTAATTACCAAAAGTACCTTTGTACTCAAATTATTACTATGTCATATCCATATGTTTTTGTTTTACTGTGTGTACATAAATAATAAAATAAATAAATAAGAAACAGTAAAAAAAAAAATCTACATGATTTTACGTTTGCAATTATTATAAACTGCTAACTTATAAATCGCGAAAGATAGAAGGAGTGGAGGGAGGCCGTTGTCCAGGAGTGGGTCTGACTGAATAGGCTAGCAAAAACGTAAATAATTACGAAGCTCAGAATAATTGTGACCGATTAGATTCAAGTTAGCCTCGTATCATAGCTTACGAGATATTTAAGATAGCAAAAGTCCTGCTACCTATTTCTTTTTTTTTTTGCTGAATCGGCCATCTCTTGACCTTGGTCACGCCTAATGGAAAGCAGAAGCTTAAAATCGGATGAGGTTCTAAGTTAGAACCTACCTCGGTCTAGACGCCCTAAACCTACCCCCTAAAAGACACAGACGCATACATTTCAACTAATAGCTAGGCATAGACACACTAACCTACATCCAAGGGCATCAAGGGTGACTGGGCCCGTTGAGAGACAATCACCATTTTGTGTCCCATATATCCAACGAGCCGCGCGAATGTTCGGCGCGGATAAGCGAAGCAATAAAACTAATAAGTGTACGTGACACTGCCCGATGTTCGCGCACTGTTGCCCTCAAAGAATGAGCGTATGCATCGGTGCGCACGCGGTAAACGCGTACATGAATAAACTACCACTGAATTGCGAGGCAAATTATGGCTAGAGGGAGTGATTAAAGCGTAGTGTATACGTCAAATTAAATTAGCTTTCTTTATTATTGTATACGTCAAATTAAATTTGCTTTCGATACAACGCAAACGTTATGGGTGTCGATATCTAGAGACAAAAAAATAAGAAGAACAGTACGTACTTATCTAAGTACCAGCTTTTGCCCGCGGCTTCGCTCGCGGCTTCGCTAGCGTTAATTTAGAATTTGACAATCAATTCGGGTTGTATTCTGCTTGATGTTTGGCCGTTGCACTCATGGGCTCAGAACGGAACATCATTCTAGGACGCTCCTACACACAATGTTGTATGTCCTTCTTTTTGGCGCTAATACGTATAAATTCTGGGCACTGGACACACGCGAACATGCTACATATAGCTGGCCATGGGAAAAACATGGCTTTTCCAAATGGGGTGCATTTGGAAAAGCTATGTTTTTGCTACCTGCAATGTTTGCCCTTGTCTATAATATTATAGTTAGGAGGATGAAAACCAGTCTATCGACGCTCTAGACTCACAAAATGTATTAAGCTTAAATAAAAAAATAAAAATAAAATAAAGTTACTAATATAATTCAATCATGATTCGAAAGACACGTGGCGCCATCTATTATCATAATAACGTTATTGTTGTTATCCTCGGGAACACCACTTTTTTCCGGGATGAAAGTTACCCTATGTCCGTTTTTGTACACCTGACAACGTAAATGCAAAATTTCAGGATGATCGGTTCAGTGGTTTAGGCGTGGAAAGGTAACAAACAAACTTACTTTCGAATTTATAATAAGTTAATTAATTTAGGATTATGAACCGTTTGGGTTTTTTTTTAGTTAAGTCTTAACCTTTTCTAATACCAAGAACATAAATAATTGAATAAATATACAGTTAATATTTTGAGCTGCCGCGAACTCCGGTGCTCACTTTACCTACGTCCCCACTGGTTCGGAACCCATGTCTTAAAGGGTTTAAGTAGGGTATGGCTGAGACTTTGGTATTGTTCGTCGAATCGTTGAGCTCGTTTTGAGTTGAGCTGCATGATTACTGACAAATGCGCGCACTGACTGGACAGCTCCACTCAATATGTGTGGTTTTTTTCCTCAAAAGACCATTGTCGATCTGATGTCGAACCACTAGCACTAATAAGATAAAGTCTGGTTTCCTCCTCCATCTCACGAACCAATACAAATTAAGTTAAGAGAAATTAACTTCCTTCCCCAATTTCAGTAAACAAGCTAGCAATGTTTGAGATTTCGGGCAGCTTTAAATTGAAAATAGTCCCAATGCATCTGGTTTAATCAAACTGGTCTGAAGTTAGCCAGTGTTGATTGAGGTCCACGGCCAATAGACGCGTTTCTGCTCCAGGTCACGCTATACAGAGCCGGTGAGCCAAAGGCAGCAATAAAATTCTCGCTCCGGTGAAATAAAAAACGGTTCACGCTTTTGTGACCATTCAGATATTGGCAGGATTGTTAAAAAGTTGCGAAACAATATACGGTATAGGTACCTCTTGTATTTAAATTATAATATTTATAATACGAATCTAAGTACAACATGGCGTCTTTATTTTCTCAAAATAAGGTATTTAACGTTACACTTGTCATCGGTCAATTGGCTTTCAAAAATATAATTATTAAAGTGGGCATACGAATTTTCTAAAATTTTAAACAAATCATGAATCTAATTGATAGTAATTAATATCAGCGGGATGGATTTTCCATTTGGTTATTTATTGAACACATAGCTTAGAGCAACCGTTTAAGCGGCTTAAATGCATTGTGTCAGTGCCAGAGCTTGTTATAAACCCAATCTGTTGCGTAGTGTCGGCATCGTAGACAATACTAGAACATAGATCGCTATGTATAGCGAATATGCAGTATAATCTTCAGGTACAAGAAAACTTCCAATTTTACTGACAAACGTGTGCACTGACTGGACAGGTCCACTCAATCTGTGTGGTTATTTCGTCAAAAGACCATTTCAGACCCCAATCTAGATGGTTTTCACATGATCTGACTAAGATTATGTCTGGACTTTAAAAGAGAATGTGACCTCTGAGTTTGTTTCGGCCTTTCTTCTCAGACTAGTTAGATAGGAAACGCCGACCTCATCTACTCGTAGTTTTAAAAATATGATTAATAATATAATAATAATTGATTCATATACTTTTTACAAAAGAGGTGTGTTTAAATAGCTACAGAAAGTTAATATATAGTATAGTCTTATACAATGATTTACTTAGTGTCTAGTAAAACGGATGTACAACTAAAGTATATTAATTAGAGGTACTTACAGGATATTTAACTAGATTGACTTGTTAAAGGGTTTGTAAACACCTTCTTACAGAAATAAAATCATTTATCACTTATGACCGTCGTAAGAATATGCAAAAGAGTAATTTGAAGGCAGTGTTATGAGACCTAAGTTTATCCAAAAGAAATTTTCATCTCTAAATAGTTCATAATCCATAGAAATAATATCTTCCTACAATAAAATAGGTACGATTAATTTACAAAATACGCAGCAATTTTAGTATGAATATGACTTGAATTTAATAGAAGATAAAATAATCTTTACACGAATTCCACACATCCCGTAGTCCCCTTTTTATCAGTATGAATAATTTAGTAACCGTTATGTGAATCCCTGAAGTAATAATGAATGATTGAAGTAAAAGCTCGTTTTCTCTTTTTTGACCAATTAAGGTAAACACTGGTTGTGTTTTAATTAACATTGTTATTTATCTGCCTGTAACTGAGATTGGTTTTCATTTTAGGTATCGATATTTTTTAATTTCTCAATCTCTTTACCAATAATTGATAATATTATGGTGCTTTTATTATTATTTTTTAATTTGATTCATACACACAGTTTTATTTTTAGAAATTAATCTGATAAAAAAATGCTTAAAAAATATCTTCATTAAAAAAACAAAAAAGTACACTGTCAAACAATCACAAATCCTGGCACTCAATAAATGAAGCACTCGTAAAATTCGAAATTCAAATGGTAACTGTCAGTTTAAGAGCGAAAAGTTGTTGCGATTTTCCCGCTCAAAATTGGCGGGTGCACTCGCGGCCGATGTCTCGTCTCAACTGGTCGAGATCCGACGAAAGGGATGCTGGGACCCGGGCGCGCCCCCTCCCGCTGCCTATTGCCACAAAAGAGGTATAAACAGAAGGGCTGTTTCATTATCTACTACATGGTCGAAAACTACACTGTTGAAGCTTTGACTTCTGAATTCTGATGATGCGAATTTTAAGTGACATTGTTGTCATCATCTATATTTAGGAAGCAGTATTGGGGATGATATGGCTGATAGGTATATTGAATCGTACTGTCTTTGGTCCCTGGCCCTGACATCAAGCAATGGATAATATTGTCAACCTTTTATTGCTTGAGTAAGAGGCTTTTGGGTACTTTGTATGTGTGTATTTTATACCTATCATTTTTAGGGTTCTGTACCTCAAAAAGAAACAGGAACCCTTATAAAATCACTTCACTGTCCGTCTGTCTAGCCATCAGTTAAGACTCTTTTTCTCAGGAACGCATGGAGTTACCCAGTTGAAATTAATATCAAATACTCAAGGCTGCAATCCCTTGAAGCAGTGAAAAAATCAAACTTCCAAATCAACGCAATCAAAAGATACGGGCGTTTATGATCCGAAATCAATAGGTTACTTGCCCTCGACTTAGAATCATGAAATTTGGCATGAGCAATGTCATATAGCGCAAGTAAAAAAATACGAAAACTGTATTTTTTTAGGAACATTACAAAAAAAAAAAACTATTTACATACCTACAAATTTCTACGGAGCCCTCGGTGCGCAAGTCCGACTTGCATTTGACGGTTTTTTTTGTGTAATGTGGGTTTTGTTTGTGCAGATTTTTTTTTTTTTATAGGGCGTGCCATTTTACTACACTTTAAAATCCTTCTTATATTGTAAATGATTTATTGCTTTTACGACCCCTAGTAGAAAAGAGGAGCGAGTTTCCCAAATCCCATGTCCTTTTTGTTTCAATCGGCAATGGAAGCAAGTTTTCCGGCAGATAGAGATTTACATTTTCCGAGCGGTTTACTATTCAATGGGTTCCAGCGTTGTTATAAGTTGTTCTTCTTAACTTCCTTGTCACTTCCTGTCACTCTGTACTCGGCATTGAGCTACTAGCCTTTGTCACAGTAAATATACAGTAAAACATCTTCATACAAACGTGCCGCTCTCGGTTTGAATGTGTGCGTGCGCGCCGCGCGCCATGTCGGCACGCGATTTCACGCACACGCTAACATAATATATGGGGGAATAAGGTGGCGGCAGTGCGGGCTGTGCAGCGCGACTGTGAGCACGCGCGTACGCTACATGACCGCTTGCGTTCGTCAACTCTCGCCGGCGGCGGCCACTTACTCGTAAATTACGAGTATCATGACTTCAAAAAGGGGAAAAAAATATTGTAGTGTTTTCGGGTGCCTCAATAATGATTTCGCAAACCCGGACTTATCATTCTTCATACTTCCTACTCAGCCAGAAATGTAAGTACCTACTTATACTTAAATATTACTAGCGACCCGCCCCGGCTTCGCACGGGTGCAATGCTGACCACTACATATGTAGTATAAAACAAAGTCGCTTCCCGCTGTCTGTCTGTCTCTATGTATGCTTAGATCTTGAAAACTACGCTACGGATTTTGATGCGGTTTTTTTTTATAGATAAGAGTGATTCAAGAGGAAGGTTTATATGTATAATACATGCATAATATAGTAGAGAAACACTGATAATTTTAGAGCCATTATTTCTCGTAAAAAGTATAGGATAGAAAATCATTATTGTGGGTTATCCCTAAGAGATAGACAGGCCGACTCCCCGGCTGGTAACGCACGCATTTTAAATCTGTAATATCTTCGAAAATATTCATTTAAATTACATGATGTACAGCACCATAATGATCTATATGAAATGCACAATGTTTTTAAGGTACTTAATTGGATAAGGATTAATGCTGTATTGCCTAAAATTGCTTCTTAAATGAGCCATTATTTCTCGTAAAAAGTTAAGGATAAAAAATGGTTATTGTGGGTTACCCCTAAGAGATAGACATATACCATCGCAGACTGTTTTGTAGACCTTTTTAATGTGTACAATACTGTAGTACATTATTTGCATCTATCTCGAATGGTTCAGCCAGCGTTTACAATGTAAGCGCAAAAAAATGTGTTTATTTACGACATTACATTAGAAACCTCTAAAATTATCAGTGTTTCTCTGCTATATTATACATGTATTATACATATAAACCTTCCTCTTGAATCACTCTATCTATTAAAAAAAAACCGCATCAAAATCCGTTGCGGAGTTTTAAAGATATAAGCATATATAGGGACAGACAGACAGGGAAGCGACTTTGTTTTATACTATGTAGTGATTAGAAAATGTGGTATTGTATTGTTTATTTCACAGTATATTTGCTTTATTAATAGCGTAGCCGAGTCGCATTTTTCTGAATACTATGTTTAGAGCTAAAGTTTATTTTAAGAAGTCTAGTTTTACTATAAAACAGAGGATTGAGTACGAAACATCGTTTAGGTAAACGTATTTGTCGCGTAGGTATAGTTGTAATAAGGGCAATTTCACAATAATTAATATTGCAAATTAATTACTTTTGAAATTATTATTTTTTCTATTGTCTGATGTGTTGTTCAATCCAAATATGGTTCCGGTAGTCTGAAGATCGACTTATTTAGTCGAATACTTGTGTGTACATCGACTTATTAAGTCGATGCGTGTATCGTCGTCAAAAATGTAAACAAATTTCGTCAAAAATAATTCTATCCCGTTTATACTTGAGCATAGTGTATCCCGTTTATACTTGAGCTTGTTCGAAAATATTAACTAAAAGTAAAAGTGACAACCCTGGGTATCAACGCAAGAGTAGGCTAATAACTCGGCGGGCGGCCTTAGATAACCTACTGTATATTTATTTACTGTGCCTTTGTGCCCCACGCAAATTGGATACGGTTAGTACGTACGCGTGACTGTATGAAAATACTTTGATTACGGTACACCCTTGAATTGAATCAAACTCAAAATTCAAACTTAATTTTAATTAAATTGCTGTGCGCACAGAGGTTAGGGTACAGCTAATTACAAAGTATGAAAATGTCTTTACGTTCAGTTTAAGTTGTTTTTTTTTTTTTTTTTTTTTGATTTTTTTTTTTGAACGGGCCCCACTATTCACCCCGATCACGCCTGATGGAAAGCGATGGTTGAGGTCTATGACGGAACGAGCGTGCCCAGATGATGCCTAAGGCACTGGAACTGTTTTGGGTGGGAAATTATAAAATAACTTCTCCCGCTCTGGGTGGAGCAGGAGGGCGTGTCAGACTTTTACTGACTAAAACCCACCCGTGTTCCTTCAGTTGCCTGTGCCAAGGTTCACGGTAACTCTTTCGAACAACCCGCGACCCTGGCAGGCATCGGCCCTAGCGGACCCCGTCAGTTACTGCTGACATCTCTTTGAGGCGCGCGTGGAACACAACGCGCCGTCGACCCGGGCCTGGTCCTTACCGGACAGCGAACTGTGGGCTGAATTGTCCAGTCAAAAGGGGGTTGGGTGTGACTGTCCAGGATGCGCCGAGCGCTCGGTTCAGTGTTAATCTATCAAAAATGTAATCAATTTACATAAATTTTTTACAAGTTTTTGGCATTGATTGTCGCTGAGATGAGATTTCGACTTGAATTTGAACGTTTTTTAAGTACGAGAATTGGCTTCCGAATACTTAACTCCAAGTCAGGACTAGGAATAAGTATTTTGGCCTTTGGGTACACCACTAATTTTTCTACTGACAGACTTTCGGGCTTCTTAAAACCCGTAACGTCTGCCAAAGATCTACGAATGACAGCCTGGACCAACGGCTTAGCGTGCTTTCCGAGGCACAGAAGGGTCTGGATATGTAAAGATGGTCAACCATCCACGGACCGACCGCGGCAAGCGTAGCTTAACCTGATCGATCGACCTATATAGATTACGTTTGTAATAAAATAAAAAGCTCTATAATACTCCAAAGCTTTCATTTTACTCGCATTTTGTTGATTTTAATGCTATTTACTCCTCCAACATCTCGTTCTTCAAAACCTATCATTACGTACCTAGACTTCACGTAGATAGAGCGTTTTCGTCGACAGAAAACCCTTTGAGTGCGCTTTTTAAAGCACTCTCCAGTTCATCTCAGAACGTTATTAGAAAATTTACAATATTTAATACAGTTAGGAATCTCGACCCTTTGCAAAAAATGCGGCGACGTGGTTGAGGCGTTTCACAAAGTAAATTTTACATTTTATGACATTTTTATGGCCAGCATTGGTAAAATGGCAATAATCGTGATTTGTGCAAGTTAGTGTAACAAATAATATAGCTTTAGTCATTTAGTTTTAGTTACTCAGTAGTTAAGTTTAAGTGAAGTTTTAGTTAAGTTCAAGTTAAGTTTAAGTTATGGTAAGTTTAAATTTGTTAATTTAAATATATACAACGTGTAACTTTAAATGCGCAAAACCTCAGACACCCCAACTGATTTTTAATTCAATTGACCTATTTCACAGAGAAAATAAGTCATTAAAAAAAATTGTAAAGGTTTTATGTGCTGCTTTAGTTTTACCGGCCATTCTTATCGTTTCTTGCGTCTGCGACGACGCTTTATCGAGGGAAGAGTCGTCACCGGGCCGCTGCGCCCCGCTGACCTTGGGTTGTTTGACCTATTAATAAATAGACACGGCAACGTTTTTAATGAAGATTTTTTGAAAAATGTGACCTATATTAAAAAGTGGTTCAATGAATTCTGCTTGTTATTCTGATCAAACTATTTTCAGGTTTTGCGCATTTAACGTTACACGTTGTATAAAATAAATTGTGACTAATTTTGATCGAAACTCAAAGGTTCGTGACACATTCCAATTGCTAAAAGTTATAACTAGACAAAGTAACAGAAAACTTCCTTTTATAACATAGTACATGCATAAAGCCACCTTTTTTTTTCGGGGGGAAACCTTCAAAAGACACCCGACCTCTGGGGAGGCAGGTCGGGGAGTGTGGGATTTTTACTTCACTAAAACCACCCCGTTGATCACCATCAGCACAAAGGGGTGGTCCCGGTTCTTCTTAAAAGACCAACTCCGGATTCCATCCACAGACCGCGCGACCGGCCCCTAGTAATACGCTAGTAATTGACTAGTGTTCTTATTATAATAGCACTAGTACCTAAGTGATTTATTGTGCTTAGAGTCAGCACTCTAATTGCGTAACACACTATTACTCTCAATTTGAATCATTTTGAAGCATATTGCTAATCCATTGCTCCATATGTTCGAAAAATGTGTCTGCTCATCATCATAAATAAAGCAATGAATGTTGTTGAACTGTCAAAATGAAACCCATTGCTACTGATAGTGTATTACGCAATTACCCTGCCGAACTCTTCTTCAACCATCTTTAAATCAAAAACAGAATAGCTATCTACATCAAAATTAAGTTATCCATTAGGACAAAATGATATCCTAAGGAATTTTTAATAATTCTCTAGAGCACAGAATCAACATGAAGAGGCTGAAACATTTATGTAATTAATTAACTTTACGAGTCTCGGCTACATCTGTTACCTCTCCTGTTATCTCGGATATAATATTTGTCATAAGGAACATGTTTATTAGTTTACGAGTTATCGAATTAAGTAAGAGGTAAATAAATAACTATCTTTTGGTTTCTTGTTTAATGATTGCCAAAAGGATAATTTTATAATATGGAATCTGGACTTGGCTAATTAAAGGCTCGTACAGACAGGCGCGACGCGACCCGATTCTGCGATATATATCCGTAGAACAATTTCTATGGAAACGCGCGCGACAATTCATACAGGGGCGACCTGTCGCGCCGCAACGTGGTTGCGCCGCAACTTCAATAGGAACATTTTGTATGGCGACGCGGCGATATCGCGGCGATATTCGCGCAGCGGCCGCGATTCGCGTCGCTCTTGTGTGAAAGGTGTTGCGGCGCGATAATATCGCAGAATCGCCCCGCGCCACGTCGCGCGACAAGTCGCGCTAGTCTGTACGAGCCTTAAAAGGAAAGACGTAACTTTAAACCGATTTTACAGCTCAATGGCCACAACGAAACTTCGACTGCTTCATGTGAACTACTTGATTTATTAGTTAGTGCAGTAAGAAGCTGTATTAAGCTCTTACTACAGCTCATGGTATGAGAGATCTTCAAGATGATTCAAATTCACATTTGAATATAATACATAATTAATATTATAAATGCGAAGGGAACTCTGTCTATGTCAAAGCAATGATGCTCATTGTGGGGCGATGAACGGTAATAAATAATATATAAATTGATTAATTAAAGCATAGTAGTTCGTAGAAAATAATACTGTCATTCTTCTTGTCAAAAATCTAAGGTAATGGTGCAAAAACTAAAGGGGGTGCGCCTCGTTTGTGCAGACTTCTAGAATCTTCTACGCATTTTCATACGTCGTCAGCATATGGGTGTATGCACTTACATTATGCAAGGCGTTAAGGCATTCTGTCTGCCTGTTACCTTTTCACGCCTAAACGGCCAAACGGATTTGGATGTTTGGCATACGAATAGACCTGGATTAGGCCATGGTCTATCCCGTCTATCCGTATTATATTCATAGATTTTTTTTCTCGATATTAAGTAAGTATTATTAAGTAAATAATGTAAGATATGTGATGTGCGTAAAAAATATTAAATTTCTTTGGTTTCAGCAATGCAAATGAGCGTAGGAAAAATCATTCAATTAAAACACGTTCAGATCAATTATCATTGTTAACTGCGGCTAGTAGTAAAATTGAAACGTTTTCCTATTATCAGGATAGATTGTTGACGACTGACGAGATAAATGCTGAATGTGAAAGCTTAAATCCAAACAACGTATCTAAACAAACAACAATCAAATCTTTGTAACGTACGAACGTTTTGCATTACTCTAAATGCATTTACTGTAACAACTCGTACAGTGGCTACGTAGGTATCTACTTTTGAGGTACAGTCGACAAAAGAGTTTGGGTATACTTAGTATATATACATACATACTTGGTTATACAGAATCAGTGGTAAAATAACTACGAGCTTCTGCGTATTCCAAAGAAGTCTATTAATTCCCTGAAAATTAATAGACTTCTTTGGAATACGCAGAAGCTCGCAGTTATTTTTCTGCATCACCGAGAAGATAAGTATGTGAAAGAACTGTAGGAAATTCTCATTGTCATTGCGTTTTTTATTACTGTTAGTTTTGAAACAGAAGATACACTTATTTAAGAATCCGACTAATCAGGAGACTTGCAACATGGTTAAGGGTGTATTCGTGCAGAGTGTTGGTGACCGGCGCCGATATACCAGCGGTTGTCAGAGCGACCAAGGTTGACAACCAGCGCTTGTCAGCGCTGACAAGCGCAGGCATATCGGAACCGGTTGCCAACTTTCTACATAAATACATCCTAAGAATGTTGCGGTTGCCAACGAGATGTTCTCGTAGCAAGATACCCCTCCCCTCCCAATCCTAGTAAGGGTCTTTTTCGGAGAGTTTTTATCGGTTTCACAGAACACGTAATGCCCTCTTTGCTAACGCCTCTACAGCGCTAAAGCCGATATTAAAAATGTTTCACTGGAGTGAATACAGTCCATTTTTGTTTCATTCCACGTCCACACGTGACCGACAGATTTACGTAGGATTGGACTTTTCTTTTTTTGATCAGCTCCTTTAGTTAAATTTTTCGATCATTCGGTAGGCGAGTGACTTGACATTTTCACTCGCCGAAATCCAAATCGTTGGATCGGTTCACCAATGAATTAATTTTGCACTTTTGTTTAATTTTGTGAACTTCGGGTGAAAGGATGAAAGACAACAAAAAGTTAAGCGTCTCGTTTATAGAATCGCTTGCGTTGCATTTACCAGCCTGCTTACTTATCTCTTCTGTCGAGTGTATTTCCTAAGTAACTATGTAGGTTTTGGCCGTCACAGGCAACATGTCTCGTCATCAGAGGGTGTGTACGACACGCCTGGTCGCCTACACTGAATGCACAAGGGAGGTAGTTACCCTTACGTAAGTACTTTTATAGCTACCTACGTACTTGGATAGTTTATAGGTGAACAAATACTTTGTTGGTCGACAATTTACTATCGGTCTAGTGACTTTGTATCGGCGTTTGGATGGTTTTGTTATTGTAATATCTAAGGCTACCAATTATTTATTTGTAAGTGCCCAGAGGTACCACTTGACATTTAGAAAGGGTTTGTAGAATACGATCTGTCTTTGTTGTCTGGTTATTTTGAGGACAATAGACAGAGATTCTGGCCCAGTTGAAAACCAGCGTGAGGCACCAGTTGTCTGGCATTTTTGCTGAACTGAGCCTTTTTGGCGCAGCCGTGAGGCACACTTTCCAGTTTAATTTCTTACATCGGACTTTAAACTTTTTTATTTGATTTTTATTTGTTTTTTAACTGATGTATGTCTCATGCATGTGTACTGTGTGTCTTATAGTCTGTGCTAAATAAATGTATTTTCTTTCTTTCTTTACATTCAATTTAATGAAAATTGTAAATGTTTATCTGATCATCCATATTAGACCCATGCTCACTCCTTACGGCATATCACGGTATAGTTGAGTCTCACTTGCGCTACGGTGTAATTTTTTGGGCAAAATCAACTGATAAAGACACAACATTTAAAGCTCAAAAAAGATGTCTACGAGCAATGTTTCAACTCAAAACTACCGACAGTTGCGAGCCATATTTTAAGCAGTACAGTATCCTGACACTCCCTTGTATTTATATTTTGGAAGTAGCTGTGTTCGTAAAGCACAATCGAAGACCTTTCGAACGTATGGCTGATGTAGCTCCAAGAAATAGGCGTGACAACAGTGGGTTATGTCAATTGAGGTGTCAAACCGCTTTGGTGTGCAAGAGTGTGTATTTATTTATTTATTTATTCCTTTATTTCAGGCCTTCAACTAAGGCCATAGAAAAAACAATACATACTACTACAAACATACTTATAAACTAATACATACAAAAGCACGCACGGGCATTGCACGGGCCCCATTATTTATAATAAATTATCAAGAGATTGGAAGGGTTTAAATGCTTTGCTGTTTAAAAATAGACTACGTAGTTTTTTGATGGATAAAACGTAGGTATTACAGTGTGACTGAGTTCCTATCTGGGAAAAGGATTAGTTGACTTTTCTAGTATTTGTTATATACTGGATGTCCGCAAAGTCATGGATTACCTTTTACCTGCTGATGGGCCACATTGAGATCTACCAATTTAAAAAAATGACCATGGTAAAAGTCTTATGGTTTCCGACTTTTTTGAAGTTTAATGAAATTTTGGAAAATCTCTACCTTTGATCAGTTTTTTCCATGCCATTTCTACGAATGAAAACTTTTTCGAGTACAGGTTTTTTTTTTTTTTCATCTTGAATCATCCTACTATCGATTGAATACAAGAAAGTTACAGATATCATCTTTTAAATACCTAAAATTTAGGTTCAAGCTTAAAATTTTCACCAAAAAAATGACCTTATTATTGATCGGGCTTTGTGGAAAAAAAATTTTTTTGGTAGGTCATTTTTTTTATTGGTAAAAGGTAATCCATGACTTTTCGGATACCCCGTATGTATAAGGAACTCTAATTTAATTTAATAATGATTCATTTAATGGTATATAATTTAATTATAACTGATCTAATGATAGATAATAATTTGATGTAAGTAATAGGATATGATAACTAGCTGCGCCCCGCGGTTTCACCCGCATAAGTCTCGATCCCGTAGGAACATCGGGATAAAAGAAAGTATTCTATGTGTTAATCCTGGTTATAAACTATATGTGCCAAATTTCATCAAAATTGGTCCAGCCGTTTGAGCGTGAAGAAGTAACAAACATACACATACACACTAACAAACTTTCGCCTTTATAATAAGTATTAGTGTGACAATATGGCAACATATGGCTGGTTTTGTACTGTACTAACACCCATTTATGTATCATCTACCCATATTTGCAATAATACAATTATTCTATTCTATTTAATAAAAAGTTTTTTGACAGCATTTTTAATCGGGTGACTACCTACTGCACTTCGTGTTGCGGGTTTCAGGATATAGATTACATATTTTTTTAAAGGACGTGTGAGATTTACTTATTTAATTTCTTTTCCATATATTAAAAGATGTAGGTACTTACCTGTAATTTAGTTTCTCGTGAAAACATTGCTTTTCTCCGAAACTCGAAAACCAAAACGTAACAATTTTGTTACGTAATTACACAAAATATAGACGTCGGACCCTAAAAATGTATTATGTAAGTAAATAAATAAACATTAAATCTGTTAAACTGTTTAGCACTTGGACAAAGCGCGGTTTATGTAAAGATACCAATTAGTAAGGTAGATACCCAAAGGTAATCCTTGGGCACTTTATAATTCAAATAGTTAATAGATTATAATGTACAGACGCCAGCACATCAAGCTACTACAATCTGTCAAATTTCTTTAATAGATTTTCAACTTTATCGCTATACCATAAGGTTCAAAGTTGATTGAGAAAATTTGACAGTTTCGGGTAGCTTGATGTGCTGGCGTCTGTACAATTAAATGGTCTTTATAATATAAAGTAATCCTTGTGGCATATTTTCTTTGTTGTCGTAGAATTTATTCTTACAACATGTAGATTTACGCGTTGGACAAAAGAACACAAGTAGCTTAGGTAGGTACACGAGACCTACATAAGAGCCTGTTTGCAGACTCCATAAGGTAACATCTGAAAGTCTAAAGAGTCTAAAAAACATCACATACAAAGCCAGATCGATAACAGTTGCTGGCATCGTCCGTAGTCCATATAAGGCGGATCACACACTACAGCGCGTCACACGATGGAGCGCAGATATCGAGCCCCCACGCGTGATTTGTTATATACAAATTTTAAAAAAACGCGGGGAATTTGGCTCCTTTTCTCATGCCCCGTCGCGTTGCGCATTGTTGATCCGCCTAGTGTCCGACCTGTGTCAATCACGCATAGATAGCATTGAATACAATGTTAAACCCCGTTATCTAATATAAGCGATCCTTACCTACCAAAAAGCGAAAACCAGAAAGCCAATTCGCGTAATTAAAAACGTTCAAAATGTAGTCGTAATCTCATCTCAGCGACAGTCAAAATCAAAACTTGTCAAAAATGTAGAGAAATTAGAGGTATTTTTGACAGCTTAAGACTGAGATCAGATGTGAACGTTCTTAAAGTTACAAGAATTGCCCCTCTGAACGCACCTTCTGCCGCGTGTGTGTTAAGGTGCGCCGAACAAAATTAGCGAGACGATCGCTTTTATTAGGATACAGCCATACACATTGATTTGAGGTCTATCCACACATATCAGGGCCGTGCCCGGGACGTGACAGGGCCAAGGCGCACACAGGGCAGACATTGAAGCTCCGTCGCCGGGCTGGATACAGACGTGTATGAACGAGTTCATATAAAATGACCAACAATTCTGACGGAGCACGTCTCTGACGGTCTTTTCTGTGAAAAACCTTACTGTGAAAACCTAGGTGAAGTGAGCTTGAAGAGAGCTGTCATTCCACCTGATGCTAGGGGTTGACACTATTGAAAGCTCACTCTAAGCTCACATCAACTAACTTTTCATGGTGAGTTTTTTACGGAATCGATCGGCCAATATGTGTAGGTAGACCTTTCTACGTCATATACAACAAAGCTAGCTGACATCCATCAATAAAATTATAATTCGCCACAAAATGGCGACCCGCTCACCCGCGTTTAATTTAATTCAAATCCCGAATACTCGCTCCCAATTTGAAAGCGTTGCGTTCGTGTTATCACGAATTTACCACCAATTGATGCGTTCACTCACCGTAAATCCGATACCGACGGTTGCAGAGAAATTGCCAGCTTGAAATTTTCCTGTTTCAAACTGCACTAATAAAGAGGTTTTGCCGACCCCGCTGTCACCGAGCAGGATCGTCTGTGAATAGAGAATCGAGTGATAATTGTTTAGGAGCCGAGTTCAGATTGGTTCATCGGGTAGAAATAGACGATAGGGTTTCGTTCCTGCATCAAAATATAATTATATTTTGATATCCGTTTCAACGACAGTCAGAAGGAAGATTTTTTATTTCTGATACTTTTAAATTAACTGTATGAGAGTGATCATACTAGAGGGGCTTGTGACTAAGTTATAACAGCCGCACGGGTCGATCAATCAGGTTAAGCTACGATTGCCGCGGTTGGTCCGTGGATAGGTGACCATCTTCACATACCAAGACGCCCCCGAGCCTCGGAAAACACGTTTATCCATCGGTTCCGGCTGGCATTCGTGGATCTTTGACAGTCGTTACGGGTCGTCAGTAGCCCGAAAGTCTGACAACCAGTCTTACCAAGGGGTATCGTATTACCCAGTAACTGGATTGTGGAGGTTAGATAGGCAGTCGCTCCATGTAAAATACTGGTATTACTAGAAAGACTGGAAGCTGACTCCAACATAGTTGCGAAAATGATAGGCAGATGTTGATAATTGACCAGAAAAAAAGAAAAAACGTACATAAAGTCGAACATCCTCCTTTTTGGAAGTCAGTTAAAAAGTGACTGATTGTGATAAAAGAAATATTTTGTCATCGAAATACCACTGCAGGAAGTCAGTGAGGGATGTTCCCTCACTGACTTCCCACATAACATCAAAAGGTTATCATGTCATGTTTTTCTTCACTTTCCGTCTCTTTATCGAAAGAAACAGCTGTAAAGGAGGAAAAGTTACACGTTTCTCCCCCCAAAAATTTAGCCATGTATTTCATAGATATTTAATCGTAAGAGTAAAAACTATACGGTATTCCCAAAATTTAAAATTTTCCTCAAAAAAAATATCAGTCAACGACCAATCGCTGGTTTGATTTTTTTTTCTGTTAGTAACTTTTCAACAAAATCGCAGGTTTTCAAACACAGGCTATTTTTTCTGATACTGATTCGTTACTGAGAAAAAAAATAATTATTCGCAATATTTTAACTAACCGAACCCTTGTTAAAAACTAAAGTTTCAAAGAAATGTTTCTCGGCGCAAATAAAATTGTTCAGATGTTTTAAAGTATTCTCTTTAGTTATTTCTTTCACTGATTTAAACAGAGTAAGTTAGGTAAGTAGCTACTGGTAAAAGTAGACATGATAAACAGCAATGATTTTTAGGGTTCCGTACTAAAATGGTAAAAAGGAACCCTTATGGTGCGACTCAGTCTGTCTGTCTGTCTGCCTGTCCGTCTGTCACAGCTGGATATCTCAAGAACTACTAATGATATCAACATGAAATTTGGAATAGGTTTAGATGACGTTTGCCCAACTATTTTGTAAATAAGAAAGAAATAAAAATATATACTTTTTTGCAACGGGGACTGAAAGGGGAAGGGCAACTAGCTTCATCTTTCTGACTGACCGACTCCTAGACAATTCAAAAGTGCCTGTAATTGGTTTATTTGAAATAAATGCTTTGAGTTCATACTAATTCCATGCCTTTCTGTGTTACAAAGATAAATTAGAGACTATTCCAGAGCGACTATTATGTCCTTGCATTTTTCATCATAGGTATAGATCAAGATTTACTTATAGACTACATATGCATATGATATTTTTTTTTTAATATTTTTTTTTATCCTATACTGTCCCACTGCAGGGCAAAGGAAGTCCTTCCAGGAACTCCTATCTCACCACCGCTTTCTGGGCTGCATCTTGCCTACGTCACACAAGTCTACAGCATGGCGTTCCAAATATATTTTGAAACTATACTCGTATTACTTCAGAATTAAAAACTGAAGTGGCAGTGGGCTGGCCATGTTTGTTGAAGGACCGATGGCTGGTGGAGCAGACTAGGCGTGGAATGGAGACCGTGTATCGGCAAGCGTAGTGTAGGACGCCCTCCAGCTAGATGGACGGACGACCTAAAGAAGGCAGCTGGGGTAGACTGGATGCGGAAGGCGGAGGACAGGGTGTTGTGGCGCAGTCTGGGAGAGGCCTATGTCCAACAGTGGACTGCAATAGGCTGAGTTGACTTCAGAATTATGCCTCCATCAATATTTTTGGTTGAAATTTCGTTTCGAGCAAGAAATTAATTTTGTTTTGTTAATTAAGTCCAATAAAACTGGGAAATTAAAATAATTGAAAGGCGATGCCATTATGTCAGAGTGAATGTGGTGTAAAAGTCTATGACAAAGATAAAAGTCAATGTGTTTTTTACATAGACATATATATATGGACTGGAAATACCTACGAAAAAAGGGTGCCTACCTACAACTCATATTGTCTCAAAAAATGGCTGCCGTTGCTAGGGTTGTATCAATCAAGGAACATTGGTGTTACTATAACGAGTATCGATACTAAATACGAGTCGTACTAGTTATCACGTTTGGATCATAATATAGTATACTAACTTATAGTCCGTTCTAACTAAGGTTGCCTACTTTATAGTAACGTATCCTAGTTTATTTTCGATAAACATACTTTATAATTTTGCATAAAAATACGGTATGCGAAAATACTTTATTTCTAATCTTTTGTTATGCGTAAAAGACTCATATGAACTATTTATCGATAGGTACAGACGCCAGCACATCAAGCTACCCGAAACTGTCAAATTATCATATCAAATTATTATACCATTCTTTATGTCGGGGATTAATATTTTCTTCACCAATAGCCTCTAACCACTTTTTCTTTAGTCCTTCCTTTTTACGAAACCTATAAAAAGTGCAAGTCTTTTTATCAATAAATAATTTTGGTTACAGCTATATTATATTAGCATATGAAACTAAAATCAATAGGAAACGTCAGAAGCTATGTGCACGGTTCCAATTGGTGGTTGCTATGGAGACAAGTCGGCAAGAAACTCCACGGTTACTCAAAATAATTGGCTTTTACAATGTTAATAGGTAGGGGAGGACAGTGTAGGCCTGTCAACAAGTACCAGGTACTTAAAAAAATAGAAGACATTGTAAAAGCCAATTGTTTTTAAAAGAGTAACCGTGGAGTTTCTCGCTGGTTCTTCTGCACAGGAAACCACCATTTGGAACCGTGCATCTAGCTTCTGACGTTTCATAAGTGCCCATGTAGGTTTATGTGTTCTTTCACATAAACCTACATGGGCACTTATAATATTTTGATTTTGGTGCTGTGAACCACGGGCCGGACCTAGCAAGGTCAATCGGAGCTAATAAGACGCAGGACTATTTATGTTAACATAGCAGAATATACCGCTATCGTTCCAACGGAGGAACTACTTCCGGAAACTATTAGGCAACGGTACAACACTATTCTATTATGACATATTATTGTAAACAAACGAATTAATTAACAAAATAATAAAAAGGTCTGTTATACGGAAATTCACCCAAATATCAATACTTTAGCCATAAATTCATGATCGCGTTACAATTATATCATCGAATGTCTATTATTGTATGTGTTATTGCATGAAAACCGGCTACTAACCTGTGCAAAGAAAGTTGAGGTTGATTTTCATTCTTCCTTGCACCAGACTTCACAATACAACACACAGGCATGTTGAATTGCTGTTTTTCAACATTTACATGCAGTTTTAAAGGTAAAGTCCTCGTAATTTTCTCGCAAATCTCAATAATACAAAAAATAAACAACCATTTGACAGCTGAACTACCACGAAACTTGGCGACAAAGATGGCTGCTCTGGCACCTACCTACAACCGTGTTTAGAATAACAGGGCATCTCCTGTTATATCCCATCTCAATGGTTTTTTATGTTTGCGATTCAGTCCGTTGTCACTATCATAGACTATGACGTCACACCAAGTGCGTCAAAATGGAGGGCGTTTAATGTGCCCGTGTCGGTGTTAGCTTTTTTTAAGTACTTTCAATGGCTTTTTTGGCGTTGATAATTTTTTTTTAAATATTATATATGGCGATGTAAACTATCGAATAAAAAATATATGCATATTCCCTATTTAGGTCATACCTAAAGTATTGCACCAACCACAATGTTTTGAAGGTCTCTTGAAGGATTAAACCAGGTTATCAAAGCTCTTTGCTAGCCATCCGTCCGCTGTCGTAACTCAATAATAGAATATCGTGTATAGCGCTTCGTACCTATTTGTAAAGGGATGGTTGGGGCAAAGCTTTATTTATCCGTGAAGGACTAATAGTACATCGTGCATCTACTCATAGATTTACTTAGCTTTTATTGTCAATTAATGTGTGTTCTCTTTGGTCAACTTATTTTTATATGTTTAAGTACGAGACTTTTGTCTACTTGGTATGTTTAGTTACGTTTTGTTTGTACAGAATAAACAATTTTTCTTTCTTTATATTCTTCTTTCTTTTATTTGAAAAATATTGACCTATCTTCATAACAGAATACTAGATGAGACCTATTTGAAAAATATTCTCGGTGTTGGTATCATCATCACTTCAGCCGAAAGACGTCCACTGCCTCCTAAAGCCTCCCCCAAGCACCTCCACTTCGACCGGCTCTGTGCTTCTCGCATACAACGGGTTCCTGCGGCCTTCACAAGGTCGTCGGTCCACTTTGTGGGAGCCCTTCCAACGCTATATCTTCCGGTACGCGGTCACCACTCCAGAACCTTTCGGCCCCATCGGCTATCTGTTCTGCGAGCAATGTGCCCTGCTCACTGCCAATTAAGTTCGGCAATTCTTCGGACTATGTCGGTTACCTTGGTTCTCCTGCGGATCTCTTCATTTCTGATTCGATCACGCAGGGAAACTTCAAGCATGGGACATTGCCCTTTGGGTGACTTTTAGCCTTCTAATAAGCCCTATTGTGAGCGACCACGTTCCAGTGCCATAGGTCATCACTGGCAACACGCACTGGCCAAAGACTTTCGTCTTGAGACACTGCGGTATGTGGGACGAGAAGATATTGTGTAGCATCCCGAACCCTGTCCAGCCGAATATTTTAATACTTACAAGGAAGGTATCCCGACGTGTCACCTCCGATTTTTTTGTGGCTGATATATGTTATTCTCCATCAAATTTTAAGAGACACGTATTTTTTTTTTTTGCGAACGCGCCTTTTTTGTGGGTGACAATAAAATTTGATGGAGAATAACATATATCAGCCACAAAAAAATCGGAGGTGACACGTCGGGATACCTTCCTTGTTAGTCGGAAAATGGAAAAACCTACGGGAAAGACAAGTACATAAATATTGGAGTATGTAATTGTATGGGTATTGGAAAACACTTAGATAAAAAAGTTTTTTTTTTATAATAACATCAAAATTAGTAATGGCTGATTTCGAAGAAAAAACTAATAGCTGGCCATTTGCCAGTAAAGAAGAAGAAAATAAAATAAAAACTTTAATGGTTCTGCGTGTTTTTCGATCTACAACTGCCAGTGAAATAGGTTTCATATTGACAGAGGTTTTATTATTCAAATGTAATTCAGTAGAAAGTTCAAAACTTTTTAATAGTAGATACAGTCATTTGGTGCTCAAAAAGAGGGACTTGAGGGACGATTCTCGTAATTTTAGGAACGTTCACAGTCTGATCTGTCTCAATCTGTCAAAAATACCTCCAATTTCCCTACGTTTTAGACAATTATTTGACATTTGTTTGTCGCCGAGATGAGACTGTGACTTAATTTTGAACGTTTTAAATTTTCACTTTTCCATTTAGTATCTTTGCCGCTCGTGCCGCCATGTTGGAAAATTGGCGCCCAAAAACGAAAAGTGTTTTGACAATATCTCCTTTCAGAATTGTTTGAAATGGCAACTTTAAAAACACCTGTAAAAAATTCCCGGCAAAACTACCAAATGACTGGACTATAAGTATTGTATCCGAAATCTGGTCTTCTTTGTCAAAGATCCACGACATTCAGTTTTACTGATTCAATATGCTTTTAGTATTGAAGTACTATGCCTACCTACCATGTTGTTTGACACGTAGAGGCTACACGTTCCCGGCCGGAGCTATTAATGAAATAACTTATTTTTAGCAACTGATAACGGCCATCAGAATATTCTCGCATTTAAGCATAAAATAAACAAAACCAACATAAAAAATGTTTATCGACCCACTTACCTATAAAAAACCTTATCAGAATGTAATTAAGATACTTATTAACTTGTAAAAGGAATGTAAAACGTAAACATCTATTTAACTTTGTCGTCAACAAATTGCGGTTCTGTAAGCTCCTGTGATATTGCCAGCCCACGCTTTAAAAGTTCAAAAATCTAATTTAAATATTTTTGTCGGTAGGTATTGGATTTTTTACTCCCACGATGTTGTTAATAAGAGATGATAAATCTTGATTGAACAGCTAGAGCTAGAGAAAACGTACTCTTCTCACAAGGACTTGGCAACAGCAAAGCATAGTATTGCTACTAATTCTGGTGAAATCTCACCGTGAAACTTAGCTAAAGTGCGTTTGAAGTGAGCTGTCAATCCCTAGATTCCCTAGCGTCAAGTAGGATGACAGTACACTTCAAGCTCACTTCATTTAAGTTTTCACGGTGAGACTTGTACAGTATAGTTCGGGTTTATACGAAGAATCCTAGATCATTTAGGCCCATTTCCAGCACAAATTACGAAATGCGTTGAGCATTAATCGAATTTATAATATCGTTTGAAGACGTCAGAGACAAAATGTTGTTTTCATTTCGATAAGCGTTAAACGCGTGATTTGTGGTGCAAGCGGGCCTAAGTGTTGACGACCGGACGGCTGCCTTGTGGAAAAATCATTGAAAAATGAAGTATACGCCCAGGTACGCACGGCCGATTTTTTCCCGCGAAGATTTTTTTCGGGCACTGTATTTAAAAAACACGTAGTTGGATTTCAACTATGTTTTTTTTGCGTGCTGGGATGCACTCTGTTGGATTCTGAATGCTAAGAGCTGAAAATCCGGTGCGCGATGAAATCCCGCCGCGATATTTTTACGTCCGTGGAAAGGGGGCTTAACCTACCTAAGATTTTGCACACGATGTTAAAATTAATACGTCAACGCAAATGAAATGGATGTCATTAATGGAGTTTGAAGATGTGTCAGCATCAGTCATCAGTCCCATTTGAATTGGGTTTTATGTACGCCAGCACATCAAGCTACTATGATCTGTCAAATTTCTTTAATAGATTTTCAACTTTATCGCTACAACATAAGGTTCAAAGTTGATTGGGAAAATTTGAAAGTTTCGGGTAGCTTGGTGTCATTGTACTGGCATCAGAACATACCTACTTGTACGGATAGTGGATTTAGTGGAGACGTTAATCATCATCAGGCCTGCTTACTGTGTTAGACTCCAGTATTTGGAAACAGAAGATACTTAGGTATTGCTGTTATCGACTGGCTTTGTGTACTGACATTTTCTCTTATTTATTTAGTTTTACAATGCTGCCCGTCTTCTGGGCACGTTTACGGATGACAACTTTTACTATGGGACCAAACCTGAAATCCCCAAAAATAATCAGCTATTCCCTACATTTTGACGAGTTATGCGAACATAAATGTAGGGAACAGCTGTTTTTTTTTGCGCGATTTCAGGTTTGGTCCCATAGTGAAAGTTGTTCATAATGATGAGTACAATTACCCCTTATGAGGTTTTGCGATTTTTAAATTACACCTTGGATAACTTTTCTACAAATCTTTTTGTACGAGCCACAGGGCATAGAGATGCCGCAGCCAGAGGCATCATTGTCAATACTTTCTTTACAAACCAAGCGTGTCACCGTTTGCTCGCACTACGAGACAAATGACGCACGCAAACTGACGGCTTTAAAAAGGCGGTCCGTAACAGAAGTTGTGCCCTCAAAGAACTTTCGGCTCCACTGATTTGTATTGCCGTATCTAGACACTGCCGGCTCTGTGGTGTAATTCGTATTCGCATTGTTTTAAAAAACAAACAAACACAATAATTAGAAACTGCTCCAACTAGAACAATAGACTTATAACTCCACATAGAGCTGTATGGAGTACATAAATTAATTTGTATGCTGAGCCAACAAGATTAGCAGACAATGCGCCGCGGTCTGACGAAGCTGATGCGAAACAAAGGGTGCGGTATGAACTGGAGGAGCACTTAATTATATTGATTGTATGGGGAACATGTAGGGAAATTATAAAGAAAAAAGTCAAAGAAAAAAACCGGTCGTTTTTTTTTCCTTTACTTGTGCTACATGACATTGTTTCTTGCCAAATTTCATGATTCTAGGTCAACGGGAAGCACCCTATAGGTTTTGATTCCCTTGCGAGTGTCAAAATATGCGGCATAAACGGAACATAAACGCCCGTATCTTTTGATTGAGTTGCCTTAGGAGTTTGATTTTTTTCACTGCTTCAAGGTATTGCAGCCCTGAGTATTTGATATTAATTTCAACTGGATACCTCTACTCGTTCCTGCTTGGCACAGGCATCTGAAGGAACACGGGTGGGTTTTAGTCAGTAAAAGTCTGAGAAGCCCTCCCGCTCCGCCCAGAGCGGGAGAAGTTATTTGATAAATTCGAACCCCAAAAAAAAAAAATGCCTTTGCCCCTATAATACAGGCTAGATAAGAATAACTAAAAACATTGGAAACTAAAGAGTTCAAAAATCGTTTTTTGCAGTTTTTATAAAGTAAGTGGGTAGGTACATAAATATAAGGATTGGATCGAGGAAAAAGACCTCAGAAAAGCTAGACCTAACATCCTACAATATCAAGGTGTCTGCGATTCAACCAAATTCAAACCCATACAAAACCTACTACTCAGGTAAAAAACGGTCGTTTTAAAAAAAATACCCAAAATCAAATAATCTTATTCAAATCTTGCTTCTAATAAGGTTCCAAATGGTACAAAAATTCGAATGAAACACTTCATCATACTTTTTGTTAAGTAAATACATAATAAACTATGAGGGACCCGTGGCTAAATAATAACAGCCACATTGGTCGATCGATCAGGTTAAGCTACGCTTGCCGCGGTTGGTCTGTGGATGGGTGACCATCTTTACATACCGAGACTCCTCCGTGCCTCGGAAAGCACGTTAAGCCGTTAGTCCCGGCTGTCATTCGTGGATCTTTGACAGTCGTTACGCGTCGTCAGTAGCCCGAAAGTCTGACAACCAGTCTTACCAAGGGGTATCGTATTACCCAGTAACTGGGTTGTGGAGGTCAGATAGGCAGTCGCTCCATGTAAAATATGGTATTCAGGTGGATCTGATTAGACTGGAAGCCGACCCCAACATAGTTGGGAAATTGCAGGCAGGTGATGAAATACATAATAAAGTATATAACGTATGTACGTGCACCGTGTATGATACCAACAGGTAGACGACCTAAACAAACGGCATGATCTCATCCTAATGACGCTGACGACCGCAGGCCGGTCGTTCAACTATGCACCGAATAGACACATGGTTCTTAAGAGTGCTAATGATTTATTGGGAGTGGAAATTGAGTGTTGGAGAACTAATCTAGTTGTTTGTGATCATTAGAATAATTAATAAACATGTAGATCCTGATGTGATAACAGGATTTGAATTTTATTGATTGTTTCAATCCTTTATTTATAAGAGTTCCTGGAAGGATTTGGTGGAGGCCTCTGCACAACAGTGAGACAGTATAGGATAAAAAACCCTTTATAGGGCAGAAACGAAATTTGTAGATCCCTAGTCTAAGTTTAAGGTTGATATTTAAATATACCTAAATACGACTTGTCGGGCAACCAGACGATGTATAAAGGACTTCAGCGAAATGTGCCCCTCCGATAGATGTCACCATCATACAGTTCTAAAGTATAAATTTTGATGAGATATTTTTGAAGGTTAAAAGGTCAGAAGGTGAAGGTCAAGGAAAGGGGGGAAACAAAAAAAGGGGAAAAGCTGTAGTCAGAGGGGGAGGAATTTTTCAAGGTTAACCAGAAAGTCCACCTTTTGCCTAACCATGATTTTGAACTCGATTTTTTGGGTGATCCAAACGTTACCGGAAATAAATCTTTTATGAATATAATAATTACCATATACTTCTATAAAGCTATGCTGAGACATTTGCGATTGCAAGGTTCCGTTGGCTATAACAGTCAACAAATCAGTTTCCTCATAGGATTCAATGCAACTTCTAGACCATTTTAGGACATGTTCCCGTCAACTTAGGAGTATAATTCTTTTTGATATAGTATCAATACACATTCTAGTTTATTCAGGCTAGAGGGCGCACTTGTCGGAGGAGGGGCATTTTCCTACGCAAACTCGTTAGACTCCTTTGTTTCTGCCCTATAAACGGCTAAATAAGTAGGTATTCATAATAATTCGTCTACGGCATTTCAAGTCCAGTTAGAAGCAATGAACCTACAAAATATGACAACACTGCGAAGAAAAGAATTGATATAAAAAGAAGACGAAAGATGTTAATTATTGGTCGTATTTAACACCCACGTGCCCGTTGTAGCAAGACAGACACAAACGTAGACCGAATAGTTTACACAGTTTAGGTAAGAAAGTAAATTATTAGCCCAAGAAACTGACTATCCGGATGAAAATCTAAATCTTTGCGCAGAGACCTACCCGTAAGTTAACCCTTAATTGCATGATTTTTACTTTTTAAGCAACCTAAATTTATTTGGACATAACATTAGCTCTATAGTAAGGAAAAAATATTTTAAAAAATATATTCATAAAAATACTTTTTTTTTTCTAAATGGCCTGGTGGAAATTTACATCTTTATGTAATCAGCAGGGTAATTGCGTAACACACTATCAGTAGCAATGGGTTTCATTTTGACAGTTCAACAACATTCATTGCGTTATTTACGTTGTTGAGCAGACACATTTTTCGAACATATTATGGAGCAATGGATTAGCAATATGCTTCAAAATGATTCAAATTGAGGGTAATAGTGTGTTACGCAATTAGGGTGAAGAACGCATCTACTGGGATCCAAATGAATTGAATATCTCTAACAATTGGGGAATCCCCGTGCTCTGTGGAAACGAAAATATGGCAATGGATTGGTTGATGGAAATTTCCATCACGATGCAGTTAAGGGTTACTGCTGGTAAATTCAGACCAATGCCTGGAAACTCTCAACAATTATACAACGTGTAACGTTAAATGCGCAAAACCTCAGACACCCCAACTGATTTTTAATTCAATTGACCTATTTCAGAGAGAAAATAAGTCATTAAAAAAATTGTAAAGGTTTTATGTGCTGTTTTAGTTTTACTGGCCATTCTGATCGTTTCTTGTGTCTACGACGACGCTTTGTCGAGGGAGGAGTCGTCACCGGGCCGCTGCGCCGCGCTGACATTGGCTTGCTTGACCTATTAATAAATATACACGGCAACGTTTTTAATGAAGATTTTTTGAAAAATGTGACCTATATTAAAAAGTGGTTCAATAATTAATTCTGCTCGTTATTCTGATCAAACTATTTTCAGGTTTTGCGCATTTAACGTTACATGTTGTATATGCTACTAGCTGACAGGTCTACCCAGGTTTACCTACTGGTACCCTAAGACACGTTAAGATGCTTGATGCCTCGTCATGGATTACAATGCTTTGTGGTTCACCTTTGAAGATGATTAAGGCTTAAGGATAAAGGCAGTTTTTCATGAAAATTGAATATAATTTAAGATTACACGTGAAACTTTCATAAAAAGTAACTTTATTAAATAAGTAGTTACGTCTTTGTAATTATGACGTCACAGACTTACACCAAAATATGACAAGGGAACATAGAAGTTTTGTTTAAAAAATCGAAATTAGCTTCTGCTTGACACATGGCGAGATAAGCAAAAATAAAATTCCTTGAATTGCTTCATGGAATTTTAAACCTTACATCACATTACACTTAAGGTTTTTCTTTTTTTTTGTCACATGTGGTTGCAATTACACTGGCACAACCTAACGTTGAAACCTGATAGAATCTCTCAGACCGATATTAGTTAATATAAACAATATCTGCCCGTTGGATTTCCGATCGGCAAAAATGATAAACTTCCCTACAAAATTTCATGTCGTTTTTATTCCCTAATGGGGATTTATTTTCAAAAATCCCTCCTTAGTACAGTGGCTTCGGCTGAGCACTATCTGTCAGCGAACGAATTTAAGATTTTTATTAACTAGATAATTAATTAGATCTCACCTTGTGTATAATAATATCTTCATCCTCCTGCAAACGGGAAGGTGTTATGGCAGGGGGATAGTAATCCCTATAACCGGTAGGCGAGGGTGTGCTTCGATGTGCGGCATGCGCGGGCGCACGCAGCGTGTCATCTTCAAACACATCGTCACTCATGCTGTCGTCTGTCGCCATCTGCTGTAATAGAAGAAAAGGGAAAATGTGAGTATACCTACGAGTAAGTGATAAGTTATGTAATCAGACGTTACTTTGACGAAATCCTCCATGACTATAAGATAGTATGTAAAAATACATATTTAGTTTTAATTCCATAAAAACTAAATTAAGGCTTGACTTGGCTTGCGTATGTGTTGTATTGTTTTTTCTATGGCCCTAGTTGCCTGAAATAAAGGAATAAATAAAAACGTAGCAGAAACAAAATATTCTAGCATAACATTTCTAGGGTCGGCAGACTAAACCACATAAGTCAAAAAAATGCTTTTTGTTATTATTATACCAACAACGTTAAAATAAATGAATACATCGACGGACGCACACGAAAGCATATAAGTCACAGTCGGTCATTACAATTTTTTTACTGCTCGTTCCAATGAAAAGTATCAATGCCTTACGCTGCACTGCATTTTTATGATCGACTAGGCCACGCGTTGCAATGCCTTTTTCGTATTTTTTAAGGAACCGTCTCCGGCGCGCAAACTCAACTGAGGTACCAAGTTTCAACACAATCGATCGAGCCATTTTTGTGTATTTGAGAGTCTAACGCACGGCAATTGAATTTTATAATATAGATTAGTTTTCAGGAGATCCATGATTAGGAGACAATCATGCTTAACCTAATAAACAAGCTAATAAGGGTCATTTTCCTATATTAGTAGGTATTAAATAATAAGGTTTACTAACCTTGGTCAAATAAATACATATGTTTTCTTTCTTTAAGCAAGGGCTTACAAAATGGTACCCAGAGTTTACTGGTTAAAAAATTGCTCTCTAGGGAAACTCACAACTTAGTTTCTTCAAAAACGTTTCAGTGACTTCACTCACCGGTAAATTGTAGACGCTATGTGGCGACCACCGCTCTTTTTATTTATTTAACAGTTTATGTACCTACGCATATACATTATACAGACAAAAAGAAAGTAACACACAACTGATGATTGTTTCTAAAGAAATCTCTTCCAGCATACCTACTTTTCTAGGAAACCGTAGTTATAATAATATAACATTTTTTTTAAGGTACATAAAGGTTTTTACTCGTAGTACATGAGGGACCTAGAAAGTATGCATTATTAACCTTTTGACCGCCACGGACGCCTATAGCCGACAAACGAAAACGTGCCAAACACGCCACCGACGTCTACAGCCGTCAAGAAAACGACATTTTTTAAGTACAAAATAAATCTTTTCTAATTTAGTACATTTATTTTGTACTTAAAAAATGTCGTTTTCTTGACGGCTGTAGACGTCGGTGGCGTGTTTGGCACGTTTTCGTTTGTCGGCTATAGCCGTCCGTGGCGGTCAAAAGGTTAATTACATGGTGTAGGTACAACGAAATCTTGGGTGAATTTGCTCTCCTTGCTAGATTACTGAGTAATCTGTATTTAGGAGAGACATGGCAGTCTCAACTCCCTATTTGAGTATCACAATAATCATGTATAATATACTTGTGGAGCCAAAAAAGCCAGAATGTTTTGCATGACACCGTAATTTTTCCCTGATATAATTTTTATACCTACTGCAATTTTTTTATCCACTGGTGATGTTGTCAGCTTAGTGATTAGACTGCCTTTCGCAAAGCACAGCCAATTTATCTCCACATTTTTTTTTTATTATAAAGTCTTTGCTTCAAACGGTGACAAGTTTATGTAATAATAACCAAACAGGTCTCCTCATTACTGAAAATAACAAGGTTGAAGAGAAAGATTATTGTTTCACTATGAAAGATTTTATACTGTGCGTGTATTCGTGAATATTTTCTTTTACACTTGGGACATTTTTTTTTCTTTTAAAAATTTTGAAAACAAGGAACATCAATTTCAGAGTGAGTAAAAAAAGAGGAATAATGAGAAAATTCGAGGCTTTCTGGTTTTATGTTGCCTAGTGATAAATAGGGTCTACGTTTTGGTAACAATCATATAAAAAAGTAATGCGGTTAGTAAAAAAATATTGTCACAGGTAAAAGGTAGCCCAAGGCACATTTTACAAATTTCATAGAAAATGGATTGTTGTACAAACAAAAAAATATAGAATGCTGATTTGACGCATTATTCCCGTACAGACTGATGAAACATCAATAAATGTAACACAAATGAACCGTCCAAACGTATGCAATGCAACGTCAAACGTAACATAATAATGTCAGTCTCCCATACTAGTTTTTACTATGTTTGTTTTAGCTGTAAATCATCCATGGTTAATAAATAAATAATTTGTTTCAATGTGTGTTACATTTCATGTTACGCTTCACCAATCTGTATTGGGCATTGGAATTAGATTTATGTTTATTTATTTATTAAAGGTTTACCAATAACATCTGTACGGAATATATCATGCAGGTATTATGTAAATAACGATAGCCTCTGGCTTACACACGGTTCCCCAGCATTCTCAGACGTTATGTTGAAGTTAGCCAAATAGACATGTACAAGAAAAAGTCATCTCGACAGTGTAAGTGTTTAATTTAGTTTAAAAAGATTTGTTTTCAGCACTTTCTTGAAAAGTGACGTGTAAGAATTATTTAGTTCCAAGTTGTATGCTTGCAACAGGAGCGAAGTTGAGAATTTCTTTTCAGTATAGTTTTTGTACCATTCTCAAGTTTTAATGACTGAAGACACGAAACGCTGCGTACGAGTAGTACTAGTACTTACAGTAAAAATATTGACATTTATTAAGTTTTCCATACAATCTTGATTTTCTTTGAGGCCTCCAGAAGCTTGGTGAATACTAAGCTCCTGGAGGTCCGCCTTCCTTGCCAACATTTACATAAACCAAATAAAAAAATGGTGAAAATCCCCTTTAGCACAAGTTTGAGTAACATTTTTGAAGACATAAAAAATCTAATCAAAGTTAATTAAATTATTTCTGTCAAAATTATAAAACAAGAACCTAATCGTGACTATTTAAATCTGTATTTTTGGTTTTTATTCTTCGAAAATCGGACAAAACTTCCCACATTTTATGAGTGAACTTTGTTTAAATTGTTTCCTCTTTTCCTCTATATAAATCAAAGTTATTTTCATGCTTCTTATTGAATGTCAAAACATCAAAGTGTTGATAATATTGAGGAAAAACTTTAATAAATAAAGAGGACGCCGGGCGCTTCTCAATTAGGTGCCAGATATTTTGGATATTTTCAATTTAAAGTTAATGGCAGAGCTGAATATGATACGATGGTTTATATTTTTTCGACCTGGCTTAAAAACGAATGATCAAAAAAAAAAATTGCGTGAAGGCCGTCACGCACTTCAGAGCGTAAATGGAAATACTCTTCTATGAAATTGAAATCAGCAACATACATAGTTAGATGTTAGGAACTTTTCTTTAAGTCACGAAAAAAATAAGTAAAGTTAAATTCGAAAGAATCAACATTTAAGTAGTAAGCAATGTAACAGTGTGTAGGCACAGTCACGAGCATAGTATTATATTATATCTATCAGTTACGCAAAATTCAACAATTTTTCTCGTAAAATAAAAATTTGAAATTAAGAAAATACCTATTTCATAATAGAATTCTTTCTATAATATAAACTGCGATCAACTTGAATGTAGCACACGGTAGCCACGGCACCGCTAGCTTTGCTCGCTCGGCTCGCGCGCAGTTGGTCACAGTCACAGATATCTATATCTGTGGTCACAGTTCTAAACTAACGTAACTTAGCCTTTTTGATCGGGGTGGCCTAGCTTAGTTACTGCGACCAATTCGGCTCATGTGTGGTTGGTCACAGTTGCATCCTAACCTTCGTCGGGGTATTCTAGCTTAAAACTTACCGTACACATACTTGTTAAATTATTATCAATCCTTTGAAGGTAATAATTTGGTGTAGGTACTAGTAGGAACGACAGCCTCTCACAAAGGCTACAACGTGTAACGTTAAATGCGCAAAACCTGAAAATAGTTTGATCAGAATAACGAGCAGAATTCATTGAACCACTTTTTAATATAGGCCACATTTTTCAAAAATATCTTCATTAAAAACGTTGCCGTGTCTATTTATTAATAGGTCAAGCAAGCCAATGTCAACGTGGCGCAGCGGCCCGGTGACGGACGACTCCTCCCTCGATACCACTCGGTACTCCAGACGCAAGAAACGATCAGAATGGCCAGTAAAACTAAAACAGCACATAAAACCTTTACAATTTTTTAATGACTTATTTTCTCTCTGAAATAGGTCAATTGAATTAAAAATCAGTTAGGGTGTCTGAGGTTTTGCGCATTTAACGTTACACGTTGTATTTTGTGCATTCTTGTCAAATCGCTATAATTCTTGTCTCTGTGTTTATAACCACTGTGAAGAGAGGAAAATAAAGATATAAATATATTACTTGTATATTGTCCATTCTAAGAACCGTTCACAGCTCTCCCTGTCTGATTCAGAACAACATTCAACTAGTTTCAATAGAAAATAGACCCGGACTAGTTGCCAACAGAACTACCTAGCAACACAGTCCAATATTGATCAATGTATCGAAGCCGTTGTTTACCTGAATACACGCGCAGCACCCGTTATTAATTCTACTTTATCCGAACAATTGTTTGCCATATCTGTTTGTTTTATTGAACAGTAAATTAACGAGGCATGTACGGAGATGTTTGTGTTTTTAAAAGCATTTGCAAATATGCAATGCGATGCAAATTATGCTATTGTGTTTTGTTTCTCATTTTGCAAAAAGAAAAAGTGTGAATTGTTTGGTTTTCTAGTACCTAGTGGAAGAATCCATTCAATCAGTATTTTGTAATCATATTTTTTAAACCCGTAACAATTTAGGGAACACTCTAAACTTTTTTAGTTGCCTGAGCAAATTATTGAATCCTCTTGCTTTTTATAAATAATTGGCTATTATTCTGCTGATTTCTCTGAAGAAGCATAAATCCCTTGTCTTCCTCACTTCCAGTACACTAACTATGAGGAAGAAAAATGTAGCTCCAGAAACCCCAGTTAAAACTACATTCGCTACTAGGCAATACACAAAGCAATCCTCTTGCTTATACAATTATGTCAACAATATACTCATCTTAAGCTCTATGACATACCGCGACTGCAAAAAGATACTCACTGAATGGTTGAAGAGCAAAAGTTACGAAGAAATCGAGGCTATGTATACTCCATACAATCACGTAATTCCCAAATAGGTAAACACAATAATTAGACGCAATAATTTGTCGCTAGACTAAAACAAAAAGTAAACATCTCACACCTCCCACACCAACATTCACACCCCCACATCACACACACCGCCACCACACACATACTCTACCCCCACACACATATATACAACACTGTGCGCATTCCTTATTCCTTGTTTATATATTTTTTTATTATTTGTACTGTTAAAAACTTTCGACATGCTTTCAAAATTTGTCTATTGTTTATTTTCTCACACATAATATTATATGTATAGTTAATGTAAACTGGAAGAGCGATCCACCTAATACCTATAAACAAAACATTGCTTAAAAGGCGACTCCAAATTTAACAATGTGATTTACTTATTTATTATTTATTTATTAAAACTTTATGCACAAGTAAAAAAGTAGGTACTGTACCTACAAAGGCGGACTTAATGCCTGAGGCATTTTCTACCTTAGGGTGATGCAGAGACAAAATATGGCAGGTGTAACATACGGGATAGATAGCTAGGAAATGACTATAAAATACAAGAATTAATAACAATACATAGATAGATACATATAAACAAAATGAACTGTCTGGAGAAAAATGATCGGTAGAGGAGAAAACGAATCTGGCATACCAGCGCTGGGATGTTACGGCCAACTTCTGACGGATTTTTAAAAAAAAAAATATTCTATCCTACGTACCTACATACGGCTCCCAGGTTATAGCTAACACAGACTCCGGCAAGGACTGCCACTCCTTAGCAGTCTACAGGGTGTCAGGGATATCGCCACCCAACGTGTTACCATGAATTCAGTACAAGATTCTGAACCACCTGTTACACGAGTATAAAAAAAGTGTGGAGTCGGGGGACCCCCGGCAAGGACGAAGTTCAAAATGAAAATCCAAGATGAAGCTGTTAAAATTTGAAAATAATCGCAGCCGCCATCTTGGCTTTTCATTTTGACCTCATCCCTCTCTCTCTCTCTGACTCTCTCTCTATTATATGTAATAAAAAGTCACATGGAGGGGTCACATAACGCTTTTTCGTTACGTAGCGATTTCTCCAAGATTACTCTTACCGCAAGCACCACGGATATCTATGGAAGGCTCCGTTAAAGAACTTTGTTCCAAAAAATGCTGTTCCGTACATTTTGACCTTTTCTATGAAACAGCAGATTTTTTTTTTATAATGACGAATCATTTATACTGTTGGAGGTCCAGAATTATGTGCCGAATCCACGGCCGAATCCATGGTACCAGTTTGCGCGTCCATGTCCTCGCCTCGCTACCCCGTATACACACAATTTATTTGTTGTCGAACTTCCTACTTCGACGGTACCCAAAACCAACACTGATTTCCTCCGCGGCATATCAAATCGGCACTAACCGGCCACAAATAAAGTTACCCTGATCGTCTCTGGACATGTTATCTCTGTTATCAAATGTCCCACGGTACCATACAATACGGACAAGACAATCTGGTACGGACATGTACCCCTTAATAGGACACGTTAGGGGTTCGCACGATGTGTATCTAATTGTTATACAGTTTGTACGTGCACGAAGGGTAAGGCAATTATTGTTTTGTGATTCTATAAGAGTAGAGAAGAGGGAACTGCATGTCGATTCTGTTAAAATCTCACCGTGAAAACTTGCGTGGAGTGAGCCGTCAGTGTCATCCCACTGATGCTAGGGCCAAGCAAACCTTTGCAATCATGATTGAGATTTTAATACTATTTTTTATACTAATAATTTTGATCATTTTATCAAATTTCAAGGCTAGTATTTTAGTTGTCAAAACATTACTATTTTGTGGGGTTTTAGTAGTCAAATAGAAACTCAGTCAGAATCTCAATGTGTTTTTTTTTTCTACAAATGTTAACAGCTGCGTTCCACTGTCAATGTAATTCGAGCGCCAGAAGATCCTAGGAACAGTGTAAACTATTCGGGTAGGAAGGTAGGAGGAAGGGCAGGCGATATATAATGTTCCTTTCGAAGGAATCCAGTTGCTTTTTATAAGCAGTATCTACTGCTTTCTAACAAACATTACGTTTGTATGTCCTATAAACTGTAACACCTTTATACCATGTTTAAGGCAAATAAAGACTTATCTTATCTTATCTATAGGTAAGGATGGTCAGAGGTACGTGTTTTTGATACACCCACATCATCATCATCATCTGCCTAGCCTTTTCCCAACTATGTTGGGGTCGGCTTCCAGTCTAACCGGATGACCACCACAACCCAGTTACTGGGTAATACGATACCCCTAGGTAAGACAGGTTGTAAGATTTTGTGCTACGGACTACCCGTAACGACTGTCAAAGATCTACGAATGACAGCTGAGACCAACGGCTTAACGTGCTTTCCGAGGCACGGAGGGGTTTCGGTATGTAAAGATGGGCCATCCACAGACCAATAATTAGTACAAATTTTTTTATTAGTATTATTATTATTATACAAATACCAATTATTACCTATAATTATTGATACACCCACAATTATTGAATTATTTTTAAGTCCCATCTTTTGAGCTCATTGCCATAAAAGCTGTTAAGTCTGGCCCCACAAACATGGCCTCATTCACATTAATTTGGCCTCTGCAGAGAATCGTTGATTTAAACAAATTCAAGTAATTTTTGCTCTCAAAAAATCCAAGGATAAAAAAAAAACATTACCCAAGACTTTGAAGATTCTCTATTACCTCGAAAATAAAATAAGCGTTACACGGAGAGCGTTTCATCGCGAGATTAACTTATATAGATATTCTTTGGAAAACGATACTTTGCTGGTGGCGCAAGCAGCCAGCGGCAGATTCTCTAATGGAGTAAAGTGACTTCCCGTTTACGTGGAAACGATCCTTTATTTTTCAGGATTTTGAATGTTTAATATTTATTTTACTCTGAGGCAAGATGATATGTTTCTGAGAGCTAAGGAATATATTGTTAATGACAAATTTAGTTTTATTTATTTATTTTATTGAATACTTCAAACACATAAATGTACAGAGGCGGACTTAATGCCATAGGCATTTTCTAGCAGTCAACCTTTGGGTGATGCAGAGACAAACAGTAGTAGGTGCAATCATGAAAATTGAGAAATCAATATTTTAAATATAAATATAATATATTTACATAATTACATATAAGCACAAATACATATCGTCGACCGTAGGTTCAATTGAGGTAAGGGACAAAATACGATTTTTCAGGAGAAGCTGACAAAGTTTTTTTTCGGACTAAATCACCCATAAGTTTTTTTGTTATTAACCTTTTTCGGGTCTGATTTCACACATAAACTTGTATTTTAGTGCTCTATCTAAATGTGTAACATTTATTTAAATGAGTTAGCTATTTAAGAAAATAGATGTCCCTTACAACAACGTATTTTGTTAGTAATGTCCCTATTAGTGACTGACCAAGTATCTTGTAGTCCCGTCCCTTACATTAAACTGACCTCTACGTTGGATCCAATCTATTAATGAAAAATAGTGTAAAAGACTTGTTGAAAAAATGTATGAAAAAAATATAGTGTAAAGAGATTTTTGACAGAAAAGGAAGTACACACTTTTGACGTAGGTACGTAATGGTAATTCGTTGATTGGGAAGACCCTTACCTTATTTGAAGTGGATTGGCGGCGATAATTACACCATTTCAAGTTCCTATATTGCATAGTTTTTCAGATACATTGTTAGTATGGGGCTGATTCGAAATTGGATCCAAAAATCATTAGAGTAAGGGACATTTTTCTTCAGCTAGAATTTTTTCATATTCACCATTCGATAGAGCGAAAAATTCTGAACAAAACTGTATACTCAACTCATTTTGGGTATTTTGTCCCTTACCTCAATTGAACCAACGTCGACGATATACATAAATACATGAATATACTAAAAATAAATACGACAAACATAGTAACTTAGTTCATAGATGTTATAATTGTAAGGCATCGTACCTATAATCTCGAAGGATGATACTTTAATACCCCCAGCTCAAGCAGCAGACTCCGCTACGGCCTTTTTACTGGCTATTCTCGTAAGATATAAAACACTTTTTTTTTGAGCCTATATCGTTTCCCACTTCTGGGCAAATGCCTCCCATTTTTCCTTACAAACTTCCTTGTCGTGTGCGATGTCTGGTCATGTTGACCACTGCAAATCTCATCAGATCGTCACACCGCTGTCGACGTGGTCTGCCTCGACGGCGATGTCCTTCCTCAGAAGTCCAGTTATAAAGTACTTATACATACATAACAGTGTTGAATACCCACAAGTTTTAAAAAAGGCACTTTTTTGTGTTCTTCTAATTTTGCCGGTGCGTGTATTAATATTTTTCATAGTTTCTATTGAAACAAATTTTAATATATTTCTTTATATCATTGCTTTTTATTATTTTTTTAATAAAAACGTTGCCCCACACTAGGAATTTCTCCTGTATTGTGGGTGTGTTTACAAACATTTAAACTGACATACACAAACAGCCAGACCCGGAGCAACTACTTGTAGGTCATACAAATATTTGTTCCGTGCGGGAATCGAACTCGCGACACGCAGCGCAGCAGTCAATCGCTTAACCACTGCGCCAACCGTGCCGTCAAACACTATCATGCTTTATAACATTATCTTAATTTTAAGTTATGAGACATTATATCTTTATGAAGGATGCGTACTTCTGTATCAGTCTTAGTATTGTATTAACTAATAACCTGTTACCAGTGTGTAAACTCGAAAGAAATGGTGTAAATTCGAAAATGTATGTTTTTTTTTCAGTTAAACCTAAGATTTAAAATCAAACTCAAAAATAAATGCTTAGAAATAAACGCTCAGAAATAATTGCTTTGAGTTTCAAAGCATTTATTTCAAATGAACCAATTACAGGCACTTATGAATTATCAAGGGGTCGCTCAGTCAGGAAGGTGAAGGTAGTTGTTGTTAATTTAACTTTGGAGAGTTATTTCTAAATACAAAAATATCCTTGCCGCGAAAAGGTCAATTTTCAAAGGCATTTGTAGCCTTTTTGATTAATAGTGAGCCACTCTTGATAAATATGTTTATTCTTCTCTGTTATAATATTTCATCAAAGGGTTATAAGTAACCCTTTTTAAACTGACCGTTTTGCGATAAGTACACGGAGAGAAAATTCTTAGAAAAATTACTGTACTCGTCACTGTAAAGTGAGTGCAAGTGACATCTACAGAAAAATTTCTGAGTGAGATTGGGAAAAATTCACTATTTGTCCAATAATTTTTACTGTACAGCATAAGATTTTTTACCGTGTCAGCATTTTTCCATTACCACTCAAACGCACTCAGATTATGAGACGGCACAGTAATTTTTCTAAGATTTTTCTCTCCGTGTAGGTCCTACTTTATCCAGTTATTTGTATATCTTTAGGCTTTAAGTAATTAGCCATTATTATTCCGTTTATTTATTTACTTACATTATACATTTAATACATTTTTATAAATTTTAATTAACACAAAAACATTTAAAAATATATTAAAATACTAGTCCGCCGGTATCGGGAGCAAAGTCCAAGCTACCGGTGGTTAGGGCTCCAGAGACAGGAACCTCCTCACAATGCTAGCCGTGTCAAGTCAAATCAGGCCCTTGTGACCAAACCGCCTAACGGGAGCATCGAGAGATGTTGATGGAGGCTTTTGCCCATCAGGCTATTGCCCGATATGTCAATTGGCGCAAATGACGGCCGAGCTCACATTCCACAATACATGTGTTAGCTTTTGCTTTTAATGTAATTAAATGTTACTGATGGATGCAGATTATTATTATAAACGTTTGTGCAACTGACTTCCGGTGCTCAAAATACCGTCTCTGATTAGTAAACGGAAGTCGTTGCAAACCGTATTAAAATAATATTTAATATTTATTTCCGGATGTTGCCTAGCACGCCACCTGGTGGCCGTTTTGTATCTTGTAAAAGGGTATAAAAAGCATTAGGAGTTCATTTTAGAGTTAGTTCCGTGTAGAATAAACGGCTATAACGTTATGTTACTCGTTTACTTGGCCCAATCCATTCTGGTTTCTTATACATGTCAACAACCTCGGTGTGTCATTATTAGTTTAAGTATTAATATCCCGATCTTTTATACGAGTATCGGAACTATGTGCTTATTTTAAGATATCGAAATTGATAAATTTTTCTCACAATACGGAACTCCGAGCTTACAAACTCTAAAATTTAAATAATCCGACTAAAAACGTGCAAGTGAACATTGGTAGATTTTCAGCTCATCTTTTGTTTTATTTTTTAGATCATATTTAATTTATTATACTGAGTTGAATACCGTAAAACGGGGTGAATAGGAAATGCAGGGGTGAATCGGGATGAAACTTTTAAATGGATTTTAGCGTTGTTTGTTGTCAACAAGAACACTTAGTCGTTATTTATAATACGAATGCCGCAACAAACACTATCGAAACTGCAAATCACGTACTTCAAAGGAGAGCAATTCAAAGTTGTAATTCGATGCAAAATATTTTGTATTATATTCTATTTCTATCTATTATTATCTGATATTTTGCATCGAATTACAACTTTGAATTGCTCTCCTTTGAAGTACGTGATTTGCAGTTTCGGCAGTCGACACATTAGAGATGTGTTGACAGAAAAACGATATTATTTCAATGTTAAAACTTATTTTATAAAGTTTTTTTTCCTATACGCTCCGTTTTACCGTTATGTTTTACTGGAGGCAAACACGATGTATAAGTATTTCTATTTCCGATACATTTCCTTCCATTAGTCAAATGTTTCTCCATTAAATGAGACAACCAATTTTCTATTAGAAGATTCTACACTAACGCCATCTATCATACGATGTCGGAAAGTCTTCTCACAGTTTCAGTGAAAATGTTCGCTGAATTTCAGGCTGTCGCCCTTGTCGCTTCACAAGCTTCGTAACGTTTAGTTCAAGATATTTCTTCAAGATGTCAGGGTACCTAAAATTGAAAGTATAACAGTTTTATTACAGTAAATAAGTACGTATCTACAACAAATAAAATGTTACGATACTTTTAGTGTTTATATTTACATATGTACATACACACATACATAAACTCACGCCTTATTCCTATAGGGGTAGGCACAAACTACAGAACGCCTGCTACAATCCATACATACCTACTTATATGTTTATATTTTCTGACTCCAGCCGGTCGATTCTGTGAAAATCTCACAGTGAAATCATAGGTGAAGTGAGCTTGAAGTGAGCAGTCAATAGTGTTAATCCCTAGCATTAGTCTACTAAATCTCACTACACGCTCACTTGACCTAAGTTCTCATGGTGAGATTTTTATACATAGAATAGAACTACTGTAACACAGGTACAGACGCCAGCACATCAAGCTACCCGAAACTGTCAAATTTTCCCAATCAACTTTGAACCTTATGCTTTAGCGATAAAGTTGAAAATCTATTAAAGAAATCTGACAGATTGTAATAGCTTGATGTCCTGGCGTCTGTACCTAAGTATCACCTCGCTCAGAGGGGCAATTCCCGTATTTTTAGGAACGTTCGCAGTCTATTCTCTGTCTCAATCTGTCAAATACACCTCTATTTTCCCTATATTTTTGACAAGTTTTTGACATTGACTGTCGCTGAGATGAGATTGCCACTAGATTTTAAACGTTTTTAATTACGAGAATTAGCCTTCTCGAGTCAGGGCTACAATTGAAAATGTAACACCTTCTTTATGTCAATAAAACATTCTTATTATCATCTCTTTTATTTCATTTAAATTCTAATAAATTAAATTTTTATATACAAAGTGTAACGGAAAGGGGGTATCAACCCTGAAGGAGGTGAATGTGCTCATGAAACTCAACAACTTTCCCCAAAGAACATAGGTCGAAATATGAAAAAAAAATTTGGCCCTCCCTTACAAAACTGACTACCAGCTGATTGATTTACTATGGGAGGGCCAAATTTTTTTTTCATATTTCGACCTATGTTCTTTGGGGAAAGTTGTTGAGTTTCATGAGCACATTCACCTCCTTCAGGGTTGATACCCCCTTTCCGTTACACGCTGTATTAACAAAAAAAATATTATTGTTATTTTTACGTCTCCTCGGAACCCTGGGTTCCCGGACTTTTGAAAGGCGTACGACGGTACGAGGGGGCGAAGCCAACTCTCAGAGGCCCGTTAGACGTTCTTAATTAAATCAGGCACCAAGTGTATTATTATTTTTATTTATAAAAACAAATCAAAATGGCGAATTAAGTTTCTACTAAGGAATTTATTATAACACGGGTACTTACCTACATATTTACTTCACGTATGTAGGATAAGGTAAGGTAGGTACCTATTTGCATAACAACGGTAGAAATGGCTTTCAATTAGTCAGCAAGGTAATTGCGTAACATACTATCAGTAGCGATGGGTTTCATTTTGACAGTTCAGCAACATTCATTGCGTAATTTAGGTACGTTGCTGAGCAGACAAATTTTTCTAACATAATTATACAGATCGGACTAACTTACCTAGTGACGTCCGATCCTTAATTATGTGAAGTAATCTCGTCCTCATTGTATACTTTGTAGTTTGCACTCTTGCACAACTCGCTGATCACATTGTTTAAAGATTTCTTCTAAAAAAAACACAAATGTTATCTGTGGTCCAGTCGCTGGCGCGCTCTCCTGTCATCTGTCAAATCATTCTTTCAAAGCATAAGAACGGGACTTCACGATGACCTTTATGGGCATCGCATAGTCCCGGTCCAGTGCATACAGCACAACACAACTTTTAGAAGGGGTTTAATAAGGTAATCCAATACACCTAAGTGTGATGATTATCTGGGAAGGGTTGGGATACAATGAGGACGAGATTACTTCACATAATTAAGGATCGGACGTCACTAGGTAAGTTAGTCCGATCTGTATAATTATGCTTCGTAATCTCGTCCTCATTGTATACTTTGTAGATGTTTAAAGAATAAAGTTGTGTTGGTATAACAAAAAATAAGCATTGTTGAATAAATTGAACATTGTAAGTCAACATGTTATTCTAAGTTTGTTATTTAGGTACTAATTCTATATGTAGACATTTCTATTTAAGAATCAGTCTACGTTAAGGTCAATAGTTACCAACTTAATGTATATTTTCTAATGACTATTAGTTTCTGAAATTCTTATTCAGTCTTGAATCAATTAATCCTGTAAGGCACACAACAATTTCCTATAGGTAATCGAACTTAGAATCACAATGAAAAGGTCTCTTATAAAATGAGCTTTGTGGGCCTCAGTATTGACCCCTGCTTCACAGCCTGTTTTTTTTTTTTTTTTTTTTTTTTTTTTTTTTTTTTTTTTTTTTTTTTTTTTAATAGGAATTTCTCCTGTATTGTGGGTGATTTTACAAACATTTAAAGGCACATACACAAACAGCCAGACAGAACAACTACTTGTAGGTCACACAAATATTTGTTCCGTGCGGGAATCGAACCCGCGATACGCAGCGCAGCAGTCAATGGCTTAACCACTGCGCCAACCGTGCCGTCAAAACTCAGTGAAGTATGTCACTATTATTTAAAATTTGTTTTATCGATCCACTACATATTGGTTACAGTAGAGGTGGCATAATTAGGTTTTCTTATAATTTTCTTTAAAAATGGTAGTTTTAAGTTCGGTTGAGATCTGCCCAGTGCAGAAGTTTTAATTATATTATGTCTGAAATTTTTATGTTAATATTTATAAGAAATGTTATCTATAAGTGACAAGGTTTGAATTCTGTGTGCAGTTACAAGAACTATTATATATACTATTTGTTTGGTTAGTAATTCTAAACCAAGAGTTTGACAAAATTATATAACCCAAAGCAATACCGGGGTCCCAAACTATTTCATATTTGGATTTCTTTGGTCTTAATATAAATATAATTCCTGGTCTATATGACAATCCTTGGTTATACTTAGTGGTAAAATTTATATGGCTATGGTGACAGCCTAGGGGTCAATATCTTGATTCTATCCAAAGAGAATCCACTGATTTAGTGTAAATTTATGAATTGTTTTCCTTTGTTTTACTAGACAAGGAAGCTAGTACTATATCATTTGAAGGGAACAGTCTTTCACCTCAGGAAAGCGTCCTTGATAATATGGCAGCAATTAGTGTGTGCATTGGGCGTAGATCCCATTTGAAAGTTAATACATCTATGGAACATGCACTTGGCTCAGGAAGCCGACATGTTGACGATTAGTATTGCACTTGTTTGCAAACAGGTCAGTGGGGCTGACCCAGCATAGCAGCAATTGACTTGTAGGCTATATCACATCACTTCTATTCAATTTCTATGTTAGGAAGTCTAGATTCTAGATTTCCCAGTGTTTTCTTTGGAAATAATATAGTGTGCATGAAACCATATTTGTCCTTTCTCACACCATTGCCAAAACTGTCTAGGCATGTTATTTTCATAAGTAAAACAAATACCACCCATCTTACTGATACGGGCTATGGCCGTTGTGATATATTTTCCAAGTCCTCGCAGTATCTGAGTTTGCTTGTAAATGTTTTGAGCCCCATAAATGCTGCTAATAGTTCAAGGTAAGGTATGGAACTTTTCATTATTAGCTGTCCAGTGCTTGTGAGTTTTGATATCATTGCATACCAGTCTCAAGCCAGTTTGAAAAGCATCAAAGAATATTTCAAGAACAAAGTCAAATTCTCTGATTCTATTGTGGTTTGTTGAAATGTATGGTATCAAACAACTTTTTTACTTTCCATTATCTTGGTATAAAATTAACCATATTCTACAGCTGCTGATGTAACTACTAGAATACCTAGTAATTAGACAAACTGTTATTTATATCTCCTTTCTAATTCTATCTAATTATAATATGTAATATTCTTTATGGACTCTAGGATAAACTCTATCTTTCCTGAGGAAGTGAAATGGCAAACTGGACTCAGTCCAACAAATATCCTAGATACTGGCATCACTGTCTGGGCTCTCTTTTCAGTTTTAATAATAAATCCTAGATTTTTTAACACAGTTTGAGTAGCACACATTTTCTAAATACCTTGCATATGAATCGGCAGGGCACAGAATATAACTGTCAAGATGTATGACTTAAAGCAACCCTGATGACCTCACGTGACAGACAACTGGCTTCGTGATGTTTGTGAATACATTTGGTGTAGTGCAAAGCCCAAATACGAGGCATGTATGTACATTCTTATAACATATATTGAAGCACAAAACTGAAAATATCTTCTGACATATTTTCATATGGATAGTTGATATTTGTTTTTTAAATCCATTATTGTGGGCAAAAACTTAGGTAGTAACATAACTATAAAAAGATTTAACATGTATCTCCAAGTACCATGTGATTACACAAGATAAAATTGATTATTGACAGGAGCTCATGTTTCTATGGCACCTAACTGTAAGAGATTATTCAATGGAGATAGATTGCTTTCTTTCTGACTGAAGTTGTTATTCAGCAGCTTGATCTGGAAACTCAGTAAAAGGTAATTTATAACCCTTGATCCACTCATGTATGGTTGGATTAGTAGTACCTAATAACATACTTCAGAGAAATACTGCAATCTGAGTCTGTACCTGAGCTAGTGATGATCCTGGTTCTGGCAACAATTGTTGGCATTGAACTTATCTTGAAGCTTATTGATGTTCTGACATTGGTCAGTAGAACAGGTATTCTGATATCGGTGTTTGATCCATCAATTCTTCCATTTGCTTATTAAGGCTGGGTAGGATTAAGGATCTCAGTGTGTTGCAATTTTCATGATGAATGTCACACAGTAGTTTAGCTCAGTAACTTGAATGTTTCGATTTGATCTGCATTAAGCACACAAACACATGGGAGGCTATTAGACTGTTATGGACTTTTCCAATTAACATAATAGTAGCAGCCACTGTAATTCGCTGACCCCTGATCATTTGGACCCATTCAAATGGGTCCAATGGAATGTAAGTGGAATAAATAAAAAAATATAAATCCAATCAAGTTGAATCAATTCCACTTCCATTTGCTGTTGCCGCCACTTCCTTGTTCAGTTTTGGTGTGTTCAATAATAGATTATAGTGATAAAATAAGTATTTTAAGTTTTGCTTCTCTGCATTCAGTCTATTATCATAATTGCTGACCACCATGTGGCCAGACTGCCATGCAGTTCCAGGTAAAGTAGCTAGCTGAACCCCAGCATCTCACAAGTAGATTTTCAATACTTGAACTTAAGGCTGACGGTAGGAAGGGGTATGTATACCGTTTCACTCTCAGCATCCTTCTGGCTGTATTTTAGTGGAATTGAAATACTGACATAGCATATTTAAGTTAGATAGTACACTAACATCCACCTAATTCCATTTGAATTAGATTATAATTAGCGGCAGTGAGTATGGATATTGCCAGTCTGGCTGCGTTGGCTTTGGTCACAATGCACTCAGCATCTTGAATGTGTTCGAGTGGAGCATGTTTAACTGAAATATCTATAAAGAATAATTAAAGTAAGGTCCCAAACTGCTTAGATCTAAATCCTCCGCTAACCTCTCATGATAGCTCTAGGGATGCAGCAGGGATGTGTTTATACATTGAAAATATAGACCACTAGCTAACCTCTCATGAAATCTCATGTGGTGTTGATGGCACAGTTAAATGTTCTCATGGTTAACCTCTCGTGAAAACTTTTAGAGACGGCCAGGGATCCGGTAGGAACGTGTTTATAACACTGAATGTGTGTACCATCGGCTAACCTCTCGTGAAAGCTCATGTGGTGTCGTTCTATTGTAAGTATATGGCACAGTTGAATGTTCTCATGGTTAGCCTTTCGTGAAAACTCTTAGAGACGGCCAGGGATCCGGTAGGAACGTGTTTATAATACTGAATGTGTGTACCATCGGCTAACCTCTCGTGAAAGCTCATGTGGTGTCGTTCTATTGTAAGTATATGGCACAGTTGAATGTTCTTATGGTTAACCTCTCGTGAAAACTCTTAGAGACGGCCAAGGATCCAGCAGGAACGTGTTTATAACACTGAACGTATATACCATCGGCTAACCTCTCGTGAAAGCTCATGTGGTGTCGTTCTTGTGTAAGTATACGGCACAGTTACGTTCTCATGGTTAACCTCTCGTGAAAACTCTTAGAGACGGCCAAGAATCCAGCAGGAACGTGTTTATAACACTGAACGTATATACCATCGGCTAACCTCTCGTGAAAGCTCATGTGGTGTCGTTCTGTTATATGTCCATGGCACAGTTGAATGTTCTTATGGTTAACCTCTCGTGAAAACTCTTAGAGACGGCCAAGGATCCAGCAGGAACGTGTTTATAACACTGAACGTATATACCATCGGCTAACCTCTCGTGAAAGCTCATGTGGTGTCGTTCTTGTGTAAGTATACGGCACAGTTACGTTCTCATGGTTAACCTCTCGTGAAAACTCTAGAGACTGCTGTGCGTATTACGGCATCCAATGTAATTTTATGAACATTATTTCCACTGCCGACCACTTGCGTTTCGATGACGGCTCCGCTTTCGCTTCTTCAAGCGATTTTCCAGATCTCGCAGACGTTCTTTCAGCTCCTTCATTCCTTCGTTTCGCTTTCTTCCATGTTTTTCCATCTCGATAAAAGTTTTCTAAACTTTTTTAAGCGAAGACGTGATCAACGCGCGGCACAAAAAAGTACAATGATTTGACAGATGACAGGAGAGCGCGCCAGCGACTGGACCACAGATAACATTTGTGTTTTTTTTAGAAGAAATCTTTAAACAATGTGATCAGCGAGTTGTGCAAGAGTGCAAACTACAAAGTATACAATGAGGACGAGATTACGAAGCATAATATGAAGCAATGGATTAGCAATATCCTTGAAAATTATGACTATTTGAACACTCAGAACAATTTAATCAGCATTCAGTTCACTCAGGAATTTTCAGAGATTTAATTATTTTCTATGCAGATTCCAAGCCAACGCAACCGCGCTGATATAAATACGTTATTAAAAATGTTTGTTACGTTTCATGGTTTATTTTTATTACGGAAGCTTTCAACGTGCACGTCTTTCTTCATCGTTCTCACACAAGTATCTTTTCAAGATACCAAAATCCAAGGAGAATCTAAGGAATCCAAGGAGTGTCCATGGAGTTTCTTGTCCGTACTTCGCCATAGAAAGAGGAACCTACTCCACTTTGGAATAGCCAACTAGCTTCATCTTTGTGACTGACCGACCCCTTGACAGTTCAAAAGTGCCTGTGATTGGTTTAATTGAAACAAATGGATTTTTTTCTTTGTTTTTTCAAACCTATTCCTATTTTGTCAACGTCAGGGTGAAATGATGCGTTGATTTTCAGAAAGGATTTCTTAGATCTTTGCTTTGATTTATCGGTTTTTACTAATGACTGGAGAAAATAATTAAACAGTCGCTAAGATAAACCCCATAAGTAGTTGTAAAATCTTTATGTTGAAATAACAACAATCAATCGTAATAGATAAATATTTAATTAAAAACAATATACAACGTGTAACGTTAAATGCGCAAAACCTCAGACACCCCAACTGATTTTTAATTCAATTGATCTATTTCACAGAGAAAATAAGTCATTAAAAAAAATGTAAAGGTTTTATCTGCTGTTTTAGTTTTACTGGCCATTCTAATCGTTTCTTGCGTCTGCGACGACGCTTTATCGAGGGAGGAGTCGTCACCGGGCCGCTGCGCCGCGCTGACATTGGCTTGCTTGACCTATTTATAAATAGACACGGCAACGTTTTTAATTAAGATTTTTTTAAAAATGTGACCTATATTAAAAAGTGGTTCAATTAATTCTGCTCATTATTCTGATCAAACTATTTTCAGGTTTTGCGCATTTAACGTTACACGTTGTATTATCAACGCGAAAGATTGTGAGGACGGATGGATGGGTGTTTGTTACTCTTTTACGCAAAAAATACTGAACGGATTTTGATGAAAGTAAAATAAAATATAGCTTATGCATCAGAATAACACATAAGATACTTTTCATCCCGATATTCTCAAGGGATCGATACTTGTGCGGGGCGCTGCTGGTACAATATAAATCATCAATATGTTTGTAACCTTTTGAAAAAAATGACAGTAAGTTTTTGACATTAGCCCATATAAAATAAACACTAGTTCTCTAAGCAATGTGCATAATAAGTCGAAAACCCGATAATTTCGTCCGTTAATATCAAATACACGACCGCTACTCTTCCGACGGATGTATGCTGTCGGGGGCAAGGCAAATCAAGTTATCGAAATGTGACATTTTCGATACGATAGCCTGTCGCGTGATTGGGAATAGCTTTGGTGCTCTGATAGGCAATCGGGAAAACACGAAAATCAAATGATCATCATCATCTGCCTAGCCTTTTACCAATTATGTTGGAGTCGAATTGCAGTCTAACCAGATGCATCTGAATACCGATATTTTACTTCCTATCTGACCTCCGCAGCCCACTTACTGGGAAAAAAGTTACAGTTTACGAAAAGTAAGTATTATGTATGTAGTATAAATACAAAATTGGTAATAAAATTCAAATTCGGAAAATTCGTTCTCTCATTCCGTATTCAAATAGTTTACGCCCCATCAGTAAACTCTGATAGGCCAGATTTCATTATCCACCCAATATGCATGTAAAGTGAAAAGGCGAGGACATTTCCATGAAATTTCATTTTTAGTAGGAGTCGAGTGCTCCCGTCTCCCCTCGTAGAATTGGGTCAATGTCGCATTCAACTGGTGAGGGTGAAGAGGGGACCAAAAGCAAAGTAATTGTGTAATTTAGATTGACTGTATTGATTCCTTTTCTGTTTGTCGGTTTTGTTATTTTAAATGATTTGTTTTTATTTATTTTTTTGTAGGATTTAATGTATTTTGGTGGAGAAACTTAGTCTTTTATTTGATTTTTTTTTAAAGTGATTTCCTCTTTAGGCGCACTTCGTGCTCTTTCATGTCATGCTTGGGTCGGTGACGTTGAATCTAGAATTCTAGACCCCCTAGAGAAGATATTTTTGGTGGGTTATCAAAAAAAGCTGCTGTTTCACACTTTATACTCGGTTCTAGTCGGTCGGTGATGCTGAATCGCGAATAGCGTAACTTACTCAGCGCGAATCGAGTACCTGTAATACTTACGTCGTCGTCGTACTTGGCTCCAGTCGAAGTTTTGACTTCTATCATGTGGTCTATCGGTTTTTATTTAGCCAATACTGTTCTACTGCAAGAATTTCGGGGAGACCCTCATCTCCCCGAAATTCTTAGTCTATTGTAAAATAATGTTGTCCCCACAAATATGGCTTTATTTAGCTTACTTTGCAGTTAACTTTAACTGCAAAGAAGCTCACAATAGCTGGGTGTGGTTGGCGTCGGCTTCCAGTATAGCCGGATACATCTGGATACCAGTATTTTACATGGAGCAACTACCTATCTGGCCTCCACAACCCAGCTACTAGATAACACGACACCCTTCGGTAAGATTGGCTGTCAGACTTTTGGGCTTCCTCCTACCCGTAAAGACTGTCAAAGATCTATGAATGACAGCCGGAACCAACGGCTTAATGTGCTTTCCGGGGCATGGAGGAGTCTCGATATGTATTGCATGGACACATCCACGGACCGACCGTGGCAAGCGTAGCTCTACCTTCGATCGACCCCTGCGGCTGTTATTATTTAGCCACGAGCCCCTCAAACGAAATTGTTATGTGCAATGCAACGATAAATACAGTCTCGTAAATACTGTCACCTAAGATAAGTACAGGTTTTGCCTAGTTTGGGAGACAGCAGGCTATGTACAGACGCCAGCACATCAAGCTACCCTAAACTGTCAAATTTTCCCAATGAACTTTGAACCTTTTACTTTGGCGATAATGTTGAAAATCTATTAAAGTTTGACAGATTGTGGTAGCTTGATGTGCTGGCGTCTGTACCTCTGTTAAATTAACTGTCCGTGTTCTACCTGTTAAGACACTGTAATTTATGATTGTGTTCCAAATAAAAATGTATTATGCTTCGTAATCTCGTCCTCATTGTATACTTTGTAGTTTGCACTCTTGCACAACTCGCTGATCACATTATTTAAAGATTTCATCGTAAAAAAACACAAATGTTATCTGTGGTCCAGTCGTTGGCGCGCTCTCCTGTCATCTGTCAAATCATTGTACTTTTTTGTGCCGCGCGTTGATCACGTTTTCCCTTAAAAAAGTTTAGAAAAGTTTTAACGAGATGGGAAAACATGGAAGAAAGCGAAACGAAGGAATGAAGGAGCGGAAAGAACGTCTGCGAGATCTGGAAAATCGCTTGAAGAAGCGAAAACGGAGCCGTCATCGAAACGCAAGTGGTCGGCAGTGGAAATAATGTTCCTAAAATTACATTGGATGCCGTAATACGCACAGCAGTCTCTAGAGTTTTCACGAGAGGTTAACCATGAGAACGTAACTGTGCCGTATACTTACACAAGAACGACACCACATGAGCTTTCACGAGAGGTTAGCCGATGGTATATATACGTTCAGTGTTATAAACACGTTCCTGCTGGATCCTTGGCCGTCTCTAAGAGTTTTCACGAGAGGTTAGCCATGAGAACGTAACTGTGCCGTATACTTACACAAGAACGACACCACATGAGCTTTCACGAGAGGTTAGCCGATGGTATATACGTTCAGTGTCATAAACACGTTCCTGCTGGATCCTTGGCCGTCTCTAAGAGTTTTCACGAGAGGTTAACCATAAGAACATTCAACTGTGCCTTGGACATATAACAGAACGACACCACATGAGCTTTCACGAGAGGTTAGCCGATGGTATATACGTTCAGTGTTATAAACATGTTCCTACTGGATCCTTGGCCGTCTCTAAGAGTTTTCACGAAAGGCTAACCATGAGAACATTCAACTTTGCCATATACTTACAATAGAACGCCACCACATGAGCTTTCACGAGAGGTTAGCCGATGGTACACACATTCAGTGTTATAAACACGTTCCTACCGGATCCCTGGCCGTCTCTAAAAGTTTTCACGAGAGGTTAACCATGAGAACATTTAACTGTGCCATCAACACCACATGAGACTTCACGAGAGGTTAGCTAGTGGTCTATATTTTCAATGTTAAAAACACATCCCTGCTGCATCCCTAGAGCCATCACGAGAGGTTAGCGGAGGATTTAGATCTAAGCAGTTTGGGACCTTACTCTAATTATTCTTTATAGATATTTCAGTTAAAGATGTTCCACTCGAACACATTCAAGACGCTGAGTGCATTGTGACCAAAACCAACGCAGCCAGACTGGGAATATCTATACTCACTGCCGCTAATTATAATCTAATTCAAATGGAATTAGGTGGATATTAGTGTACTATCTAACTTAAATATGCTATGTTAGTATTTCAATTCCACTAAAATACAGCCAGAAGGATGCTGAGAGTGAAACGGTATACATACCCCTTCCTACCGTCAGCCTTAAGTTTAAGTATTGAAAATCTACTTGTGAGATGCTGGGGTTCAGTTAGCTACTTTACCTGGAACTGCAGTCTGGCCACATGGTGGTCAGCAATTATGATAATGGACTGAATGCAGAGAAGAAGCAAAACATTTAAAATACTTATTTTATCACTATACACCAAAACTGAACAAGGAAGTAGCGGCAACAGCAAATGGAAGTGGAATTGATTCAACTTGATTGGATTTATATTTTTCTATTTATCCCACTTACATTCCATTGGACCCATTTGAATGGGTCCAAATGATCAGGGGTCAGCGAATTACAGTGGCTGCTACTATTATGTTAATTGGAAAAGTCCATAACAGTCTAATAGCCTCCCAAGTGTTTGTGTGCTTAATGCAGATCAAATCGAAACATTCAAGTTACTGAGCTAAACTACTGTGTGACATTTATCATGAAAATTGCAACACACTGAGATCCTGAATCCTACCCAGCCTTAATAAGCAAATGGAAGAATTGGTGGATCAAACACCGATATCAGAATACCTGTTCTACTGACCAATGTCAGAACATCAATAAGCTTCAAGTTAAGTTCAATGCCAACAATTGTTGCCAGAACCAGGATCATCACTAGCTCAGGTACAGACTCAGATTGCAGTATTTCTCTGAAGTATGTTATTAGGTACTACTAATCCAACCATACATGAGTGGATCAAGGGTTATAAATTACCTTTTACTGAGTTTCCAGATCAAGCTGCTGAATAACAACTTCAGTCAGAAAGAAAGCAATCTATCTCCATTGAATAATCTCTTACAGTTAGGTGCCATAGAAACATGTGCTCCTGTAAATAATCAATTTTATCTTGTGTAATCACATGGTACTTGGAGATACATGTTAAATCTTTTTATAGGTATGTTACTACCTAAGTTTTTGCCCACAATAATGGATTTAAAAAACAAATATCAATAATTATCCATATGAAAATATGTCAGAAGATATTTTCAGTTTTGTGCTTCAATATATGTTATAAGAATGTACATGCCTCGTATTTGGGCTTTGCACTACACCAAATGTATTCACAAACATCACGAAGCCAGTTGTCTGTCACCTGAGGTCATCAGGGTTGCTTTCAGTCATACATCTTGACAGTTATATTCTGTGCCCTGCCGATTCATATGTAAGGTATTTAGAAAATGTGTGTTACTCAAACTGTGTTAAGAAATCTAGGATTTATTATTAAAACTGAAAAGAGAGCCCAGACAGTGATGCCAGTATCTAGGATATTTGTTGGACTGAGTCCAGTTTGCCATTTCACTTCCTCAGGAAAGATAGAGTTTATCCTATAGTCCATAAAGAATATTACATATTATAATTAGACAGAATTAGAAAGGAGATATAAATAACAGAGTTTGTCTAATTACTAGGTATTCTAGTAGTTACATCTGCAGCAGCTGTAGAATATGGTTAATTTTATACCAAGATAATGGAAAGTAAAAAAGTTGTTTGGTACCATATATTTCAACAAACCACAATAGAATCAGACAATTTGACTTTGTTCTTGAAATATTCTTTGATGCTTTTCAAACTGGCTTGAGACTGGTATGTATTGATATCAAAACTCACAAGCACTGACAGCTAATAATGAAAATTCCATACCTTACCTTGAACTATTAGCAGCATTTATGGGGCTCAAAACATCTACAAGCAAACTCAGATACTGCGAGGACTTGACAAATATATCACAACGGCCATAGCCCGTATCAGTAAGATGGGTGGTATTTGTTTTACTTATGAAAATAGCATGCCTAGACAGTTTTGGCAATGGTGTGAGAAAGGACAAATATGGTTTCATGCACCCTATATTAGTTCCAAAGAAAACACTGGGAAATCTAGAATCTAGACTTCCTGACATAGAAACTGAATGGAAGTGATGTGATATAGCCTACAAGTCAATTGCTGGGTCAGCCCCACTGACCTGTTTGCAAACAAGTGCAATACTAATCGTCAACATGTCGGCTTCCTGAGCCAAGTGCATGTTCCATAGATGTATTAACTTTCAAATGGGATCTACGCCCAATGCACACACTAATTGCTGCCATATTATCAAGAACGCTTTCCTGAGGTGAAAGACTGTTCCCTTCAAATGATATAGTACTAGCTTCCTTGTCTAGTAAAACAAAGGAAAACAATTCATAAATTTACACTAAATCAGTGGATTCTCTTTGGATAGAATCAAGATATTGACCCCTAGGCTGTCACCATAGCCATATAAATTTTACCACTAAGTATAATCAAGGATTGTCATATAGACCAGGAATATATTTATATTAAGACCAAAGAACTCCAAATATGAAATAGTTTGGGACCCCAGTATTGCTTTGGGTTATATATTTTTTTTTTCATAGTCAAACCCTTGGTTTAGAATTACTAACCAAACAATTAGTATAATAATAGTTCTTGTAACTGCACACAGAATTCAAACCTTGTCACTTATAGATAACATTTCTTATAAATATTAACATAAAATTTCAGATATAATTAAAACTTCTGCACTGGGTAGATCTCAACTCAACTTAAAACTACCACTTTTAAAGAAAATTGTAAGAAAACCTAATTATGCCACCTCTACTGTAACCAATATGTAGTGGATCGATAAAACAAATTTTAAATAATAGTGACATACTTCACTGAGTTTTGACGGCACGGTTGGCGCAGTGGTTAAGCCATTGACTGCTGCGCTGCGTGTCGCGGGTTCGATTCCCGCACGGAACAAATATTTATGTGACCTACAAGCAGTTGTTCTGTCTGGCTGTTTGTGTATGTGCCTTTAAATGTTTGTAAAATCACCCACAATACAGGAGAAATTCCGAGAAAAAAAAAAAAAAAAAAAAAAAAAAAAAAAAAAATGCAGGCTATGAAGCAGGTGTCAATACTGAGGCCCACTAATGCTCATTTTATAAGAGACCTTTTCATTTGTGATTCTAATGCTTTTGCACCAGCTGTGTCCTCCGTAGGGTGGTTGCTCAAAGAACTTATTTACTTACATGTCAATGTTAATTGTTCGATTACCTATAGGAAATTTTTGTGTGCCTTACAGGATTAATTGATTCAAGACTGAATAAGAATTTCAGAAACTAATAGTCATTGGAGAGTTATACATTAAGTTGGTAACTATTGACCTTAACGTAGACTGATTCTTAAATAGAAATGTCTACATATAGAATTAGTACCTAAATAACAAACTTAGAATAACATGTTGACTTACAATGTTCAATTTATTCAACAATGCTTATTTTTTGTTATACCAACACAACTTTATTCTTTAAACATCTACAAAGTATACAATGAGGACGAGATTACGAAGCATAATTATACAGATCGGACTAACTTACCTAGTGACGTCCGATCCTTAATTATGTGAAGTAATCTCGTCCTCATTGTATCCCAACCCTTCCCAGATAATCATCACACTTAGGTGTATTGGATTACCTTATTAAACCCCTTCTAAAAGTTGTGTTGTGCTGTATGCACTGGACCGGGACTATGCGATGCCCATAAAGGTCATCGTGAAGTCCCGTTCTTATGCTTTGAAAGAATGATTTGACAGATGACAGGAGAGCGCGCCAACGACTGGACCACAGATAACATTTGTGTTTTTTTACGATGAAATCTTTAAATAATGTGATCAGCGAGTTGTGCAAGAGTGCAAACTACAAAGTATACAATGAGGACGAGATTACTTCACATAATTAAGGATCGGACGTCACTAGGTAAGTTAGTCCGATCTGTATAATTATTATTATTATTATAAATGCTTATGAAGATAGATATAAATCGCGTTGTTTGCCAATTCCGTGCCTAGTAGGTACCAATAGCCTCCCAGGGAATGGTAAGAGCACATTAGCACATAATGTTATCGACTATTCTAAATACCATCGCCGCATAAAATATGCATGAATGAGGATGAAGCCAAGGAGTTATTCGTCCTAAAACGCGGCTCCCTGTAGCTTAAAATATTAAAGCTACTAGCTTAAAATTTTATCGCATCGCCCGCCTTGCTACCACTTAGTTTTCGCTTAGCAATCTTCCTGACTTTTTCGTTTTGTTCGGCTCCTAAGGCCGTTTTTCCACTGCCACGTCAACGAGACGTCAACGAGACATCAAGGAGAACGAGATAACGGAGCCGAAATAGCGGTACTTAACACTCCGCGCCGCGTGTCCACCGCGACCCCATTATGTAATTAGCCGGGACGTCACGCTCGGTTCGAAATCTTATTTTTTTTTTTATTCTTTTGGCTTCGCACGGTTTGTGCATTCAGCCAGTGTCACGTTTTCGGTTCGAAATCTTGTTTCTTGTGGACGTCCCGTTGACGATGGTGGGTGGACAAACGGTGTAAGGGTCGTAGCGTGATGTTACTCTGTAACCTTTCTCATGAATCGGGCTATCAAAAGGCAAAAATGATTTTGTAAATCCAACTGATAGTTCCCGAGATTAGTGCGTTTAAACAAACAAACTCTTCATCATTATTACAAGATAAGACAAACAACCAAATAAAACAAACTCTTCATTATTATTACAAAACAAGACACATGGAGGTGTTGTAAAAGCCATCCTTCATATAAAAGTAGGATCATTTTATCAAAGGGACACCTATTTCTTTGGCATTTGCTAACCCAATCGTAAAAGTTATCTTATGTTTTCCGTAGTTTCGGTTTCAGTAGGAATTCCGAGAGAATGTCTTTTTCATGTTTTCTTTTAGGATTACTTTCTTACATGGGACTTCAACATAGCTGGCTGGATATGTGTTTGTACTATAGATACACCTCTGCCTAACTATTTGGGAAATACTTTATTACATTAAGGGCTAACTTTTCAATCGTCTGATGACTTTATTCGAGGAATCATTTTGAAATTTTGACAGTTATTTTATTATACAAAAACTGTCAAACGTCAATTTTTATTCCTCGAATAAAAGTTATCTACCAATGAAAATATCTGCCCTTAGATGATATTGCTTCTAAAGATAGGATACTGTGACCGGCACGAATCTTGAGCTTTCGATGAAAGAGTGGCGAGTTTTTTAACACAGATTAAAGGCTCTCCCCCACATGCGCGTTATTATTGGTCGATAATATCGGATGCGTCATTGCAATAACTGTTTTCAGTACCTACATAACAAAGAGTATTCTTTTCTATTCTATTCTACATTTTGTATTAGGACGGCAACGAAGTAACATGCTGCTGCGATAATATAACAGTATATGGACTACGTCTGAAATAAATGTCTTATTATGGAGGAACGTAAGCATGCTACTGCTACAATAATAATTATTGTAGCAGTAGCATGCTTGCGTTCCTCCGTCCTGCGATGTTCCGATAACAGTTCTAAGAACATTTTGTACTAGGACGCATACGATATTACACACACAGCTGCTTTAATAACGTAGTAACGTGTAGTGCGGGCGGGGCGCTGTACTGTAGGTTACACACACACGTTAGAAATAACGGACGAGAAAAACGCAGCAGAAAAACGCAAGGTATCACGACACATAATCGCAATAACGCATTCGATATTATCGACCGATAATAGAGTGCCAGTGGGGAAGAGCCTTTAATCGAGCGCTCAATATTAAAGATTCGTGCCAATCACTGCACTTAGTTGATAGAAATAGATACTTAGTTAAAATATAACATCGTCATAATTACGTCGTTTTGGGTATTGGGTATCGTCGAGTCTTGTTAGGTAGGTCCCCAGCTAGAAAAGCCTATCTCGGTAAAAAAACTTCAAGAGATTTTAAGGAAATCAGTCCTCAATTACCTAATGACGACAGTACCAACGTGAGGAAAATTTAAATTACTTTTCACGGGACCAATCAGTACCTAATTAGGTGGCAGGTGCTTTTCCAATTTAGACAAAAAGTGTTTACTAATTTTCTAATCAGCATTTGAGTTTAGCGAGTATTCGCACAACAATTTTAGTTTATAAAACCTAGAATCCAGTCTTACCAAGGGATGTCTTATTACCCAGTGACAGGTTTGTGGAGGTCAGATAGGCAATCACTCCGTGTAAAATACCGGTATTCAGCTGTATCTGGTCAGACTGGAAGCCAACCACGGAAAGTCGTGAAAAGACTAGACAAATGACGATGATGATGAGAATCTAGATACAATTAAACAAAATTGAAGTATTTGTTTGTAATGTCAAAATAACAGTTTTTTACCAACTGCATATTATGAAAGTACAGACGCCAGCACATCAAGCCAAAATTCAAATTATCCCAATCAACTTTTAACCTTATGCTATAGGTTCAAAGTTGATTGGGATATTTTGACAGTTTCAACTTTATCGCTAAAGCGATAAAGTTGAAAATCTATCAAAGAAATTTGACAGATTGTAGTAGCTTGATGTGCTAGCGTCTGTACATATACGGTACGTATTTATAACTTTTTTTTTTATATTTGTCTTTCTGTTTGTTTCGGCCACAGATACATAAGAAAGAAGTTCGGCTAATCTGCGAAACGGCTAAACCGTTTTTGACGGGACTTTCACTGGCACATAGGTGATGTTATAAGGAGAAAAATAAGCTAACTTTTATTTCAGAAAAGTAATTAGTAACTAGCTCTTTTCACGCGACTTTGTTCGCGTGCGTCTCCTAAAACAAATTGGATTTGATGGGTTTTAATTTTTTTATCTACATACTTACTATGTGACATTGCGTAAAGAAAAAAATACATACTTAATACATAGTAAGTAGGTATGTAGATATTTAACTGTCTTTTATGATATACGTAAATCTAAACTACTCCATATACCTATTTATTGGTTGGCAATTGATGTTTAATAGCGCGGAATCGAAACCCACGCGTCGAGCAAGCGTCATTTCACCCTCAATTGGTTCGAGAAATAGCTTCGACATTAATGTCGAACATTATAGGCAGATATTACGAGTGTAAGTACCTATCTAATTATTTTTTTAGGTACTATATATAAGCTTTGTATAAGAAAAAAGTAAATAATTAAACGGAAAGTTATCATAATTCGTGTAGACATAATTCATCAGTGTGACTTGAAAGTCTTCTTTGAGGGGCCCGTGGCTAAATAATAACAGCCGCAAAGGTCAATCGATCAGGTTAAGCTACGCTTGCCGTAGTTGGCCTGTGGATGGGTGACTATCTTTACATACCGAGACCCCTCCGTGCCTCGGAAAGCACGTTAAGCCGTTGGTCCTGGCTGTCATTCGTGGATCTTTGACAGTCGTTACGGGTAGTCAGAAGCCCGAAAGTCCAGTAACTGGCTTGTGGAGGTCAGATAGGCAGTCGCTCCACGTAAAATACTGGTATTCAGCTGCATCCGGTTAGACTGGAACCCGACCCCAACATAGTTGGGAAAAGGCTAGGCAGATGACTTGAAACTCTTCTTGAATTATTCCATAAGAAAATAAAGAAGATCGTTTTTTCTTTAGTATGTAGATAATAGGAGAACGAGGAACAAGTATCAGGTGCAATGACACTGACAGCAACTCCACGCTCACTTCACCTAAGTTTTCACGGTGAGATGGTTACAGAATCGCACTGCTGAATTCGTGGTTTCAGTTTGCGCACTGGTTAAAAATGTACCCTGTATATTATTAGTACAGATTGGAGGAGTATCTACAGAATGAGTATATTTTTGTTTGTTCATCCATTTTGGGATTTCTTAATTTAGTATAGAAATATACAATAAGGCAGTGATTGTTTGACCCTCATCAAATAGCCTGTACCCGAAACTGTAATTTTTTTTCAATCAACTTCGAACCCTATGCTTTAGCGATAAAGTTGAAAATGTATTAAAGAAATTTGACAGATTGTAATAGCTTGATGTGCTGGCGTCTGTACCCATTACTTACTTATTAATTTAATCGGATTGGGGAACCAGAACTGAAATTAATGAAAAAATGTATTGACGTTATCATCGCCGGTAGTTAAGCTAGATATTCCAATGATATATTGAGTTCATATTATTATTATATTGATAAGATAAATTAATATGAGGTATGATGTAATCTACCTGAATTTAAGGCCACTCATCACGCAAATACCATCGCGGGGTAAAAATTGTAGAAGTTGCACAAACAGTAGCAATGTCTTTCATTTTGACAGTTCAACAACATTCGTTGCGTTATTTACTTCGTTGAGCAGACACATTTTTCGATAAAATGCCAGCAATGGATTAGCAATATCCTTTAAAATGATTCGATTGTGACTGAAAGTGTGCTAACAAATTAGGGTGCAGGGTTTTTCACACTTTCATCAAATGCACATTAATAATAATAATAATAATATTCCACAACTTTCACACAACGCCATCTAGTCCCAAACTAAGCAGAGTTTGTGCTATGGGTACTAGACAACTGATAAACATACATATATATTTCTAAATACATACATATTATAGATAAATTACACCCAGACACAGAACAAATGATCGTGCTCATCACACAAACATTTGTCCTGGGTGGGAATCGAACCCAAGACCTTGCGTATAGCAGTCAGGGCCACTGACCACTAGACTAACAGGCCTGTGTCAGACATTCGAACAGCAGTGCGATTCTGTAACCATCCCGCCGTGAAAACTTAGGTGAATTGAGCGTGGAGTGAGCTGTCAGTGTCATCCCGCCAGATACTAGGGATTGACCAAGCATACCTACATTTACATACAATCATAATCGAGATTTTAATACCTAATATTTTTTATGCTAATTCTATTGATAATTTTATATAATTTCAAAGCTAGTATTTTAGCTGTCAAAACCTTACTATTTTGTGGGTGTCTGGCTGACAGACCATAGAAATTAATTCCAAGTAGTTTTTGTGGCGTGATCACTTCACCCGATTCACGAAATGTCGTGAATCGGGTCTATAGTCTAGGAAAAAAAATAAAAAAAAACATCATTGAGATTCTGACTATGTTTCTGTTTATGCTGTTGTTTCATTTTTTTTTTGCTATTTTATTTTAAGACCCCATAATATAATAAAGTTTTGAAAACTAAAATACTAGCTTTGAAATCATATAAAGTTATCAATAGAATTAGCATAAAAAATATTATTATAATCTCGATTATGACTGTAAATGTATGGTTAGTCACCATCCCTAGCATCAGTGGGATGACACTGACAGCTCACTCCACGCAAGTTTTCATGGCGAGATTTTCACAGAATCGACCGGCAGGTTATAGTTATTTTATCAAGAGAAAGTAAAACCCGAAAGTAAAGAGCGTCAGTAATTTATACATTCCGAAGATAGTAAACGCTAAGCGTCTAAACGCGCAAAAATGTTTGCACGAGGAAGCAAAAACACAAATAAACTCAACACGCGTAAAGTCGTGACCCGCGACCCATGTTTTTTTATGAATAAATAAAAAGTTGACCGACCCTCATTCAAAGGGTCATCGTACGATGCGCGTGTCATTCAGTAATTTCTCCGAACCTCTAGGGAAAATAGTGTGAATTTATAGAATACGATGAAAATAACTTGATATTAACAAGCGGTTGCTCAAGGTTTCGCTCATATCATTGGGCTGAACTGACTGAGTTCGAAACAACGTACATTTTGTTCCAAAACGCAAAATTATCGAAGCAGCTGGTGCAAAAAAATTGTAAGAATAAATAAAATCTAGTCCCAGCCAGGTATGCCAAGTCTGAATCGGTCTTTTGAGAGGTGGCGGTGCCCCTTCCATGTCCAGATAGTGACAACTGGGGTGGGTTTCGGGTAAAAATACCACACACCCCATTCTCATCCCTAAATCCCAGAAAATGTTTTTTTACTACTGGCATCAAACTGGCCCCGTACCTATACCACAAGGTATTGGGCGGGGAGCCCAGCATTGCTCTCGGTTGCAGCATACTGGCAAAATGCTTTCAGATGTAGTCATCATGATTTGGCGGAAAAAAAGAGTAAATATGACCAAGAGTTCTTAATCCAAGACACGGTTTACCGGTACCTCTATGTACAGTTGTTTATACTTCATTGTGGATACAAATCTTCACAAAATTCCAAATTTATCTATAGAGAAGTAAATACGTATGATGATTAGGTATTATACAAATAACATAACATTCAAAGAAAAATCTATTATATTCGCCAACAAAAGCACCGAAGAAAACATGTCATGTCTGGTTCATCCATCATTCCTTGTCCACCATTGGGCTTACGTAAGACGATTCTAAAGGGCCCACTGACCTAGTAAATTGTTATTTTGGTAGACACAACCCTTGTTTGAATGTGTGGGGGCAGTAGCTCCCTAGAATATTTATTGAGGTGTCTTGTGTTAGTTAGAACTTAGTTTGAATGTTAGGAATGTGTGTTTAGTAGGGTTCACTTCTAGTTCTTAGAGAATTATGTGTCTGAATAATATGAAGACAGCTACCTACTATTTGAGATTAAGTATTTTGGGACTAGATGGCGTTGTGTGAAAGTTGTGAAATATTATTATTATTATTATTTAATGGTTGTCTGTGTTTGAAAAATGCCTTTACCCAACTGTAATGGAAAGCTTTCAGAAGTTTCAGGCCATTCTTATGCCATTGAAATTGTTTATTTGGATAGGCTTGACTACTTTGAAAAGGAAGATCAATTAATCAATCTGTTTAGTCTTTCCCCAAACAAGTTGGGGTCGGCTCCCAGTCTAACCGGATGCACCTGAATATCAGTGTTTTACACGACTTTTATTTAGGTGACTGCCTATCTGATCACCAACAACCCTGTTACTCGGTAACATGATACCCTTTAATAAGACTGGTAGTCAGACTTTTGGTCATCTGACTACCAGTAACGACTTTCAAACATCTATGAATACGAGTAATAGCCGGAATCAATGGCTTAACGTGCTTTCCGGGTCTCGGAGGGGTCTCGTTATGTCTTTGGAAAGGAGGATAAGACCTAAATAATAATGCATCTTTTACCTTTTGTTAAAAAAAATACACAATGTTCGTATGTTCAAACACGGGTGGGCGGTAGTAAAATACTGTGGGTGGTAGTAAGCACTCCTACGCTGTAGATTTTGTTAGACCTTGAGGTAATATTAATGCCACATTGTGACAGATTTATTCCGAAAATCCGACTTATCTTCCGAGAATTTGAAAGTCACATTACTTTTGAGCCTAATCTGCCTAAACTAAATCAAATATAATAAACTAGCAGTGCCCCGCGGTTTCACTCGCATAACTTTCGATCCCGGAGGAATATCGGTATAAAAATTATCCTATATGTTAATCCTGGTTATAAACTATACGTGTACCAAATTTTATCCAAATCCGTTCAGGAGATTTTGCGTGATTGAGTAACAAACATCCAAGCATCTTCACAAACTTTCACATTTATAACATTATACTAGCTGCGCCCCTCGGATTCACCCGCATAAGTCTCGATTCCATAGGAATATCGGGATAAAAGGTATTCTATGTGTTAATCTTGGTTATAAACTATCTGTGTGTCAAATTTCATCAAAATTGGTCCAGCCGTTTGAACGTGAAGAAGTAACAAACATACAAACACACACACACACAAACTTTCGCCTTTATAATATTAGTGTGATTTCTTATTCATAAGTAAATTAATATACAGGGTGGAATTTTCGAAGCGTACCTGGAGGGAAAGTAACCTAAATACCGTAGACAGGAAATTTTACTCAGAGGAAACATTCCTTAATTTTTAATAGAAACAAAACTGCATTTAAATATTTTTGAAAATATGCTTGCCACACCCGGGAATCGAACCGACTAAAATCCGAAAAAAATAGCATGCTGCACTTTTATGACACTAATCGATAGGATCAATCATAAGGATCAAATCTCTCTAGCGAGCATGGTAAATCTCAAATAGCAGGGTGGGTTAATTGTAATATTTCGTTGTACTAGTAAAAAATGCTCAAGATGTTATTTCCCATAAGGAAATAGTACTTTTTCCGGCACTTTAATTATTGGGTATAACATTTTCGACACTTAAATCCTTGGTCCTTTCACGCAGATGACGTGTGACAAAAACGTTAAAAATTAGAATTAATAGGTACCGAGAGAGTTAGAGCAAACTATTTGCATTAATTCTAATTCATACTACGGGTTAAACCAACCCGCGCTTGGCTCGCGTGGTGGATTACCGCCCACTCCCTCTCACTGAGTAGGCCTGTGTCCCAGCAGTGGGAACATTATGGGCAGATTATGATTGTGCATTATGTACAGACGCCAGCACATCAAGCCACTACAATCTGTCAGATTTCTTTAATAGATTTTCAACTTTAGCGTTAGAGCATAAGGTTCAAAGCTGATTGGGAAAATCTGACAGTTTCGGGTAACTTGATGTGCTGGCGTCTGTACATTATTATTGTTATATTATATGCCAGCACATCAAGCTACCCGAAACCGCCAAATTTTCCCAATCAACTTTGAACCTAATGCGATGAAGTTGAAAATCTATAAAATAAATTTGACAGATTGTAGTAGCTTGATGTGCTGGCGTCTGTACAATGAGTTAAGATCTATATTGTTTGTTGGTCTTACGTCGAAATTGATCATTCATTGATCGTTGAATTTGCTACTTTAGAATTTTCATGTGCCGTCTGTTTCTACGTGGAGTAAACGGTGACGTTTAATGAAATGTTTGATTTTTATAAAAAGTGTTGACAATACCGCTTTTATCGGCGGCCGCTGAGATTACTCCGTACTCTGTCGACTGACTTTCAAACTTAATGCGGCGAAGGATTTGTTCTATACAATTACTTATCTCTTCCTATAATTTCATTATTTGCAAATGTTCGTGGCTTTACGAGATCCTATCGGATATCCAGTGCTGCATCGGTAGTTAAATTAGTTACTTTTGAATTAATTAATTAGTAAGCATCAAAGCATTTTGAAATTTATTCAAGGACTCAATAAGTAAAATAATCATCTTCTTTTAGCAAATTATACGTACTTACATACTAAAGTGCTTTGAAAAAATCTATGAAAGCATTTCCCTAAAGCATTAACCGTTTATAATAAAAAACGTTTACATTGCGTGTCTAACAAAACGGTTCAAAGCGCTTCAAAGCAATAAACACGCTTTGTAATCTAACCTAACCTTTGTAATCGAATGTTTTACGATTGGCACTGTTGTTAGCCGAGGTCGAATTGTTCGAGCCACAAGAATCTAAATAAATAAATATAGGGAGCACTTTTACGTAAAAGTAACCGGCGCTTCCAGCCTCCATCCATTCTCAGGTTCTCAGATGACACAATGTGTGAATAATATCTGTGACATACATGATATATCGGTTTTATAGAGGAAAGTTCCCGAGTAAATGTACCTATTATTCTGAGTTTCATCTACTCTGCCAAAAATAGATCTATATGAACACTGAAATGAGGTGTAAATGGGCAGCTTGGAATGTCACAAAATCAATTTGCCTAGCCTTTTTACAACTATGTTGGGGTCGGCTTCCAGTCTAACCGGATGCAGCTGAATACCAGTATTTTACAAGGAGTGATTGCTTATCTGTCCTCTACAACCCAGTTACTGGGTCAAACGATACCTCTTGGTAAGACTGGTTGTCATACTTTTGTGCTTCCGACTGCCCATAACGACTGTCAAATATCTACGAATGACAGCCGGAACCAACGGCTTAACGTGCTCTAAAGGCACGGAGGGGTCTCGATTGTAGCATTACGCTACATAAAACCTCCTTATTTAAAAAAAAAAAAAAAAATATTCAACCTTGCTTATTTTTCTTTTTCTACTTGGCGTATGGATTTTTCAAAATTAGATTTTGAAGAAAAATTGTGACACCCCTTGCCATTTTTTGTCATTCACCTGAGAGGTACGATATTCGTTCCAAGAGCTTTGTTATATTAATTAGATGTTTAATTTTAAATTTTCACCTGTATAATTATGATCTAACCGTGCTTGTGGAAATATTGATTCTTCTTTGGACCTGGTACGTATTAATTCTTCTTTTGTTTTTTGATGGTTTTTTCCCTATCCATCCTCTGTTTCTGGTAGTGTTCTTTAGTCTTAACATATCTTTTCGTTTTTGCTTTAGGTGATATCCAGCTAACAGAGGGTTATTTCGCCCTCTCCCGATACCTGGGAGCTTTCTGGTGATACGACCCACTATTAGTTAAATTCAAAACTGCAGCAACGAAATATTCGCCAATCTTTTGTTCATGCTCTTGAACTTCAGCTTACCACAACACAGTTTGCTTGGTAATACAAACTTGATTTTTTTTTTTTTTTTATATTGGACGTGAACGGGTTCCACTTACGTTATATAATAATAATAATAATATCGTTTATTTATAAAAATGGTGCAGATTTACAATAATATACCTTAACAATTATATGTAGAGGACACAGTTGCTCATTTGCCTGAACTAGGTAGAACCTGTGTTTCAGGCTAGAAAGGTGCTTAGAATTTTAAAATATAAAAATACAAAATTAAAACTGAGAAGACTAATTAAAAACTGATATTATCTTAAAAACTAACATGTTTTATTTACAGACAATGAGTAAATCCTCTGTCTCACTGTATGATAAGCTAAGTAAAAATTGCAGAATAATCTTTTTACAGACGTAATTATTTAATTTATAGATACTTAATTTCCTATTTAATTTATTGTATAGAAATGGGCCTAAAAATGTATAGAATCTGTTTACAAAAACATATTTAGAGGATGCATTTGACTCACATACAATATCATTCCGTCTCTTATTAATGCTTTGGATGTTATAGGAAAGCATGGTGTGCTGTTTTAATACCAAGTGCGTTATGAAAAGCTGGCGAACAGTCAGCACGTTACAGGATTTGTATAGCAGAGCTGTAGGATAGAGAAAGGGATGGAAGTTTGCTACTTTTAAAATTGCTCTCTGTGCTCTTTCAAGAGGTAGTAAGTAAGTTTTTGGTGCTCCACCCCATGAAGTAATACAGTACTGTATTACAGATTGACCTAGGGCCAGGTAAATTTGTGACACTAGTTTCCTATCTGCAATTACTCGCAATTTTTTAAAAACAAATATTAATTTGCGCACTCTTGTAACCAAACTGTCAATATGTGGTCTAAATGAGAGCGACTCGTCTATTAGAACCCCGAGATATTTTATGTTACATGTTTTGAGGATACAAGGATTTACAGACAATGAGTAAATCCTCTGTCTCACTGTATGATAAGCTAAGTAAAAATTGCAGAATAATCTTTTTACAGACGTAATTATTTAATTTATAGATACTTAATTTCCTATTTAATTTATTGTATAGAAATGGGCCTAAAAATGTATAGAATCTGTTTACAAAAACATATTTAGAGGATGCATTTGACTCACATACAATATCATTCCGTCTCTTATTAATGCTTTGGATGTTATAGGAAAGCATGGTGTGCTGTTTTAATACCAAGTGCGTTATGAAAAGCTGGCGAACAGTCAGCACGTTACAGGATTTGTATAGCAGAGCTGTAGGATAGAGAAAGGGATGGAAGTTTGCTACTTTTAAAATTGCTCTCTGTGCTCTTTCAAGAGGTAGTAAGTAAGTTTTTGGTGCTCCACCCCATGAAGTAATACAGTACTGTATTACAGATTGACCTAGGGCCAGGTAAATTTGTGACACTAGTTTCCTATCTGCAATTACTCGCAATTTTTTAAAAACAAATATTAATTTGCGCACTCTTGTAACCAAACTGTCAATATGTGGTCTAAATGAGAGCGACTCGTCTATTAGAACCCCGAGATATTTTATGTTACATGTTTTGAGGATACAAGGACACTTACATACGCTGACTGAGCGGAGTCCGCAATGATGGGCATACAGATGAGAGTTAGTAATATTAAGATGCGGTTTGCGGATGCAGAAGTGGATATATTTTGTCTTGTCGGCATTTAGTGTTAGTAAGTTGCTTTGAAGCCAATTATACACAGTATTGAAACCTATTTGGGCATATTCGTACAATTCACTATTTGTTTTAGCGGTGAATATTAACGCCGTGTCATCTGCATACGATATAATTTTGCCATGTTTAATATTTAAATTACACAAATCGTTGATATAAATCAGGAAAAGGGTGGGGCCTAGAATACTTCCCTGGGGAACACCAAAACCTGTATTTTTTTGCTCGTCGTTAAAGGAGTCTGTCTACCTTGGAATTCGCCCGTCCTTTGATCCAGATTTATTTACCCACACTTTTTTGTGATTCCGTCATCACCATAAATTATTACAATTAAGAAGATCAGAAACCCACAGAGAAGAAGAAGAGACTAATACGTGATACCAGTACCTATTGTTAAAACTAATTTTAAATTTGACCCAGTTGTAAATAGTACTACAAAACCGAGAATGTATTTTATAAAATTAAATATAAACAATTTCGGATTCCTCGACTGAAGCTTCAGCCTAGGGTCCTTATTTATCCATTCACGGTGAATGTTCCTCTTATCTTTAAATTCAATTATTTTATTCTAATATTATTATTTTCTTCTTTATTTTTTTAAACTCGTCTTGTGTAAATATTTTTTTTAAATAAATTTCGTGTAGTGGTAAAATTATTTTTATAACCCTACACGATGTGTAATGAATGGTCAACCATATGCGAACTGACAGCGGCAAGCGTAGTGCGTACCTTCGATCACCCGTGCGGGTGTTATTATTTAGCCACGAGCCCCTCCTCAGAATGTCACAAAAATTATGCCAGTATAACCAGGCTGAGAGATCAATCACCGATCCACATTGGTGATGGTGATCGTGGAGCAATGCAGATGAGGGTGCTGCTACATTTATTGGCAATATTTGCATCATTTGTTTTACCTGGCCAAGGCACTGCGCAAGATGGCACAAAACCAGATATAACAAAGAAAAATTAAAAAGACCTTCAGTCTCAAATTCAAACTCAAACTCAAAGCATTTATTTCAAGTAAACCAATTACAGGAACTTTTGAATTGTCAAGGGGTCAGTCAGTCAGAAAGATGAAGCTAGTTGCCCATTCCAAAGCGAAGTAGGTACCTGTGGAGAAGAACGGGCAAGAAACTCCACGGACACTCTTTTAAATCATAAAAATTGTTACAAAATTTTGGTTACATCATTCAAGTTGAAATTATACACGTGAGAACGATGTAGAAGGACGTGCACGTTAAAAGCGTCCGTACTATAAAAGATAAAAACAAAAAAAAACAATTCAGAAATGAAAATACTTAGATTAAAATTAAAATAAGCCGTGGCAGCTAAGAGATGTCCAGTCCCTACTGGCGGCGCCCGTTCACGAACATGACGTAGGCATCAGCACCATTTAGCTCAACCATTTTGAAGGGAACTTAATGATCCAACACACACGCCACCACCAACGAGACATTTGAGTGAGCATGACATACCCTCAGCCGCCAGGGCACATTCAAGTCAATAGAAGTACCCAGTAAATGGTAGCTTTATAGTTTAGGTACATAGTGCTCACACGTGTGTTATGCAATTATACAATATTAAGAGATTGAATTTATACAATACAAAGATAGTTTTTTCAATCTTCAGTAGCTCCAACGTCTGTTTTGGTTATCATCCAAGATAGTTAACAGAAGAAAATATTTTATGGCATAAGGAGTAAGCTATGCTTCCTTCCTTTTTGTGTGCAATTCTTCCCAGTTCTGTGAGGTCTTTAGGTTCAGCGTGATTGTTCCACACACTGCTAAGTATAGACTCCTAGACCTCTAGCAGTGAGTGGAACAACCATGCATGCTGCCAATGATGATGGCGATAATAAGCAAGAATCAGCCGTGCGATTCTGTAACCATCTCACCGTGAAAGCTTGGGTGAAGTGAGCTGTCATTCGCTAGGGATTAACACTATTAAGTGCTCACTTCACTTATGATTTCACGGTGAGATTTTTACAGAATCGACAGGCTGAACGTCAAATAGCGGTGTCACTAATTTTGTTAAATAGATTGTCTTCTTGTGTAGATTTCTGTGAAACATGTTGACATAGACATGGATGACGAATCTCATGAATGACATTTGTATTGTTGAAATGGGTAGATAGGTACCCATACTAAATATTATTATTATAATACAATTGTAAATCGTGATATCAATTGGCTAACATCCGTCGTAATTATTGTTTTATTTTATGATAGTGAACATAAAACTTGTGGTACGTTTGTGTTATTTCAATGGCTAATTTATTTAATCATTGTTTGTTTTCATAAAATGTTGATGTTTTGCTATACAATAGTTGTACTAAGTAGCCTTTTCCTAACTATGTTGGGGTCGGCTTCCAGTCTAACTGGATGCAGCTGAATACCAGTATTTTACATGGAGCGACTGCCTATCTGACTTCCACAACCCAGTTACTGGGTAACACGATACTTACCCCTTGGTAAGACTGGTTGTCAACTTTCGGGCTTCTGACTACCCGTAACGGCTGTCGAAGCTCCAAGAATGACAGCCGGGGCCAATGGCTTAACGTGCTTTCCGAGGCACGAAGGAGTCCCGGTATGTAAATATGGTCACCCATCCACAGAACAATCGCGGCAAGCGTAGATTAACCTGATCGATCGACCTGTGCGGTTGTTATTATTTAGCCACGGGCACCTCCAACATAGTCAAAATGTATGGAACAGTAATTTTTCGTAGGTCCAGAATCCCGTAGGTACTGAACCCATGGTAACAGGCTGTGCGTCGATCTGCCCGTCACCCTTTATGTGAAACTCACAATGATAATCTGTCACTATAGTGTGACGTTTGGGCAAAATAACTTGCTAGGTACTTGAAATATACTCGCAACTCAACTAGTGCAATTCTAAATCAGCCATAAAACGATCTAGTAATACAAGTAAAACAGGCAAATAATGTGTTCATCATGGGCTGGTTTCCATCCGGCATTAGCAGATGAAAAATAACTAACAATCCCGTAATTACTTACAACATGTCTAGACTGGCTCTCGTCGCTGTCCAGACAAATTACCGAAGAGAAACTAAGCATTTATGATTAGTAGTTTTGCCTCTCTACCTCTAAGTAAAAAAACAAGGTGAACCAGGGCTATTGTAACTACGGGGTTATGGCAACTCTTCAACATAACGCCTGTAATATAGCTTTTATTAAAAAACGCCACCTATTTATCTACGAACTAAGCGATCAGGTATCAGACCCTACAATTACTACTTCCCGGGTGATGAATGATGTTACCTGTAGCCTATCAGCCTGTACGAGTATAGCTGTATTAATAGATGAGTAAGAAAATTTAATCCTCGTGCGCTATCTACAGAAGCAGTTTTATTATAAAACTTTATTAAATCCTATAAACAACATGAAGACCAACAATAATATTCAGGTTTGGTTTTTTTAAAATCAAACAGAAAATAGCTTCTGTGGAAGTTAGTTACATTTACGCACAACTTGAGGTAAATGTAACTAATTCCACCGTTATGAAGAAATCGCGTCACTACAAGTTATTTTAAATAAATGTGTAACTAGGCAAACGAATCAAATAAACAAGTTTTTAAGACATTAGGTAACTCTAATCAACCAAACTGAAAAAAGTGCTTTGTATTTTTTAGTTGCAATTGCCCCAGGTGACCTCATCCCTTCTTGGCTGCTAAACTGCCGTAAATTATATAAAAGTGCAGGGATAACAAAGTTTAAGCTAGGAAAATATGCTTTGTAGAATAAGTTTGAGAAAATCCTGCACTTTGACAAGCCGGGCATTCGTTAGTTCGTTCATTTTCATTGAGTTTTATTTTTAAGACCCTCATTAGTTTTCATGTTTTAGACGATTTTTTTTTTTTTGTAAGTAGAAAAACTTATAGAAAAAGTTTTATTATGTTATGACTGATATTATAAATAAGCGTATTCCTATATTGTGTGTGTGTCTTTAACTAATGTAATAAGCCTTGGCTGTTTTACGTTAAAAATAAATAAATCAATTTTATCTACCTATATTTAGTTTTTAAATCACTTGCGTGCTACATGATTGATAATAATAATGATTTAATTATATATATTCTCAACAAATGCTCTATTTATACAATAATAACAAATCTCACTCACCCTCGTATAATAATTTTCATATTGTCCAAGCTAACATACGATGTTTAGCTGTCTATACTGGGTGTCCGAAAAGTCATGGATTACCTTTTACCTGCTGATGGGCCACATTGGGATCTATTAATAAAAAAAAAATACCATACTAAAAGTCTTATGGTTTCCGAGTTTTTTGATTTTTTTTTGAATTTTTGGAAAATCTCCACTTTTGATCAGTTTTTTCCATGCCATTTCTACGAATGAAAACTTTTTCGAGTACAGGTTTTTTTTTATTTTCATCTTGAGTCATCCTACTATCCTATTGAATACAAGAAAGTTACAGATATCATCTTGTAAATACCTAAAATTTAGGTACAAACTTAAAATTTTCACCAAAAAAAAATTTTACCTTATTTTTGATCGGCCCTGGTGAAAAAAAAATTGTATTGGCAGGTAATTTTTTTTTTATTGGTAGATCCCAATGTGGCCCAGGTAGCAGGTAAAAGGTAATCCATGACTTTTCGGACACCCAGTATGTAGCCATTCATACAAACCTATGCATGTATTTACAGTCTTTTTTACTTTAACTTAGTTAGTCAAAAATAAACCGTCAAGCAGTCCACACGTAGTTTTAATGAATTATAATTATACCAAGCAAAAATCAACCTTCTCGACGTCGTCACATATGAAAACATTCACTCCATCAAACACTAATAATAATATAAGACCAATTATTACCAAAAAGCACTTTCGAAAACCAATACCTTAATATCTCTATTAAACGTTTATCATCGGAACTGATTACCCTATTCGTGTATGTATTTGTATTGTATCCATATGGCAACCATGGCCACCCATGCGGCTTTCACCATCGAATTCCAACGTGACCTTGAACTATTAGATAATAAGAACCGGTTTTGCATTACTATGAATATTAGAAAACACGTAATAAATATTAAAGGAGAAATTTTAGAAAAGGAGGCGCCGGTAGACAAAAAATCGGCATATTTTTGGGTAGGAAAAATAAATTCGTCGCGTATTTTTTTTACGCGAGTTTAATTCTAATGAAAACAAATTGGTAAGAATATGTTTCCCCCCTGGTGTTCAAAACCATTGTAGGTATTTAATTACGAAAAAAAAAAACTTTGATAAGCGTTTAACACTTCACATAAATAATAAAAATATAGGTTAGTACTTACGCTCATTCTCTGCCACAGTGACCGTTGATCATTTACTTAACCAAGTCCCAGCACTATCATAAGACGAAGACAACTGACGGTCGCACTGCACAACACATCCTACAACTGTCTACATCCAGACACAACCGAATATTGGGCGAATACGTCCCAAATCTAAGCCACAATAGACACCCACGCCACAGAAATGTCACACATAATATAAATGAAAAACTACGTCCTGTTTCGAAGCACTAAAGGCTGAAGTCCAAAGGAAACTGTGCATAGTCGATAACATGATGTGTCCGGGTCAAAAACTCAAATTTTGAGGTTATCTAAGGGATCGGTATATGTAGGACACATCGAGAGCAACCCCGTAGCCATAAGATCGAGAATTGCATGCCATTTTGTATGTGTGTGCGAAGTTCAACGTCACCGAAGTGCGCTTGTGTGAACTGTTGGCGTGTGGGAAAGGGTGTGTGTAGGGCGGAATTTGTGTGTGTGAGTGACCGAATTCCGGTGCACACGGGGTGAAACTTTTCACGATAAATCTCTTGTTTCATCAGATGTTCTTAATGTTTTTAAGGATGAAATTGTTCCAGAATATCCGGTAGACGTCATCACGTCAACGCCGGCTGTCGCTGGTAGCCATCTCTGTGGCTCTGCCACACGTAATGCTGAGCGATAGCCGGCTTACGTGGACATGACACTAATTTTCCCGTTTTTTTTTTTCTGTTTGCGTCAGATTTTGTGCAAATAAATGGTTTCTACATGTAAAACACTGGTATTCAGCTGCATTCGGTTACATTGGAAGCCGACCCCAACATAGTTGGGAAAAGACTAGGCAGATGTTGAAATGTAAATTATTTCTTTCTTCCTTGTTTCTTAGCACAGGTTCGCACGGGTGCGTTTTTCCCGCGATTTTTTTCGCCCATTGGATGTTCAACGCACCGCTGAGCGCCGCGAGTTGCAGATCAGACAGTGTATTTTTTGATGCGCTGGGATGCGCTCTTTTGCATTGTGAATGCTCGGCTCAACACCGAGAGTTGAAAATGCAGTGCGCGATTTTTATCGCCCACTGTTTATTTACCAGCTGCGATATTTTTACGTCCTTGCGAACGTGGAGTTACTGACGACCTTCGAACGACGGCTGAAACAGCTTGGATGCGAAACGTTGAGAGCCAAGTGTCGTGGTGCAACTAGGGTGAGGTCAGCACTGGACTACGATAGGCGGAGTTAAAATAAACCACTTTAAATTTACTTAGCTTTTAGCTTCATGTAAGTCCACGATGTTTGACAACCTACCTGAGGTTGTTGACTGAATTGTCTTTGTAGTCGTGTAAATCACTGTTTTTCTTATGACTTCCCTTGTCCCAAGTTATGTAGGTACTTGGATTTGGCGCAAAATATTTTACTCCTTCCCTGCCAGCCGTCACATCAACTTCGCTTTCTTTTCCTCCATATCATCATTCACACAATCCGTCCAACGTTTTGAGTCTGTCTCTCCCTCTTCATTCATCAAAGTTGATCTTCTTCACTCTATCTATTTTTATTTTTCTTATTCTATCTATATTTTTAATAATTTATTTATTGAATAAAAATGTCCCAAAACGTCTTTAGCTCAGTGTTATGAAGAATTTCTTCCTGTCTCGTGATTCCGAATCCGTGGAAATGTCATACCGTGTGTACCTTGCAGCTGAAAAAGATCGATCCAAGCGCTTAAGGGTAAACCCTACTGAACGAACTCACCCGATTTTCCCCCCAATCATCCTGCCTTGTTCTTCGTCTAATTTGATACAATAGAAGGAGACATGAGATATTTCAAAGCGACAATTCTCATTATCACCGACATTGTTTCCAGTAGTAGGAACTTCCCTCTTTTCATTTGTACGAGTGAATTAAACACTCACACATTGAAATTAGCGCAACAGTGTTTTATCTGTCCTAAAAAGATTCGCAAGTAAAAAAGTAACTCTTTTACTATCATATAAGACTGAAAATCCATTGACAAGTGGCCTAAGTAATTGTTAATTGAGGATAAGTGAAAAATGTGGGAGAGTGATGGGAATGGAATTTGAGCGTTAGATAGAAAAGGACGCGGATGCTTCGATAGTATTTTTTATGTGTTGCGTGGTACTACCTAATGGGTGCGTGACTTATCTTTATTTGTACAATCCACACCACGTCTGACGTAAAGTAAGCATCAGTTGTTTGAGATGAATCTCATTGTACACTTGCGAATGTGTTGGGTCTGATTAGGGATTGTTTTTTTTTTACGTGCTTCTTCTACTTTATTAATATAACTTGTTGCCAACGATGTTTGTGTAGGTACTTAGAAAAAGTCTTAATAGTTTGTTGTCATCCTAAAGTATGGACTTACTTACATCATTTTCTATGCGAGACAATTTTTCTTTTCTAGGATTTTCTTTCCTAGAATCATAATCAAGGATTTTGTTTCCTAAAAATTTTAAGTTACCTAATCCTAAAATACACATCTATTTTGGATTTATATCATGACTGTATTCCTATCAGCACGCACGTCTCATGCCGAGACTTTTTATCTGCCAATATGAAACGTTCTAACAGACGCAACTCAATTTATTTTTATCGAAATGCACTTGACATGCGCGGCTGACCTCCGAATCGATGCCTCTTTGTTATTGTTTTGTCTCTGTTTAACATTCTCATTGTCCTATACATCTGTCTCATCTGTCAAGGTGACGATAACGTCATTTTCGTCCAATGGTAAGCTACACGCGCTGGCTTAGTAGTTCGCATTTGTTCTAAGAGATGGCGGTACTAGTTGTTGTTTGGACTTGTTCGTATCGGAATGTATGCTTGGCAAGATAAATTGATTTCTGACCTTTTCAATATATTGGCTTTTGTAATAGAGCGATTTAATTACGAGTTGATATTTTGATAAGATCTGCACTCTGCACTGGAATAGTAATTACTTACTTCTGTGTTATTGTATTTTTACTTAACATTTATTGCCGTAACGAACGACTGTTTCCTACGAGGAGTTAATGATTCGGAAATTCCATTGTAATAAATTTAAAGACATGATTATTCCGTAGATGGATCGGATGTATTTAGTTACTGTAGTACCTTTTGATGAAATAAATAGGCAAGTAGGTACCTACGCACGAGCGCTTGATGATTTTCAACGAGGTTTGATTCTAGGCTTTCTCATTTCGGCATCGAACGACATCTAAAGTAACAAACCAATGAATTTGATTTTGATTGGTTCACAACAGTTGTCGTTGCTATGGCTTTCCTTATTTCTAGAGGATCACCTAGATCAACTGCAACTGAAGTTCCTCCAGTCCTCGTACAGACGCCAGCACATAAAGCTGGCCGAAACTTTCAAAGTTTCCCAATCAACTTTGAACCTTAGGCTATAGCGTTAAAGTTGAAAATCTATTAAAGATATTTGACAGTTTGTAGTAGCCTGATGTGCTGGCGTCTGTACCTATCTCATTCATAATAGGTAATATTCTTTCTTTACGTTACCAAATACTTAATATTACCTCGCCAACAATCTGATCTTCGCGACTATTTGATTAAAGCTGCATAATACTCATCTACTCAATGTTTTTCTTAAATCTGCAGCTAACAAGCCAGGTTCTATCTTCTAAGAGTCTTTAGAAATGGTCTCCCACATATGATATATTTCACCTGTCCCAAAACCGTTAACGAAATTAATGAGAACATCGTTGTTGCCACGCAGAACACTCCCATCTACGTTCTCCGTTACTATATTATATCTTCTTATCTGATATGTCACGTATTATTACGAAGAAGTGAGAACATCGCTTGCGTAACCTCAATTATCTCGTGAAACGGTTGAGAAAGTCTTATCTTTAGGTTTTTTAAGGAGTGGGTAACCAAGAAACACACCTACAGGGTAATTGCGTAACACACTATCAGTAGCAATGGGTTTAATTTTGACAGTTCAACAACATTCATTGCGTTATTTACGTTGTTGAGCAGACACATTTTTCGAACATATGCAGCAATAGATTAGCAATATGCTTCAAAATGATCCAAATTGAGAGGAATCGTGTGTTACGCAATTAGTGTGCTGCACCCTAGTCGCGTAACACAGTATCAATCAAAATCTGAATCATTTTGAAGGATCTTGCTAAGCCATTGCTTCATATGTTCGAAAAGTTTGTTTGCTCAACAACATAAACAACGCCATGAATGTTGTTGAACTGTCAAAATGACATCCATTGCTACTTTTAGTGTGTTACGCAATTACTCTTCTAATCTACTTACTGCATCAATATGGAGTGGTATTGTTAAAACAGCAGCAAGCAACATCGGAAGATGGTAGAAAAACCATAGAAATTTGATTGAAAATGAACACTCGCAAAATCCACGCAGAAGAACAACCATAGTGAAAATGACTCGTCTTCATAACTTTTTTTTTTAATCTGAATTTCGAGATAATTGTCAATGATATATCTGCTTTACTTACGCTATCATAACTCCGCATCCTCGTCATCATCTGTCTAGCCTCTTCCCAGTTCTGTTGGGGTCAGCTTCCAGTCTAACCGGATGCAGCTGAATACCAGTATTCTACATGGAGCGAATGCCTATCTGACCTCCACAACCCAGTTACTGCTAGGTATTACGATACCCCTTGGTATGACCGGTTGTCAGATATTCGGGCTTCTGACGACCCGTAATAACTGTCAAAGATCCACGAATGACAGCCGGGACTAACGGCTTAACGTGTTTACCAAGGCATTGACGAGTCTCGGTATGTGAAGATGGTCACCCATCCATGGATCAACCCCGGCAATCGCAGCAAAACCTGAGGGATCCACCCGTGCGGCTGTCATTAGGTACTTAGCCACGAGCTAATATGGATATCATTCAAAAACCTGCTAATGATAGATTTTGCATCATATCCATTTATTTGCTTTTCAAGATAAGCCTTTCGATTCTAGTTTTCGATTCAGAAATACTGTTCTTCCCAAGACGTTAGGTAATAAAGATAATCACATAACTCACTTGACGACATAATCAAATAAACTTGAACCGTGGGATGGGAAATAAACAGGAATATATACAAATTCTCTTACGTATCGAAATGGGACCGTAACCAATAAAACAGGGGATGGCATCGAGTATAGTGTATTTTTATAGCCATCGATAAAATATTATAGCAAGTATAAAAAGAAATACCTCTGAAATAACTCTGTTGCTATGATTATAAACGTCGCTGCTTGGTCATCTCAGACTTATTTGTTTTTTTTGATTTTTTTTGGCTTTTTTGGTTTTTTTTTCTTTATTTTTTTGGCTTATTTGGGTTTGGTATTTTCTTAGTATCCAGAATTTGGTTGTTTTAGTGCAGTTACTAATTTGTAAAAGCTTTTTATTGTTCTTGCTTTGTTCATATGTTTCCGGTGATTGTCTCGACAATTGGAAAATATAGACGTCCAGAACCGAGAAAAACGTTAACTGTTTCTGCCAAATCATTCACTCATTCTTTTCTTCTTTTTACGTCTTTGAATTCTGTTTTTTGTTTGAGACATTCAGCAGCGGATATGAGCATGTTATGATCTGATGGATAAGATGTCGACTTAACAAAGGTCGTGGAAGTTGTTTAATAATTAGATAAGTACTGTTCGTTGGGATAATGTAGGTAGGTATAGCAAAATCAGCTACTACTGGAACACAGGACTCCCCTCTGTGAGAGTGTGCCATAACACACCACGCGGGCCCAGTGCGGTTTGTAAAAGGTCAAATGTTTTCAAATTTTTGGTCCTAGGACATGCCGGTTTCCTAACGATGTTTTCTTTGGCTGTTTTGAGAGCATTAGTGATGAAATTAAATATAAAAAGTAAAGTGTCTCCCTGGTTTCGAAGTCACGACCTTACAACTCATAAGTCAGGGCCGATACCACTGGCCCACCACTGCTGAAGAGAAAGAGGTAGGTACGGTTTTAACCCTTTCAGTTGACGTACATGTACAGACGCCAGCACATCAAGCTACTACAATCTGTCAGATTTCTTTAATAGATTTTCAACTTTATCGCTAAAGCATAAGGTTCAAAGTTGATCGGAAAAATCTGACAGTTTCGGGTAGCTTGATGTGCTGGCGTCTGTACGTTCTGGCACAGATGCTTGTCACGGCCGGGTGACGTACTTTTGCAAATCAAGTCTAAATCTGAATATAAACAACACAGGCGTGCAGTCACTGCCCGCGCTTGTGGCAGATTGCGCTATGTACAGACGCCAGCACATCAAGCTACCCGAAACTGTCAAATTTTGCCAATCAACTTTGACCTTATGCTTTAGCGATAAAGTTGAAAATCTATTAAAGAAATCTGACAGATTGTAGTAGCTTGATGTGCTGGCGTCTGTACTATCACAACTGCGCAGAACACATTTCTCGAGCGCAGGCCGGCAGTGCACGCTATGCTTCTCGCACGCCTTACTGAAAGGGTTAATATTGATGTGCAGCAACAGATGTTGTGGCTTTAATGATGATGATGACGGAATAGACATTGTTACTGCTATTATTTCACTGCTGATGGGTGCTTGAGGAATGAAGTCTTAACAAGTAAATCGAAAAAACGCATAATTGAAGACTTGCATCCTACAGAAGGACTGGACAGTAAAATTGGACCAGGAGAGGAGCGGATAAATATTAGGAAATCTTTGCCCAGCAGAGAAAAAAAACCTGTAAAGTGGCTTTTGAAGTTTTATTTATTACAATTTGAGATAGTCTTGATAAAATACAGTGTAGCTTGTCATTGAAGACATTCAAACATTTTGTGTTTTCCTATTAGCAAACTTAAATCATTTTTATCCTCTTTCTCTCCCAGTTTTGCGCAATAATGTTTTTTTTTTATTCCACTACTTTTCTGTCCAATACAAGAAGAACCCTTAACCAACTCAAAGAATTACCAAAACGCACACCCGTGACGCAGTAACTGTAACCCTAAAATCAAATACCATACCAAGGACTTTTAATTGAAAAATTACTCGAGCACAATAGCCGGAAACACGGACTAAATCCAGACATAGCCGCGGGCCACAAAAAGGCCCTTAAAAAGATATAAAAAATCAAGATGTATTGGAGCGACCGCCTACCGCAGCCAAAAATAGACTACGAATAAATACAAACCCCTTTACAATTTAAAGAACGCATCCAGACAACCTTCAATGTACTTTCAACTTTATTTCTGATGTCGTAGAGTTTCTTTCAAGTTGTTTTTGGGTGGGATTTAAGTTGTTCTGCTGTGTGTAAGCCAAGGCATCCGTGTTTACATGTCGGCAGAAGAAATTATTCCCAGGACGTGTTCAGCTAGGTTTTAAATAACGCAACACACGCGAGCTTTTTTGGGCCACTGATAATAATACGGTACCGGATTAGTTGGGTTTCACACCATTCGAATTTGTATGGGTTATAATAAAATTACTTATTGGATTTCCAGCCGTGCGATTCTGTAACCATCTCACCGTGAAAGTTTGGGTGACGTGAGCTGTCATTCGCTAGCGATTAACACTATAACGTGTTCACTTCACTTATGATTTCACGGTGAGATTTTTACAGAATTGACAGGATTACGGTTGGATTTCCAGATTATTTTTTTCTTGTAGATAACTCTGATCACCACCTACATTTACGTAGCGCGTAGTGCAAAAGTAGCTATGGTCTGTTTTGCATAAAATTGACTATAAATGATCCCTATTTTGCTTCATATATCACTATATAGGCAAAGAAGAGATACCAATTCATCGCCACTACTGAGATTTGCGTATTAGGAGCATTAGGTATGTACTTCATAGATACCTATGAAGTGACTTCAGGGCAATAGCGGTTCGTAGTAAGCAAAAAACCTTAGCAAACCTATCTTTAAAGAGGCATTGCCAAATCTGCGGTCACATCTAAGGTTCAAAGAAAATAAAGTCTTTGCCGTAAAGCATCGCCTCGTCTGTGCAGACCCGTCTGCTAGGATTGATCCAAAATAGTTTGTCTGATCTCCAGTTCTCCACTATCAGTTTCTAGGGTCCTAGTATCTTCCGTATTAATACGTATATTTAACTACAGCAAGAATGAATTTTCCTATAGATAAAGAAGCATTTGTAATGGTCAAATGTAAAATCGCACACAAACTCAGGATATCGTACCAAACAAACATTTTGTAAAAGTGAAAAGTAATTATCTGACTGAACATATTGAAAAACTAAAAACCGTTTAGTTCATAAGTAATGAAATTAAAAAAAAATAATAACTTGATAAATACACAACACAATCTTTTTCTGAATAATAAATACCTACTCATAAATAATATTGGCCATAGAATGTATTCAATGTTTATTCATTTCCTTTGGTACAACGAGGTAATAAATAAAGTTGGTAATTATTTTGTCCATAACATAACAAGTACTTAACAACTTAATTGATTAAATTAATAACTACGGTAAGGGTCATAAATATTACATGATAAAGTTAGTGGGGAGCTACAATGTTGCAACTTCGACCGGCTATTGGCTTTTGTGTGTCGAAAATTAAATTAAATTCAGGCCTGCCGGTCGATTCTGTAAAAATTTCACCGTGAAATCATAAGTGAAGTGAGCACTTAATGGTGTTAATCCCTAATGAATGACAGCTTACTCCACGCTCACTTCACCCGAGCTTTCACAGTGAGATGGTTATAGAATCGCACGGCTGTTTTCAGAGCTGGCTATGAGTAAAAACTACGTACCTAGGTATACCTCGGTACGCATGTGCTTTTCATTTTTCACAGCCTTGAAATAAAATACGTTTTGTTGCGGTGGCAAAACACTAACACAAAAGAAACAACTTGGGGGTAAATATGCGTCTAATCCACGAAAAACGGCCATCGGGGAAATCAGTTGCAGATTCTGAAATATTAGACGTTTGAAACTATTCCGATTTGAATATCAACAAGAAATAAAATAAATGTAATTACCATACCAACCAAATATGCTTCACCGTACTCTGAGATCATCAGATTTTTCAGGATTGTTGTGTAGCTATAACTGAAAAATCCTGAAAAATCTGAAAATCGGAACGAAACATTGGAGCTATGAAGATATTAAATGATATATAGATATGAAATTACCCTTATTTTTCTTTCAGTTATGGATACGAACCCTTTTTTTTTTGGAATACTAAAATTGTTTGAAACTAATTTCCTTGATTTTTCAGTACTTGAACTTTAACTTGAAAGTGTTCATACTACTTCTATTCTTCATAAGTAAGCGACTTGGGGTCAAAACTCATAGCAATTCCACAAGTGTCATTCCTTTTCAATAGTATATTTATAGGCAAGCTGTTACAAAACAGTCCCCCCAACCAATTCTGTTAATCATAATATACCAGTTTCGATATCGAAACACGTATATCACTTAGCGTTCATTAAAACACACCATGTCACGAATTCACGATTACAATCTAGTTACACAAGTCACCACTCACCCGCGACTCACTCACAAGGTACCACTTCCAAAACATGATAAAAATCATAACAAATTGCCCAATTGCGTAACACGTAATCAAAAGGATTTTATTCTCGAGTTGAAAGAATGTGCGGCCGTAAATTGAACTATAAATCTTCAGTACTTAATTATACCTAATGTTTGTATCGTGAACACCGCGACAAGGTCACCGAGTACAGCAGTGAGGATTGACAACGTCGCGTGACGGAGTAAAAGAGTTAAAGATAGTTTAAACTGGTATGTTAGAAAGAGATGTCAGTATTCCTATTGTGCATTCAGAAGAGAACGGATGTTGTGGATCGTGACCCGCTAGAAAGCGGCCGATACACGCTGAATTTTTAAGAATAAATTAGAAAGGAATAAAGCGTGTTTTTTACTTCACTTCAAGTAGAAATGAAGGCTATTCAGATTGATGTTTAGTTTCGTGGTTAAATGATTTTAGGCCTAAATAATGTGCAGGATATTATAAGCAATTTTTCTTATTGATTGATATTCTACTGGTCATCGATCAAAGATTTTTTTTTTTGTATTTGTGTCAGATATTCCAAGATTATTACTGTAACTTCCCTACAGTGAGATAATAACGCCAAAATGTAAAAGTAGGTGCTTACGTAACTGATAGGCTTCCGAGGCGCTTTAATTGGCTAAACTACTTTCTACTAAGAACAACATGAAAAAAACTATCATCTTTGCTATAAATATTATTTAAATTAGACAATTTAATCTTAAAATTACTCAATCAAATAGATTTATTGCTAAGAATCACGGAATAAACTATCGAGTTCCATTTTTTACAGTAAAACAAAAGACTGCAGCGTTTCTTGACTGCGATTATTCATAATTTTATCTGGCAATAGGTAATAACCTTATTATTGCTAGATTTATTAGTTATAGCAACATTAATAATAGCACTTGTTTATAACACTATTACGGATAATAATGAAGCAATAATTATAACAATAAGTACCAGGCGAACAGCGGAGCGCAGAATTGATCAGTCCGTTCGTTTAGGCCTAAATATTCGAGTGAGCGTGGGGCGCGCGCTCTATAGGGGAACGATTTCACTGTTTAATAGCATTACAAAGTTCAATTCTGCATCATTTTTAATACACTAGTGAGATTAGACATTGATTTTAATTGTGAATAATATGGGTGTAATAACGAATTTAATTTAAATTGCATTCACGTCGTCCGCAGTCCTACTGTCAAAATATTCTGAGTCTCTCGAGACTCGGAATATTTTATTTAAGACGTGAATGCAATTTTTTTTACAAAGTTATTTATTTCGATTTAATGATGTATGGACGAAGGTTTATACAGTGAGTGAAACGTAGTAAATATCGATATGACGGCAAACAACAGAAAAAAGTAGATACGTATGTAGGTACCTTCTTAAATGGAAGAAAAATATTTAGGTAGGTACTTGCTGCAAATCGAATATAAATTGAGAAAATGTCAGTAGGACGATCCTCTTGTCATTTTCTCACATTTCACGAAGGGCAGAAAGAAGTATAGGATAATAAAGGTGAGGTGTGAAGGGAAAAAAGTGATTAGATAGGTACCTAAACATCCCGAGTTATTGATACCCCGAGCCCCAAGATACGACTAACCGTCTAGTTTATGGCTCATCGGTAATTAGTAGATAGGTACTTTGTGACCTAAGTATAGATGTATGGTCTGCAGAGCGATTCTGTAACTATCTCACCGTGAAAACTTAGGTGAAGTGAGCGTGGAGTGAGCTGTCAGTGTCATCCCACCTGATACTAGGGTTTGACCAAGCATACCATATAGGGCGCGTTCCCACTATGTCGTAACGCTTAATTTATCGTTGGACGACTGTCGTCTCTAGCTGTTCCTTGTCGTCAAATTTTTTTATCGTTTAGCGACCATCGTATCTATCTGTTTCCATTGGATCGCGACGACATTTTATCGTTGACTTGCGGTCACAATTTAGTCGTAATGATTTTTTATCGTTTTACGACTGTCGTGCTAGCCGTTCCCACTGTCACGACAATCTGTTGTCACTGCAAAAAATGTTGTAGACGACAATAAATCGTGTCGTTCTATATGTGAACACCTTCATTTAAATACACAAGCCATGACACTTAAAACGACACGATAATCTGTCGTCACGACATAGTGGGAACGCGCCCTTACAATCTTAATCGATATTTTGGTAATATTTTTTATGCTAACTCTATTGATAATTTAATATAATTTCAAAGCTAGCATTTTAGTTGGTGGTTGCTTAGTTGGTGGTTTACTGGTTAGTTCTTGATATGCTTTGAAGAAATTGACACGAAGACATTCGAAGCTGTTTTCTTGTTCGGGAAACTTGACGTCCCGGAAAACTTAGAAGCCGCTCAAGAACTCACGGAATTAGATTTTTTAACAGAATGTTTATCAGAAGACTGAAGAGAACTTCATACACGACTTGATATAAATAGGTAGTTAAAATTGTATGTTTTTTTTCCGGCTCGTACCGCCACCTTCTACGGGTAATGCCGTGATGCCTAGATAATCAGTGGTAATTTTGGCCCAAATTAGCTCAGAATCACAAGTCATGGCGTGAACTCTTTGCCTTTGACGATACAGGCTATCAGTATCTGTACGAGTAACAGAAATAACTTATAATTAGGTTTATCTGTTGTCAGCTAAATGGAAAAGATTTCTTCGACTCATGATTGGTTTTTCTTATGAGTTAATAGAAATAAGCCTCTTTGTCCCGAACTATTTGATCGAGCGCGCATGAATACGGATTATGATAATCATGTGCCATTGGATATGATTAGATGACTTATTATGTTTGTAAGTACTTAGTAGATATTATACTGTTTTTTTTGCTTATAACATTGAAGCTATATAAATTGTTATTAAAGAGCTTCCACGATCGATGATACAAATTACTTAGTTGAAATTAGTGACTGATATTTTCACTACGGCATGAAGGCTTGTACCAATACGGGGCAAAAAACCGAACCTGATTATTCGTTTAATATCTCTGCTTCATTAAAAAAAAAAAAACATTTGCTTGAAAATTAACTAAAAATCGACACCGAAACAGTTTTTCGAAGTAATCAACATCAAAATTAAAGTAATCTAATCTTCCACAAAAATAAACAAAAACATCTCACATATTGCAAAATATTAATTACTAAGCCGTGTCTTTCATAACACTGGGCTTCCCTCTTTCCCTCTCGGAGGGTAACGGAGGGCTGAGGGGGATGAGGGCTGAGGGATGATCGACACATAGTTAAACTTTGTTGAACACGGTCTTATCTCTTGTGCAACTATTATGGGTGTTAGGGTTCCGTGGTGAGATGATAAAAATTGTGTTTATTTTTTTCTGTGGGTGGTTTAATTAAGAAAAAAGTTGACTGATAAAGGAGATGAGTAGTTTTAGATTAAATAAAAAAACCGGCCAATTGCGAGTCGGTTTTGTGCACGAAGGGTTCCGTACCATTATCTATAAAAACGGCAAAAACATGTTTGTTGTATATACAGGGTTATTTGTAAAACACCAACAACCTCTTAAGAGGTCATTGTACTCATCATTATGAATAACTTTTACTATGGGACCAAACCTGAAATCGCTGTGAAAAAAAATCAGCTGTTCGCTACATTTTGACGACTCGTAGGTACGAACATAAATGTAGGGAACAGCTGATTTTTTTTTCGCGATTTCAGGTTTGGTCCCATAGTAAAAGTTGTTCATAATGATGAGTACAATGACCTCTTAAGAGGTTGTTGGTGTTTTACAAATAACCCTGTATAGCGGCAACAGAAATACGTCTGTGAAAATTTCAACTGTCTAGCTATCACGGTTCATGAGATACAGCCTAGTGACAGACGGACGGACGGACGGACAGCGGAGTCTTAGTAATAGGGTCCCGTTTTACCCTTTGGGTACGTTTTACCCTTTGGGTACCCTAAAAATAAGGTGGGTAATGAGCCTAGGATTCTTTTTTTTTAATTTCACAAAATACTTTATTCAAATACAACACACATACCTACACAAAACATTGAAAAAAATATAATGGTGTTAGATTTATTAAATGATTCTCAATATTTCCTACGTATAGTAAAACTTTATTCCAATACCTAAGTGTTTACACTAACGTTCTTGTCCTGTACTTATTGTAAAGTAATTCAAATTTTACCTAATAAACAAGACATAATTATGAAATTGGATTAGACAGAAACGTAATGAACAATTTTATTTTTATATGAGCGAGATTTTTAGTCTTCACGATCGTAACCCGATTCAGGGCTGATTTTCTAACGCCAGACAATTTTATCCGAGGAATAATTTTGAATTTTTGACAATTCTTTCATACAAAAACTGTCAGACGTCAATTTTATTCCACGAATAACTAATCTGTCGATTGAAAAATCAGCCCTTAAAAAAACTAAAAATACATATACAACCTGTAACTTAAATAACGCACAACCTCATAAAGGGTCATTGCACTCATCATTATGAACAACTTTTACTATGGGACCAAACCTGAAATCGCGAAAAAAAATCAGCCGTTCCCTACATTTATGTTCGCATAACTCGTCAAAATATAGGGAACAGCTGATTTTTTTTCGCGATTTCAGGTTTGGTCCTATAGTAAAAGTTGTTAATAATGATGAGTACAATGACCCCTTATGAGGTTGTGCGTTATTTACGTTACAGGTAGTATGTATTAAGTGTGTAATAATTATTAGACATTTATAAAACATAAGAAGCCGTTAATTTAGAATGTAACTAAGGCTTAATAAAGTATAAAAAATATGCATCCAAAAATAAAATGAAAATGAAGAATGATGAAATGAAGACGATGAATGAAGTGAATACTTCCTTACGATTTTATGTTTTTTTTTTTTGTCTCCGTTACTCTTTCACACGCTGTCTATATCTCTCTATCTATTGTCCTATCGCAGGTATGCTGGAAGAGATTTCTTATGAAATAAACATCACCTTTGTACCTATTTTTCTGCTCTGTTTTTTTCTTGTCTGGTTATGTATGTGTGTACATAAATGGCAAAATAAATAAATAAAATGTTTTTAAAGCTTATCTACCTACTATATTTAATCCATTTTTTTTTTGCTGTCTACTAAGAACTTATATTTTTATAGAAATGGCCTATGTACAGACGCCAGCCCATCAAGCTACCCGAAACTTTCTAATTTTCCTAATCAACTTTGAACCTTATGCTTTGGCTATAAAGTTGAAATTTATTAAAGAAATTTTACAGATTGTAGTAGCTTGATGTGTTGGCGTCTGTACATATACGAGTAAAAAACTATTAAATGTTTTCATGCGAGTATTTCCTTATTTAGAATAAAATTCTCGGAAAGCAATTGATTAAACAAGAAACGTATGAATTCCTAATGTTGCACTCGCAGTGCGTGCCTAGCCTTATAGATGGCGCTACTTATCTATTCCTGATTTGTTATCGCCCGTGCGATGTTACCAAGAAATCACGCATCAGTTTTTTCGCTAAAATACTGACTTTGGTAGGTAGATTTCATAGTAAAAACATGAATACATATCTGTTCTTCTCATGTTAAAAATCTGCGTTCTTCTAACAACCTTCTCCTACTATATTCTTCTCATACTTCTGACTTTGTTCATTCTTCCTTTCATATTCAATCCATTCTTCTTTGGAATGTGCTTTCTCTTGATATCAGCACGGCCACTATTCGGTATGCATTTAAGCGGAAGTTGCAGAGTTATTTTCAATATAAATAGCGTAGAGATCTGAACACCTCTCTTCATTGAATTTTTATGTATTATATTTTTTATTTTTTTTTATTTTACTATAGTAAATCGTATGTATGTGTTTATAACCCATTTATGTATTTGTCTAGTTTTATTTTTTATTTGTATCACTGTCCTCTCAACCAAAGCACCTGCCATCTAATCTCTTCACCACCCTTGGTTGACTGGTAGAGAATGCCTAAGGCATTAAGTCCGCCTTTGTACCTTTTGTGCGAAAAGTTTAAAGAAATAAATAAATGATGACCTTCTTAGTCCTGTTATAAATTAAGTACACTCCGATTCAACTTAATGGCCGCTCTGAAGTTACACGCTGCACAGTACCCGACCCCTGGCTCCCGTTGACACAGGAATTGGTTACTGCGTAGCGACTCGCCTCATGTTCCGAGCTGCCATAAAGCTTGAAACGGGCTGTAGGTACCTTTTTAGGGTGCGTTTCCACAGAAGCGGAGCTGCGCGGAGTTCAGCGGAGCACAGCCGTTTAAATAGGTAGGTGTTTCCACTAAAGCTGCGCAGAGATGAGCGGTGCAGGGCTGAGCTGTGTAGCTGGGTGAAGTGGAGCCGAGCGGAGCTGAGACAAGTGGAGCGGAGCTGAGACGACCGGACCGGACCAGAGCTGAGACTAGCTGCGAAGTGGAGATGACCTGAACGGGGCTGTGAATACATTTGGTTTTCTGTCAGTACGGTGTCTGTCGGACAGTGAGGACGTAATGTGCAACCCCACTCTACTGCGCACATCCCCGCTCTACACCGCACAGCCCCGCTCTACACCGCACAGCCCCGCTTCACCCGACACAGCTCCACTAAGCTCGACACCGCTGTGCCCCGCTTATCTCCGCGCACCATACATTTTAATGTAAATCTTCCCAACTCCGCTAACACTGTTTCCACTGAATCGGAGCGGAGATGAGATGTGTATTTTGAGCAAAGTGATTGGTCAATTTTTATAAGTCTCTGCTCAGCACCGCGCAGTTCAGCTTCTGTGGAAACGCAGCCTTAGGTTAAACAAGTTTCCATTAATGTCGAATAAGTCAAATTCATTTCTTAATGGACACATACTTAGCCCCAACCGAGTTGAAGTGATCGTGAGTTTCGACTTTACAACATTCTGAGCACGATCGAGCTACTAGCAAATTATTCCTGAACCTCACGTATGTGAGTGTCTGACTGCTGAAGACCAGCTTGCATGAGAATTTTTTTCAGTATTTTTCCCAGGACCTCTGAACACTTTCCAAGGGATTACTAAGTTTTTACTGATCTATGCGAGTTTTTTTACTCCCGGTTGCAAAGGGCTACTTCTGCAACCCCTTGCATCGCAAATATTTTCAACCTTCTACAAAATTGATTTCTAATTGCGCGTCTCTAGGTAACGCAGTACCAGCGGGGCAATTGCCTAACACATTATCAATCGGAATTGGATTCATTTTGACAGTTCAATAACATTCATTGCGTTATTTACGTTTTGAGCAGACAAAAATTTTCGAAGTTATGAAGCAATGGATTAGCAATTTTCGACGTTTTCAGATTTTTGACCTACTAGTTAATTATTTATTTATTTATTTAAACTTTTCGCACAAAAGGTCCAGCACATCAAGCTACCCGAAACTGTCAAATTTTCCCAATCAGCTTTGAGCCTTATGTTTTAGTCATAAAGTTGAAAATCTATTAAAGAAGTTTGACAGATTGTAGTAGCTTGATGTGCTGGCGTATGTACAAAGGCGCACTTAATGCCTTAATGCCTTAATTCACGATGTTATGTAGATTTCATCGTCTTTACTTTAGTTCCTAAAACGTAAGTAGGTTATCAAACATCTAATTTACCTAAATCGTTCCTGACGGTACCGCAACGACTACGTCGATGACAAAAAAAAAAACATTTTAAAGTCGTGACATTTAAAAGAAATCTGACTCATCCGGGCGGGTCGGAGGTAAACCTTGCGGTCGATACTACGAAGGGTGGCCCTCCGTAGTCCCTTCTATTTACGTAACTGATTGGATAGTAACCAACCGTACATGCTCAACCACGCATACTCATACCAACCTACCCAAAATATTTGATTTATTTGCATTCCACAATGTTTATAAGATGGTGGTTGGCTAAGTAATAACAGCCGCACGGGTCGATTGCTCAGGTTAAGCTACGCTTGCCGCGGTTGGTCCGTGGATGGGTGACCATCTTCACATACCAAGATCCCTCCGTGCTTCGGAAAGCACGTTAAGCCGTTGGTCCCGGCTGTCATTCGTGGATCTTTGACAGTCGTTACCGGTCGTCAGTAGCCCGAAAGTCTGACAACCAGTCTTACCAAGGGGTAACGTATTACCGAGTAACTGGGTTGTGGAGGTCAGATAGACAGTCGCTCCACGTAAAATACTGGTATTCAGCTGCATCCGGTAAGACTGGAAGCCGACCCCAACATAGTTGGGAAAAGGCTAGGTAGATGATGAATGTTTATAAAATGTTAAAACAATTACCTACTTAAGAGCTATGCTCAAGGTAGGTAAGTACCTAATACATAATCAAGACCTAATGTTCCTAACATCCAGTATATCTAATAATGTCTCCACAACAACATTGCATTTTGGCCGGCTGAAAAAAAAGCAAAAATTATGTTATTTTCCACTTTTCGCTCTTTCGAAAGACTTTTTTGCTTTTTTTTTACTTTTTCGCTATTTTTTTTTTCTTGGCAAAAGTATCTTTCTAAATCTTAAATATTGCCTATCGGAATCAGAATGCAACAATAGTCCATAGCTCACTACGTCAGCGCAGCGCTATCATTTTTCGTAAAATCGTCACGACAACATCAATCAAAAAAAAAAACTTCCCAAATCGTGTCGTACTCGTATAAAGGCCCTTCCACCCTCCCAGTGGGAGGTAATCCGCTGGGTCGATACGCCACCCTCCACAGCCACCCTTCACCCAACATTACTAGGTCCCTATCTACGTGGCTGATTACCTCTGTCCCCTCTGTGGGTGTTTCTTTGAATTACACTCGTTACACGCTATAATGAAGCGAATTTTCAGAAATATAATAACGTCTCGTTATTTTTAATCAGCTTGATGGAATTTGTGTTTTTTGCTAAATATCGTTTGCTTTTGATAGTTCATTTCCACAATCAGCACAATCATTTTATATGAAGTAAGTACAGACGCCAGCACATCAAGCTATCCGAAGCTGTCAAAATTTACCAATCAACTTTAAACCTTATGCTTTAGCGATAAAGTTGAAAATCTACTAAAGAAATTTGACAGATTTTAGTAGCTTGATGTGCTGGCGTCTGTACTAGCTTTTGCTCGCAGGTTCGCTCGCGTTGATGTTGAAAAATATCCCACGGGAACGTACAACCGGGATGTAAGTCCCCTATATGTATTCCAGGTTATAAACTATTTGTGTGTCTTTCATTCAATTTTTCACGGCGCACGCCAAGTAAAGCTCCCAGTCGGCATGATATTCTCCGAGATGTTCAACAATCATCGTCAAATATCAGTCAATTTACGCAAACCCTAATAAATTTTACACCTTCCCCATAAATCATTCCGTCCATATGAAAGTCCGTTCGGTAGTTTTCGAGTTCATCGCGTTCAAAGGGGGAGGGGACTTTGTTTGTATGTAGTTTTTATAAAATACAGAAAACTCAGTACACGATGGAAAGAAGCATGTCGAATATAAGGCTGAAATAAACAAAAAGCAAAAGACATACACAGGAAAACTCATATAATAGATGAACTTTAACATACGAATCCCGTACGCAAGATACGCGCATTGACGTGGGGTTGCGGATACCAGCCCGTATTACCTATTATCTAACATACAAATCACCTAATCAGAAGTGGAAGTGGGATGGACACGTTAGCAAGAATGAAAAAAAAGAAAAAGATGGAAGATGGACTCAGTTGGTAACTGAGTGACCAGGCCCAGCCGGCAAGAGAGCCACAGGATGATCCAAAGAATGTTGGGCAGGTGAAATAAAACAAATTGCCGGAAAGGACTGGACAAGAAAGAGAGAAACAGTTGGAAACAGTTTGAGGGGGCCTATACCCAAACGGAGCCTAAACTATATCGCTTAAAATATCATGTCAACGTGTAACGTTAAATGCGCAAAACCCCAAGTGATTTTTTATTCAATTGACCTATTTCAGAGAGAAAAATAGTCATTAAAAAAAATGTAAACGTTTTATGTGCTGTTTTAGTTTTACTGGCCATACTGATCGTTTCTTGCGTCTGCGACGACGCTTTATCGAGAGAGGAGTCGTCACCGGGCCGTTGCGCCGCGCTGACATTGGCTTGCTTGACCTATTAATAAATAGACACGGCAACGTTTTTAATGAAGATTTTTTGAAAAATGTAACCTATGTTAAAAAGTGGTTCAATTAATTCTGCTCGTTATTCTGATCAAACTATTTTCAGGTTTTGCGCATTTAACGTTACACGTTGTATAAAACTGTAAACCAATATGTAACACTAAACCTATCGAGAATGTCAGCGGTAATTATTAGTACCTGTGGAAACTAAATTCGAATATGACAGTATTCGAATTTAGTTTCCTGCTACTCTATCCGGTTCTCTTTTACGTTCACTAGTCTAGTCTGTCGTGTAAGTTTTGTCTGTTTAGAACAAATATCTTGTTTTGCTAAAGATCGGCTATTATTTCTAAATAACCCAACAAAATAAATAAAAATTGAGTATCTAAGTGATCTACGTATAAAAATGAACGTCGAGGAAAATAAAGGCTATTTTATTATTTGATAGCAAACAACTTTTGTCATAGTGTCATTTTTATGATGTTTCAATGTGTGTGTTTTTCTATTTGTTTTTATATCGGCACCTTGTTTTTATCTATTTAATTGATGTAACTGGTTATCATGTTATTGTACTTTTGTGTGTTGTGCTGTCTTTTGTGTGCGCCAAATAAATTATTTATCTATCTAACTAGGCGGCTCTTACGATAATAAGCGGTTCCCACCGCCTATGAACATCATTTGAAAAAACCAGTGACATTGCAAATATATTGCCATCCCCGATAAAAAGAAACCTGATTATACAACGTGTAACGTTAAATGCGCAAAACCTCAGACACCCCAACAGATTTTTTATTCAATTGACCTATTTCAGAGAGAAAATAAGTCATTAAAAAAATTGTAAAGGCTTTATTTGCTGTTTTATTTTTACTGGCCATTCTGATCGATTCTTGCGTCTGCGACGACGCTTTACCGAGGGAGGAGTCGTCCCCGGGCCGCTGCGCCGCGCTGACATTGGGTTGCTTCACCTATAATAAATAGACACGGCAACTTTTTTAATGAAGATTTTTTGAAAAATGTGACCTATATTAAAAAGTGGTTCAATTAATTCTGCTCGTTATTCTGATCAAACTATTTTCAGGTTTTGCGCATTTAACGTTACACGTTGTATAACGCACCTTTTATTTGTCGTTCCATTCCCAGCATTTTAATTGCGTAACACATTTTCAATCGCTATCTAAATCAGTTTGAAAGATATTGCTAATCCATTTCTTCATATATCGGAAACATTTTTGCTCAACAACGTAAATAACGCAATGAATGTTGTTGAACTGTCAAAATGAAAGCCATTACTACTGTTTGTGTATTACGCAATTACTTCGCAGGTTTTTATTCCTAGCCCTGTAGCTCTCATGGATGTTTCACCTTTTCTGCACATACCTACCTACATATATACTCATTGTGATATAATATTGTCGATTAAATCTTTAATAAATTCCATTAGAACTTCCTTTACCTAACCTTGTGACTCCTCAGTCTCCTTCCACTGTTTACCAAAAAAAACCTATACTTAATGTATGCAGTTCACAACAATAAACTCATTTGGTTAGCAACCAACCGTTCAAAGGTTGTTTTTTGTACTCCCCAGGTAAGGAAGCCACACAAAGTTGTGGGTTTAGGTTACAGCATCTACCTACCGGGTACCGAACATCCGACCTAAACGGCTTAATTGTCCACTTTGGAAATAATCATAATGGAAACTTATAATCAATAGGTATTGAAAACAATCAAGAAGAAGTCAAACTAGTAGGTATCCGCTGCTGGTGGTCATGAACTCTTCTTACTGAGAACGATATGATGAAAGATGATAAGCATAGCTTTAATCCCAACGCTAGACGAAAGGACCGAATATGAATCTGTCAAATTTATTTAATAGATTTTCAACTTTATCAATAAGGCATTAGGTTCAAAGTTGGTTGGGAAATTTTGACAGTTTCGGGTAGCTTGATGTGCTGGTGTCTGTACCTACAAATCAAACACAAAGCGAAAAAAAACACATGGAATTTAGAATCAGAGAATCTTCTAAGTACTATCTATTAGGTTGTCTCATAAGTTCTTACCATATTTTGTTTTTCTCGAATTGTCTCGTAGGTACCTATTTAAACTAAAGCAAATTCAAGAAAGTTCTAGATCTTTCTAGTAAGTATGAGTATCTTTTATGGTGAGGGTGTAAATAGGCGCGGACGCAACGCAATAATTAGTCTTTAGTGAAAATGGATCACCGTCAACTGCGAACTATTATGCTATATGAGCATCGACTTAAAGTCTCTTCAACAGAAACGGCTAAGAAGATTAACACTGCATTTAGACCGGGTACTACTAGCGATCGGACTGTTCGTTTCTGGTACAAGCGTTTTGACACTGGTGATATAAGCTGCGAAGATCAACCCCGCCCAGGCCGACCCAGGAGCTTCGATGAAGATGCTTTGCCTCACGAACTTGAGCTACATCCAGACTATATACTATAGTACGCGCGATTTAGAGAAGGCGCTTGGACAATCCCACGCGACTATAGATCATTATCTCAAATCGATGGGATATCGCAAAGTGATGTCACGTTGGACACCTCATGCGTTAACAGACCATGACCGGGCCGTTCGTGTGGCCATTTGTCAAAGTTTGTTACTTCGTCCGCACAGACGAGACTTTCTCAAGGACATTATTACATGTGACGAGAGCTGGATACATTATGAAACTAACACGCGTCATGCCTATTGGATTCCTCGCGGGGAAAACCCACCCACCCAGCCTTAACTTAATGAACACGATCGTAAGATTATGTTGTCTGTTTTCTGGGATTGGCAAGGAATGATTTTCTGGGAACTCCTCGAATGTCATCAGACTATTAACGCCAATCTGTATACGCAGCAGCTTCGCAAACTAACAGAGATGTTAAAAATTAAGCGGCCAAAACGACTTGGAGTCCAACTCTGCATAACAACGCACGACCTCATTGCGCCATATTAACACATAAACAGCTGGAGGAGCTAGGATGGCTGACTGTTCCACATCCACCGTATAGCCCGGATCTGGTGCCTTCAGACTTTCATTTATTTCGAGCTTTTAAATTTCATTTACTAGGAAAAAAAAAACGAAAATTCAGGAAGTATTAAAATTGAACTTGAAAATTTTTTTGAGTCCCAGTTGCCTCATTTTGGGAGAAGGGTATTCAAATTTTGCCCAGTAGATGGCTGACTGTTGTAGATAACGAGGGATAATATATAATTGATTAAATGTGTTTTTTATTAATAAAAAATTATTAATAATAATTTAAATAAATATTGGCAATAATTTATGAGACAACCTAATAGGTACATCAAAATTGATAGAGAGTAAGTATTTCATTTGAAATCGGCACTAAGTAATAAGGTGGGTACTACACGAAAATTTTCTGAGTAAGATTGGGAAAAAGTCACTATTTGTCCAATAAATTTTACTGTAAAGCATAAGAATGTTTACTGTGCTAGAGCATGGTAATTTTTCCATTACCCCTCAAATGCACTCAGATTATGAGACAGAACAGTAATTTTTCTAACAAGGAATCCTCGCGAGGTGTCCCTCACCGATTTAGTTGCGGTTTTACTATAATAATCTACATGAAAAATGATGAGATACGTATTTTATTTTGTTTTTGCTAACATACAAAACGTTTGTAAAAAAAAGTGTGAAAATCACCCTCAAAGTTCGTACCCCAAAATGATGGTTTGCAATTTTCACATATTTGTAATAAAAAAATTACAAAATTACTTTAACCATTAAAAAGAGCATAAAAAATTATGACAAATACCTTTATTCACATATTTATCTGTCCCAGCCACCCGACTTCCGCATCCAGTCTGTCCCAGCTACCCGACTTCCGCATCCAGTCTGTCTCAGCCACCTGACTTCCGCATCCAGTCTGTCCCAGCCACCCGACTTCCGCATCCAGTCTGTCTCAGCCACCCAACTTCCGCATCCAGTCTGTCCCAGCCACCCGACTTCCGTATCCAGTCTGTCCCAGCCACCCGACTTCCGCATCCAGTCTGTCCCAGCCACCCGACTTCCGCATCCAGTCTGTCCCAGCCACCCGACTTCCGCATCCAGTCTGTCCCAGCCACCCGACTTCCGCATCCAGTCTGTCCCAGCCACCCGACTTCCGCATCCAGTCTGTCCCAGCCACCCGACTTCCGCATCCAGTCTGTCCCAGCCACCCGACTTCCACATCCAGTCTGTCCCAGCCACCTTAGGTATATGCTTACGAAGTAGTAAAATGTGTAGGGGAAGTCAGCTCAAAGCGGCCATAGGAGGCAAAGCGGCCACGCTTCATTTTTCGGGTATTTGAAATGATAGCGTAACTTTGCCATTCTGGACGCATAACCAAACCTCCCGCCCCGCGCCAGTGAGTCATTCATTAGCGGTGAGAACGAATGCGTGGCTCTAGTGACGACAAATGTTTTTTTGTGTGTTTTGTTAAAATAATACAAGGTAAGTTCAACCTGTTTTGGTCAAAACTGTTTATATTTAAATGCTTTCATTACACATTTAATGTTACTTATCTATTTGGCCTTTTTTGCTTCGAAATATAGTAAATAATGTGAGTGAAATAAATTTTTTAAACAAAATGGCCGGCAAAGCGGTTCGGGCAAAGCGGTCAGTTGGCCGCTTTGCCCTTACTTTCATATTGTGGCTGCATAGATAATGCTTAATTATTTTGTATAACTACAAAAGAAAAACAGCCCAGGCACCCTGGGACGAAGCTACGATGGCCCGATCAATTAAAAGGGTAAAAGAAAAGCGCGAGTCAATTAAATCCATCGCAATAAAATATGGTAGCCCTCGCACAACCCTGAGAAGACACTTAAACACTGGATCTGCCATAAAAAACTTGGCAGATTTACCACAGTGTTTACACCACAGCAGGAAGAATTAAGATTTAGAGGAATAATTTGGATAGAAAACTTTAAGACTGTTGAAAGGCTAAGTAAGAGAAATAATTGTTGATTAATAACAACTGTTGTTGTTTTTTATTTTTACATGTTAATTATATATGTTGATTTTTGATTTTGCATTTTTATTTTGTCAAACACGATATATTCCAACACAAAAACAATTCATTTCTTGAAAACTTTTGGGGTGGCCACGTTGCCCTTACCCCCATGGCCGCTTTGGGCGGCCACTCGGGCAAAGCGGTTTTATGACAAGTTTTCGTAATCTGCAAATCATATGTCTATTTTTAAATTTGCGCAAATTTGAATTGGCAATTACAAAAATTCTTTTAATTCTCTACTTGCTAGTATAAAATTCTCTTCAAAAATCATTCGTTTAATAGTTTTTTTTTGAACTCAAAGTTAAGGTGGCCGCTTTGAGCTGACTTCCGCTACCAAAGTAGGTACCTGTAAGACATCAGTAAGTTTGTAGCAGGACCAGTTGGTCCTACGCCGACCAGGCTAGGTTGACCAGAGCATGTGCCTCCCCGCCCTATCGACAAACTTGGAAGCAATTTTGAATATACAGGGTCAAATGAAATTATCTAGCAAAACTCTCCACATGTGGTGGATATTGATATCTTAACACGATAAAATAAAAATAACAAAAAGAATCGATGTTTTTATTTAGGGGTCAGCAACCGCTGATAGAGTAGTTACTTGAAATATTATGAGCTGAGAAAATATGTTGTATGTTGAAAATAGGTCTGTGTCGATTGATACTCATCACATGTATGAAGTTTACACAAAAAACACTGATTTTTTTTAACTAATATTATATTTCAATTGCACTACTTACGGTCGATGACCCCACAAAAAATCATTAAATTAATTTCCAAATTAATTCTGTGAAGTTTCGCTCGCTAATTTAATTTGACTCTGTATATCCAATTCGTTACACAGCAATCAAAGATAAAA